>RWGZ01001707.1:0-22211 GCA_009725065.1 Utricularia reniformis | reverse complement strand
ATCTTTAGGGAGTTGATAGGCCATATTATGGAAGTGTATGTTGATGATATGATTGTCAAGTCCATGAATGATGAAGATCATATTCCTTACTTGTCTCGCTGTTTTGAAGTATGCCGTAAATATAAATTCAAACTAAATCCAAACAAGTGTTGCTTCGGGATTCGAAGTGGCAAATTCCTTGGATATTACGTTTCTGAGAAAGGCATCGAGGTCAATCCGGAGAAAGTCTAGGCTATTATTGATATGCAATCTCCAAGAAACAAGCGAGAATTTCAAAGGCTGACTAGCCGATTGGCGACATTGAGCAGGTTTATTTCTAGATCCACTAATCGGGCTCCACCTTTTTTCAGGACATTGAGAAAAGCTAGCCATCTTGGCTGGACCGAAGAGTGCGATCAGGCATTTTCCAACTTGAAGACTTATTTAGCACTCCTCATGTCATGGTGAGCCCGACGTGCCACGAACCCTTTGGGTTGTATTTGGCCGTGTCAGAAACCGCAACAAGCGCAACCCTGGTGACCATTGGGGATGATATTCATCGGCCCGTTTACTACGTTAGTCATTCCCTGGTACCAGCCAAAACCAGATACTCAACCTTGGAAAAATTCATGTTGGCCTTGCAGAAAGCTATATCAAAGCTTAAGCACTATTTCGAAGGCTGCAAGGTTTATGTGTATACTGATCAGCCTTTGAAGGCTGTTTTGAGTCAGGCGGATTCTAATAAGAGGTTGGCCAAGTGGAAGATCAAGATCAGCTCCATGTATCTGGAATTCGTTCCTCGAAGGGCGATCAAAGCTCAAGTCCTCGTGGATTTCGTGGTCGAGATGACCCGATCGCTCATATTTCTGAACCAAGAGGACGACTGGTGGGTCATTTATGTTGATGGATCAACCTTCGGGGGAAAGGGAGCGGGCATCACCCTTACTACACTTCAAGGCGACGTTATCCATTCCGCAGTCAAGTTCTTGTTCTCTGGAACGAATAACGTGGTGGAATACGAAGCCGTTTTGTCGGGGATGACTTTAGCTCAAAAGATGGGGGTTGCTAAAGTGCGAATGTTCTCGGACTCCAAGTTGGTGGTGGAGCAATTCGTAGGACGATTCGAGACACATGAGACAACCATGAAATTATATCATGCAAAGGTCTTGGAGATGGCAAAGAAGTTCCATGAGTTCTCACTTGACCACGTGCCTAGAGAACAAAACAAGGTGGCCGATGCGTTAGCCAGATTGGCTGCAGGCTTGCCAGAAGTTGGACCAGACACGGTATCGGTCCATATTCAGGATCGACCTTAGGTCGAAATTTCTGTGACCGAGCAGTCGTTTGAGGAGGTGGGAGCTTTATGTCATGAACTCCAAGACCTAAAGGTTAACGCCGTTGACTCCCCATAAGACACCACGTGGATGGCTCCTTTTTTCAGGTATCTTACCAACGGCCATCTACCGGAAAACGCATCAGAGGCCAGGAAAATTGAAACCCGGGTGACGCAATATGTGCTTAATGACGGGCACCTATTCAAGAAAAGCTTTGAGGGACCGCTCCTGCAATGCTTATCCCCTTTGGAGGCTGAGGCCGTCATGATCTATGTTCATGAGGGGATGTGCGGGATACATTCTGGGGCCCGATTGCTATATCATCGTGTCGTTAGAGCCGGTTATTTCTGGCCAACGCTCCTTGACGATGCTAAGAAGTACACAAGGCGCTGCGCTGCTTGTCAACACCATTCTATAGTTCTCCAATTTCCAGGGGAATCGTTGTCGATGACCCCACTTCCTTGTCCGTTTGACAGATGGGAAATCGATATTTTGGGACCGTTTCCTCGATCGGTCCAGCAGCGGAAGTTTTGCATAGTGGCAGTTGAATATTACACAAAGTGGATCGAGGCTGAAGCGGTGGCTATTATTTTCGAAATGGTGGTGAAGCACTTCCTATGAAGGAACATCATAAGCCGCTTTGGAGTACCTCTAGCTTTTATATATGATAATGGACTTCAATTCCGCGGAAAAACCATTCGGGATCTTTGCGTCAAATTGGGTATCGCTCAACACTTCTCATCGGTAGCTCATCCCCAGACCAACGGGTTAACGGAGGTCTCCAACAAAGTTATCCTGAAGGGATTAAAAACTAAGTTGGAGGATTTGGGGGGAAAGTGGCCCGATCACATCAACGAGGTATTATGGGCTTACCGCACCACTCCCCGTTCAACGACCCAGGAATCTTCATTTTCTTTGGTATATGGGTCCGAAGCGGTCAGTCCAGTGGAGGTAGCCATAAGATTACCTCGGATAACCCATTATGACGAACATTTGAATGATGAGCGAAGATCCTTGGACTTGGAGATGATTGAAGAGAAAAGAAATGTCATCTATGCGTGCATGTGTGCTTATCAAAGAACAATGGAGCGAGCTCATAACAAACGAGTTGTGCCCAGGGAATTCTCAGAATTCGACCTCGTTCTCAGGAATGTGAGAGTTCAGAGAAATGTTGGGAAGCTGGACAGAAATTGGGAAGGGTCCTATCGGGTCATGAAGAACCTGGTCGCTGGGGCTTATAAGCTTGAGAATCTGGATGGAAGTGAGATCCCCCGAACTTGGAATGTTATGAACTTAAAGCGTTATTTTATATAAAGCATTTGACATATTTGGTAACTCTGAACTTTAAAATGTTTCTTATGCATGAATAAGTTACAATGGATGCAATACAAAGTATTTCTAGCTAAGTGAGTGACCGATCTTGGAGTTGGAATTTCTGGACGAGTTTGGACTGGTGATTGTAGCCATCATCCATAAGGCTCCCAAGTAGTGCGACTTCTCTGACGAGTCAGTTGCTTCCACGCTTGCTGAGTAATTAGATGAATCGCATACTCCCATAACTCACTACGAACTCAATTCCCTCCTCAAACGGCACTCATCACCTAGAGGTAGCCCTTGCTTCATTACGATTAGTCCATAAGCAAGAAACCAGGACAGAGTTAACCTGTCAAATGGCAAGCCAAAGCCCGCCATGGGACTATTTTAAGAACTGGGGCTTCGGCTAAAAATTTGTCATGGGACTCCTGGAGAACCATGGCAACGCCGCCAAAGTCATGATATTTTATTGGACGGATTCAAGTGTGATCTCCTGATATAGTTGGGATTCTCTAACTTACTAAACTTAGCAGGATTCAAAGTTAATTGGTGAATACCGTTCGGTCCATATTTGGCTTGAGCCCCGACCTTATACTTGGAGTTAACTAATGCAAGTTGTACAAAAGGACGAAATTTCATTGAAAACAGAGTTTACAAATGCAAAAAAGAAAGGAATGGGAAATTTGAATCCTAATATATTTGTCATTCTTCCTTATCTGCAGCGCCGGACTTCTCTGCAATCCATGCCTTGAGATCCTCCACCTTCTTCCCCCTTTCCTCAACTATCTCGTTGACCGATATCTCCATCAGGTCAAAGAGGGGATAGTTGGGATCATTCTCCAACGGGGGTTCGTCCAGTTCGGGGATCTCACGGAAGTTTCCGTCCTTGGTCAAAGGGTCAAGCGTCTCCCAACGTTCATCTTCGGGATCTAGACCAAACTTGCTAACTATTTGATCATTCATATTGTCCATGTATTGGGAGACATTCGGTCCGTAGACGTTTGCCGCTAAGGAAAACATCAGGGGCGATCGGGCAATCCCCAATAGGGCTTCCCGAACCGCGCCCTCGGTCGATCCTTGGACCCTAACCAAGTCTTCTTTGAGCGCTTCCCGCTCTTCCTTCAATGCATTCTTTTCGTCCTGGGATTGCAGGAGAAGCCTATTGCTTTCGTCAGATATCTCATGTATCTGACGCTCCAACTCCAAAACTCGGGCCGTGGCGGAGTTTGCTACTGCTTGGGCCTCTCCCGCCTTAGAAGCGGCTAAGGACAGCTCAGTACCCGCTCCAAGCAGCTCTCCATTCAAACGGTCACGATCGGCTCTGACCACTTCAAGCTCTTTTTGTTTGATTTCAACATGCCGCTGAGCTAAGGCAAGTTGACTTTCCAGCTCTTCGGATGCCGAGGAGATGCTTCGGCTGAGCTGGACGGCGGAAGCGAGGTCTAAGGCCCTTCTATGTGCCTGCAAGAGCCAAATTGGATTGAGAACATATGCCCGATCGGGGCAGCATGGGTTGAAAATAACTCACCACAGCTTGGGACTCCAGATATGCTGACACCAAGCCGGTCAGCGCGCCATCAATACCGGGCAGATTTTTCTTCCCCAAGAGCCGGTATTCTTCGAGGGTGGCGTCCTTCCATGAAGGGGGGACTTTTTTCGGTCCCCGGGCCTTGAAAACGGAGACTACCATCTCTTGGATAGCCCCGCGAATTGCCTCGGGGTTAGACGAGGACGGGGCTGCCTTTTCCCCGATAGTGACCCCTTTCGTCGGGATCGGGCCTGCTCACAGTTGACCGCATCCTTTTATATTGCTTCGGGGCTTCCTCTTCGGGGCCCCCATTGCTTGTTGACGCTGAGACTGAAGGTCTCTGCGCCCTATCTCCTAAACTGGACGAGGGGCGAACATCTTCCACCCACATTGACCCCTGCAGCAATAACCGCACGACGTTAAAATCCAGAGGGGAATTATTCCCGATTCTATACATGGTAGGAAGGCCTAATGAGCGTATCTTCTTAAAGATAACCTCATCCACCTCGTCCATCGATCGGGGTTCGGGCCTGTGGCTGCTGGAACTCCCCGATGATCGTGAAGGCCAAGCTGTTGCGCTGGGCTTCGGTTTTGATGATTGCAGCTGGGCCACCTTCTTGGCATTTGAAGCATCAGCCACTGCAGCAAGTCGATTCCGAGACATTGTTTCAGTGGAATCTGCAAAAGGAAAATAATGAGGATAAGGAAATATGAATTAAAGCAAGCAAAGTCGTACCCGACTCTTCTGACTCAGAGGAGTCAGAACTTGAGAAGATACCCTTTGGGGCAGGGGCTTCTTTTCTTCCTGCTACCCCGATCTCTAATAGCTTCTTCTCCCGAAGGATGTCAATTCTTTTAAGACGCCGGTCGGGAGGAGGAAGCATTGCCAAGGTGTTGGCAATATCAGGGTGGGATGGGTTGAACCGGCTTCAGTCCAACCTCCCGATGTCGGGGTGTGTGGTTAAGAAGGTAACTTTCAGCAAGTTCTCCCTCGGGATGTCTATCCAGACATAGCAAGATTCCCATTCATGTAGGGAATCTTCCTTGTCCACGATAGTACACTCATTCGTTCGGGTAGCTATATAACATAGCTTGCGACCTCCTAACAACCTTCTGCCCCTATGGGATCCCACCAGGAACAGGTTGAAAAAATGCCTAAGGGTTGGCTCTACCCTCTGTTTATGGCAATAATAAATAAAAGTTGTAATATATACATAACTGCCCGGAAAAAGAGCAAAAGTCGGGCAGTGAATCTCCCGAAGAACGGCCGCGACGAAAGGATGAAGGGGAAATCGCAAGCCTGATCTAAGGGAGGCATAGCTAACGGGTATAGCGCTAGCCGGAACGTTCATCTCAGCGGGAAGGAAGCATGGAACGTCTTCCTTCCCCCTCCAGATGGGATAATGGGTTGGAATAGAAAACTTGACCCGAAATGCTTCAAGGTCCATGGTAGCGATATTAGGGTACCTAGACCTACGGGGTGCCATGGATAATTACCTTAAAGTTTGAAGAAGATTTGAAGGTGAGCAACGGTTGAGGGAAATCGCCGGAGGATTCCAAAGTTGAGCAGTCTGTCGCAAAGAGTGATAATGGTTGCACAAAGCGAAAATCCTGACTTTTATATCACGTATTGCTCAATCACAGGGTGACACGTCATCTCTGCAGGCGGCTGCAGTCTGACAGTCTGCCTCCCCTTTGGAATATGGAAAGGCGTTAGCTATTGCAGAGCTTGGAAATACGCTCCTACCCTCAACTGTTACGGATTTCAAATTTGAAAATCCACATCATGAAATTTCTAAGTGTTGGATCGGTCCCAAAGGACGCCGTTACAACCAGTTTGGGTACATGTTTCCGTCGCTGCGATCGAACACTTATGCACAAACGATCTCAATCGGTTGATCGAACCCTGGTCACCACCGCAGTGGTGACAGAGTACGAGGGGCTAGTGATGAGATCCCCGGAACCCGGTACCCCAAACAGGGTCAAGGCCAAGCTTGGCCAAAGAAGCCCAAACAACGTAAGCCGAACTTGGAGGCCCAGAGCCAGCCCACGTGAGTGAATGGCTAATTCAGATCATGTGGCCCGATCGATCATCTATGGCGATCGGTCCCGATGTTTAGGGCCCAGCATCTCCTATGCGCCGGACCGATCGGTACACATATTACAGGCGTTGCTTCGGGCCATTCTCACTCAACCCATGCAACGACAACCCTCGACAGCCCTATCAGAAGCGTGGTCCGGCGAAGGCGTACGAGCCACCAGTGGCCAGTGAGTAGCCGGCTAGTAGCGCCGAAAGGTCTAGCGCCATGCAGCTCTGTGAGGCCGTTTCCGGCAGCTGCTCCGCCTGACATTAGCCGACCAAGCAGCAAAGGACAGGCACTAAACGACACCCTACTGTACACAGTACAGTGGGAGTATAAAAAGGACACTTAGATTGTGAGAAAAAGGACTTTCTTCCGTTTTCTCCTGGGAGCTTTCATATAGGGAAGTCTATTTCGATTTATTTTCGATTCTTCTCATTCTCTTTGTTAAAAAAGAACAAACATGACTTGTATGATCATTATTGTGCTTATTGAATCGATTAAGGGCATTTCCTTTAGCCCTTATTCAAGTGGTTTTTTCCTTGGTTTCGAGGTTTTCCACTCTAAAACCCTTGCGTCTTTTCACCTTTGATTCATAATCGTTCTCCACACATTAAACAAATAATAACCGAGTTCGTTTTACAACGAACCGATCGACTGTTGACACCCCCGGTTATCGAACCACAACACTTACGAAATCAAAGGTAACTTTCTATGGCTCCGCGTAAAAATCGCTTCCATGTAATGTCTGAAATTGACACCGATGAACTCTGAGGCAGGTTTTTTATTCCTACTCACTATCCCATAATGCAGGGTAAAGAGCATGTTTCCTGTTTTTTGGTTGAGGAAATTATAACTCTCCCAAATTTGATTCCTGTGAGTTATACAGCCCTCAAAAGCGGCTTGCGTTTTCTTATTCATCCTTTTGTAGATGTTGTACTTCGGTAAAAACTCTGCTCAATTTACATCATATTCCCTGGAAGCTTCGTGTATATCGTAGCTTTCATTTTTTATTGCCGTAAGCAGAGCATTGAACCCTCCTTAGAGCAGTTCTTTGTCCTCCATATGGTTGGGTCTTGATTCCTAAAAGGGAAAGTGGTTGCTAGGGATGCGGAAGTTGTATTACATTGCAACTCAAACATCGATATGTGTACTCGTTGACAAGGAGGATTTTCTTCATTCATGGGAGTTATGCTACATGAGGATCGAGATTCCAAAGGAAGAGAGCATGGGTGTGAGGACTTGGATTGGGTCCCAGACAGGGAAGCTGGATCGCAACTAATTCATCTCTTCCCCGCAAATGATAGTAGACACCCTGGCTCTCTTCCCTCCTTCGTAATAGTGTCTAAGGTGCATTGATCTACTGAGGGAAAATATGCAAATCGAAATAGGAGTGCGGGCAAAATTATGGCATCTGCCTTGATAGTTGCGCCATCCAGCCCGCTTCAACCTGTGGATCCCGTACATGCTTACTGCGTTCACCCATATTTTCCTAATCCTTATACTTTTTTTCCGCAGGATCAACTCAAGCGATGTCAAGTTCGAGGTTTCTAAAGATGGATGTCGCTTCTCATGCCCTACGGGACCTACCTGGGACTTCGGGGTCAACTCAGGTGCTTATTACCATCTCTTTTCCATCGTTGTTACTTCTGCATCGGGTCATAAAAATTCCGACATGCTCTAATTGTTATAGCTTGCCCACGTTCGGGCCCCATCTGTTGGCACTCCGGGCACGAAGTCTTCCCGCAGCCCCAAGTCCACCTCCGACACCACAGACGAGGTGAGGGATTCGGTAATGACCCGACTCACTTCTACAATTTTGCTTCACATTAAGGTCTGATATCTACGATTGACTGTTAAAGTATCTCCGCACCATGGAAAAATGTTATAATAAGAAGGTGAATCCCCGATCATTTTTAAAAGGAGACTTGGTTCTGTGAAGTTTGGAAGCACAGAAAAATCTTGGCAAACTCGATCGTCGATAGGAAGGTCCTTATAGGGTTAAGGACGTGTTGTTTTGAGGGGCTTATATATTGGAAAAATTGGATGACAACGAATTCTCAAGATCCTGGAATATTGATAATCTCCGAATTTATCATCCATAGTTAGGGTAACATTTTCTACTACTTCTGGTGCTTGTGATGAAACTTTATAACATTCCAAGTTATTTGAATTAAAACGCTATTAGCGTGTATTTATTGCCCTTAATATCCAAATGTGTTGAGTGAAAACACATGTATTATTATGCCCTTAAAGTCGAACGTCCTATTCAAATGACCCCTTCGATAATGTCCTATCATCTAATGTCGAACATATCGATTACCGATAGCATCTTTGAGGATTCCATATCGGCATTCCATGTTTTTGTTAACTCGTAACGATCATGCATCTATCAATAAGTGTGTCGAACGTCCCTTCACAAGAGACCTCTTGGGTTGTAATTGTGTCGAACGTCCCTTCTCAGGAGATCTCTTCGGCTATAATCGTGTCGAACGTCCCTTCTCGAGAGACCGCTTTGGTTATGATCGTGTCGAACGTCCCTTCTCAGGAGACCTCTTCGGCTATAATCGTGCCGAACGTTTCTTCTCAGGAGACCTCTTCGCCTATAATTGTGTCGATCGTTCCTTCTCAAGAGACATCATTGGCTATAACCGCATGGAGCGATCCTTCCCAGGAATCCTCCTCGATTATGATTACGTCGAACGTTCCTTCTCAGGAATACTCTTTGGCTGTAAGAACGTTTCCTTCTCATGAATCCTCTTCGAAAATTTGGCCAACTTTTCTATATTAAAGAGACTACTTATTTCGTTTTAGTTGAACGCTCTTGAACAACTGACCTATTTGTCAAAACTTCATATTTTATCTTAAAATATGACATCTCTTATATGGATACAGACAAAAGATACGAATTGATCCATCCGATTGATCAACATGGTAATGTTCTTCACGAGTGGGAATTAGAGATGACACACATGTGCTATGGAATATACATATGTGCTACGGGCTACCTTGGTAAATTGCCAGGGGAATAGAAATTATTAATATTGAAGAAATTACAAAACAACATTCAGGAAAATGAAGAGCTAAATGTTAAGGCCCCCAGGATTTTCTAGAACGAGATTATCCAACCGATCGGCATGAGGATGAAATTCTTCATCTGGATCGTCCGGCTCAATGGGCGCACGAGGATTAAAGTTCCCATCAAAAGTGAGGGGATCCACACTCTCCCATTCCTCGGAGTTAGGATTAAGTTCAAAGATGTCGAAAATTTGTTTCTTTATTATTGTCTTTTGCTCCTCCACCAATCCGAGGGAGTAAGTCGTCGCCAAGCTTTTGAATGTTGGCGAGACCACGAACCGATTCAGAAATGACGATCTGTCTTCTTTGTGTTTTTCGATCGTTTGCTCAAGAGCGGACATCCGACCGTCATAATCCAAGCACTTCTTATTGATATCCTGAAGAATATCATTTACAGAGTTCATAAAATGCTGAACCTTGTCTTTTTGGACCATTAGACTGTTGCGATATTCCTCCTCAGCATATTTAAGTGCGATTGTCGCCATATCGACATTTTTCCCTTCGACCTTCAGCTTAACTTCAAAATATCGATTCCCCATTTGTCAAAGGGGCAAGGGAGCAGAGTGACCGATAGGAGAGTTCCTGGCTATTTATGGAATGAAGCATGGTATTGGCATGCATCGCATCGCTTAGTGAAGTCCTTTGCGTCTTCCAATAATGTGGGCCAGAAATATCCTAACCTAATGATGCGGTTGTAAAGGGAACGGCCCCTTAGTGTAATTCGCATATTCTTCATGAACGCATTTCAAGGGGGCCCTCATAACTTTTCTTAAAGAGATATTCCCCTTTGAGGATATATCTCTTAGCTCGGAATCAATTTTTCTAGCTTTTGAAGGCTTGTCAAGGAGGATTCCTCCGACCATGTACCTGCAGATCGGGTCCAACCACATGGTTCCGTCTGTATATGAACGTTTGCAATGCACAAGGCCGAGAGCTCAATTGATAAAGCCCCTATTTCCTCGTGCGTCAGATTGGCAATCGAGATACTGCTTAATTGAGGGGCGATCTAGAATGTGGAGTGATACCGTCCCTAGTCCGATGTTGGGTAAGCTTGCTGCCAATCGGGTCAGACCATCACCAGCTTTGTTATGCTCTCTTGGCACGTGGGTGAATAAGAACTTAGAAAATTTCTTAGATAACTCCGTCACTTTGGCCAAATAGAGCTTCATTGCTGGTTCATGCGCCTCGAAACTTCCGGCATACTGCTCAACTTCCTACCAAGAATCGGAGAACATCCGAACCTTCGCCAATCCCATCTCACGGGCTAAATTCATGTCCGATAGGAGGTCCTCTTACTCCACCTCATTGTTAGTGTCGGGGAAATGGTACTTGACCGCGGAGTGTATGATTTCCCATTGTGCAGTTGTGAAATTGATACCAGCCCCATTTCCAGCTAGGGTACAACCTTCAACGTGAAATGTCGACGGATTCCTCATTTTGGTTGAGATAACCTACCGATCGGGTCATTTCGACCACGAAATCTACCGGAACCTGAGCCTTAATGGCCCCTAGGGCACAAATTTCAAATCCATTGGGCTTATTTTGATTTCCCATTTCGATAGTCCCTCGTTAAAATCAGCTTGTTCCAACACATCTTTGAGAGGTTGATCTGTATTGTAACGACCCTAATTTGGGCCTAGCTGTTTTGGTAAAACGTGCTAAATAAAACGAAACGTTCGAATGTAAACTTAAAACATAGCTCAAAAACATTAAAGTTTAACAACATAATATAGAGTGTTCTCAAAAGACCGGACTCTATCACCGGACAACCGACGACCTCCTTCCCATGCCCTTCTCATACCTCGTCCGCGTCACCTACAAAATCTGTAAAGCGGTCACAATTTATTAAAGGAAACTTCACACACGCTACACATTATCTTTTCATTTATTAAATAAACCATAGACACATGCGTAAATCATTTCTTTTAACCGTTTTCTTATTTCCTTCTTCTTTACCCTTATCATTCCCCTCATACTTTAACTTTACTGTTGCCGAGAGTAACATACTCGGTACATGTCCCGCCCAAGCCAACCGTTAGCTGTTGGATGACTCGACGGGCTATATGCTTCCCTTCCCCGGGTGGGTACTTAGGCGCTACCCCTTTTTCCACCCGGATCCGTTCTGCCCTTTTCGTACATATCTTTCCATCTTTGGAACTTATCGTTCCCTTAATCAGACATGCCCTTCTTTTGGCGAATCGTGTACTACGCACGATGCCGGGTTCGGTCGGACGGTCCATCCTTCCTCACCCCGAGTCTTATTAACATTTATCTCATTCATTCGTGTCTTTTTCTTTCTTCCTTAACGACCCAATCCCGTTTCCCTAAGTCTGAACCTTCCCTTACTACGTTGTGTTCACTCCGCTTACCGTTTGCTTTCGCCCGTTATAGTCCCTTCGTGCTTCCCTGCATTTCGTGACAGGTCTTAGTACTCAATTTCCGACGTTATTACCTTATTGTTAACTATGTTATTACCGTAGACCCTACGTATCCTTTTTCCCTTACGATCCGGCGTTGGAACGCGACGAAAACACCCGGTCTTTAGAAATTCCGCGATAATTCCCTTCAGTATAGAATTTCGCGACAATTTCTTATTACGGCCAAATCCGCGATAATTTCCTTCTTCAAATATTTTTTCGCGATAATATTGTTCTTCATTACAAATCCACGATAATTTTGTTCTTTGTTACAAATCCGCGACAATTTTGCCTTTGTTTCCAAATCCGCAATATTTCTCTTGTACCATTTTTTCGCGACAATTTGCACGCCCAAAATTCGCGATAATTTTCTCTTTCGCGACAATTTTTGTATTTTTCGGGTTTTTCACTGATTTCCGTGGCTTAATGATAATTAACTCGTTTTTGGGCCTCCCCACTCATATTTATAGACATCTTAACTTCCATAATTCACATTTTGACCCCTCCTTTTTTATTTTGACCCTTCCTTTATCTTTTTCTTTACTTTTCTATTTTTCGTTTCTTTTTTCGTTCTTTCATTCCCGTATCCCTCGTTATTCCTTGTCTAGACTTTACCGCTACATTCCCTACTATTGTTCCATCATACCTTTTTCGTGGCTATTACATCATTCCCCACTTATTTTGAGTTTCATCCCGAAACTGGTGCGTACCAATCTTCCATTAACTCCGGCGCTCTCTGTCTAATCTCTCGTTCCATTTCCCATGTAGCTTCTCTTTCTCCCTGATTAGACCATTGTACTTTCACCATGGGAATTAGTTTGCTTCTGAGTCTTCTTTCCTCTCTGCCTAGGATTTTCACTGGAACTTCCTCGTATGTCAATTCCGAGGTTATCTCTATGGGTTCCTCCACACATTCTTGGATTCCTCCGGTCACACTCCTCCTCAGTTGGGATACATGAAAAACATTGTGGATCCCCCTCATCTCTTCCGGAAGCTTCAGCTGGTATGCTAGTTTTCCGATTCTTCGTTCCACCTCGTATGGTCCGATATACCGAGGACTCAGCTTCCCTGTCCTTGTGGTCCTTAGCACCCCCTTCATCAGTGATATCTTTAGGTAGGTGTGATCCCCAACTTTTGGCTCTAAGGGTCTCCTTTTTGTGTCTGCCCAACTTTTGTATCGGTCATGTGCCGCTTTAATGTTCTTTCGTACCACGACCATCTTTTCAATGGTGACTTCTACCAATTATGTTCCCGTGGTCTTTCTTTCTCCCACCTCATCCCAGCATAGTGGTGTACGCCACTTCCTCCCGTACAATGCCTCATATGGGGTCATGCCAATGCTGCTCTGAAAACTATTATTGTATGCAAATTCTACCAGCGGTAGGAAATCCTCCCAACGTCCCTTAAACTCCAATACACATGCCCGTAACATATCCTCCATAATTTGGTTAGTTCTCTCGGTCTGACCATCCGTCTGTGGGTGATAGGCTGTGCTCATGCTTAACTGGGTTTCGAGTGATTTCTGTAAACTTTGCCAAAATCTAGACGTGAATCTCGGGTCTCTGTCTGACACAATATTTATTGGAACTCCATGTAACTTGACTATGTTATCCACATATATTTTGGCTAGCCTGTCTACTCCGTATGTTGTCTTGACTGCTAAGAAATGAGCCGCCTTTGTTAGACGGTCAACCACTACCCATATCGTGTCGTTCTTCCGTGGGCTCTTGGGTAATCCTACCACAAAGTCCATGCCGATGCTATCCCATTTCCACTCTTGAATCTCTAAGGGTTGTAGCTCGCCTCCCGGGCGTTGGTGTTCGGCCTTAACTCGTTGGCAATTTTCGCATTTGGCCACAAAGTTTGCGATCTCGTTTTTCATTCCGTTCCACCACCAGTGCGTTTTTAGGTCTCGATACATCTTAGTACTTCCTGGGTGAATTGAGAAGGCCGAACTGTGTGCCTCTGCCATAATCTACTTCCTTAGCTCTGGCCTGTTTGGTACCCGTATCTGTTCATTCTTTCTGATTGGCCCATCGCTTCCTTTGTTTATCTTTGATTTATCGGTTATGTTTCCCTATTTTCGCGTTACGGGTTTCTCGGGGTATGATATCTGTGCTTCGAGCACCTCCTCCAGTATCCCTGGCTTCGCGGTAACAATCCCTAACATAACTGTGGTGGACTCTACAGCTTCCAACTGTAGGTTCTCCATTTCCCTTAACAATGTGCTTGCTAGTACGCCATGAGTTTTCCTGCTCAGTGCATCGGCTACTTGGTTTGCTTTTCCCGGGTGGTACTGAATCTCCAGGTCGTAATCTTTTATAAGTTCTAACCATCTCTGTTGTCTCATGTTAAGCTCCCTCTGGGTGAATAGGTATTTCAAACTCTTGTGGTCGGTGAATTTCTCGCACTTCACACCATACAGATAATGCCTTCATATCTTGAGTGCGAACACCACCTCGGCTAGTTCTATATCGTGTGTAGGAAAGTTCAACTCGTGTATCTTCAGTTGACGGGATGCGTATGCTATGACTTTGTAATAGCCAGGAAAAAGGTATGATGGAACAAATAGTAGAGAATGTAGCGGTAAAAATCTAGACAAGGAATAACGAAGGATACGGGAATGAAAGAACGTAAAAGGAAAACAAAAAATAGAAATGTAAAGCAAAGGATAATGGAAGGGTCAAAATGAAAAGAATGAGGGGTTAAAATGTGAATTAGGAAAGTTAAGATGTCTATAAATAGGGTGGGGAGGCCCTAAAAAAAGTTAATTATCATTAAGCCACGAAAATCCGAAAATTGTCGCGAGAGAAGGAAATTATCGCGAATTTTATGAAGGCAATTATTGTCGCAAAAATTTCACCATTGAAAAATTATCGCGCATTTGATTTGTTGAGCAAATTGTCGCGGATTTTTGGGAAGCCAATTATTGTCGCGAAAAGTTCCTCATTGAAAATTGTCCCGAAAACGTAGAAGGGCAAAAAATATCGCGAAATGTGTGAAGAACAAAATTGTCGCGAAAATGCTTGAAGTGTAAAATCTTCGCGGATTTTGGTTCTAGCATAAAATTGTCGCGGATTTTGGTTCTCGCATAAAATTGTCATGGATTTCAAGGAAGAAGTGAATTATCGCGGAAATACTAAGTTTGAGTGTTTTCGTTGCGTCTCAACGTCGGATCGTGGGAGGAAAAGGACACGTAGGGTATACGGGAAGCACGGAAAGATAATAGCAAGCGAAAGCNGGATCCGTTCTGCCCTTTTCGTACGTATCTTTCCATCTTTGGAACGTTCCCTTCATCAGGCATGCCCTTCCTTTGGCGAATCGTGTACTAGGCACGATGCCGGGTTCGGTCGGACGGTCCATCCTTCCTCACCCCGAGTCTTATTAACATTTATCTCATTCATTCGTGTCTTTTTCTTTCTTCCTTAATGACCCAATCCCGTTTCCCTAAGTCTGAACCTTCCCTTACTACATTGTGTTCACTCCGCTTACCGTTTGCTTTCGCCCGTTATAGTCCCTTCGTGCTTCCCTGCATTTCGTGACAGGTCTTAGTACTCAATTTTCGACGTTATTACCTTATTGTTAACTATGTTATTACCGTAGACCCTACGTATCCTTTTTCCCTTACGATCCGGCGTTGGAAAGCGACGAAAACACCCGATCTTTAGAATTTCCGCGATAATTCCCTTCAGTATAGAATTTCGCGAAAATTTCTTATTACGGCCAAATCCGCGATAATTTCCTTCTTCAAATATTTTTTCGCGATAATATTGTTCTTCATTACAAATCCGCGATAATTTTAAGAAATTGCATGTGATTCACTCATCTCTCTATTCATTATGTTTTCATTATAATTGGATTCAAAAAAGTGTCAACTGAAAAACTTAATCAAACCTTTAAGATCAATGACCTTAGAATTACATTATCTCTACAACCCGTATTTATCTTGAAACATTTTGTAGAGTTTCCGGATGAATTTTCCTCTCCTAATTCTTTCTAGAGATCACTCTTAGCATAACTTAACAAACAAGAACATGTTTATTATAACACAAACGTCCTCTATTTATAAGGACTTGAAATAAATAAAGACTTACACAATTCATGGAATTTAATAATTTGGAAAGCCAAATGTCATAGAATTTAATACAATTTATGTAACAATATAT
Organism: Utricularia reniformis; assembly: GCA_009725065.1. Taxonomy (NCBI): domain Eukaryota; kingdom Viridiplantae; phylum Streptophyta; class Magnoliopsida; order Lamiales; family Lentibulariaceae; genus Utricularia; species Utricularia reniformis. Next base: position 6,314 of record RWGZ01001707.1, on the reverse strand, counting down.
ATATATATCAATAGTTGATGTGTGCACTACTAGTCTATATTCATAATAGTAGGATAAATTCTTGATTGATAGAACTTATACATATGAAAGGTAGAAGAAAAGACCACACAATGATCTTTATGACATAAGTTTCATGGTTCATCAACATGAAATAATAAATCTTAATATATAATACTATATGGATCACATAATGATATAAACTAACATAAACCACCCAAAATGTATCCAGATGCAAAACATTAATTTAATGGTCTCTCGATTTGATCGCATTTCCGATTGTACATCTATTTAATCTGCATTTCCGAGTCTTCACATTCCTCTTGTACCTCGAACTAATATTACTTTATTCTATTCATTATATTGAATCATATTTAACATTTATTTACGACTTTATGCTATCTATGGTTCTCGTTATCTATCATTAATCTAAACATCAAGGATATTTTCAACTTTATTACTCATTTTCTTTAAATAATTTTTTTAATTATATTTCTTAATAGTTCAACATTACAATATATCTCATATTATATGGTTAACTGGTTATGTTATTAATTGATAAAATATTTTTTATAGTATATCTCGTACTAGATTAATAAGTCACACTATATTCATTATATTATATATTAATTTATCATTATTTACGTTTGTACTAAATTATAAAATCACACTCATCATACCATTTTCCGTTCATTTGCGATATAATTATATTTTATTTGTTTATCATACATTATGTTTATTTTTTATACTACCGTGAAATCAATATATATATTCATTTTACATTATCCCGTCATAGCTTAAATATTCTAATAACCTATTTAATTTCTTAAAAATGTGGCTTGTTACATAGTGCACATTTATTGCGGTCTTAGTATAATTTGTCTTGAAAAGGGGGATTTCCTCATGGATCATGACCGAAAAGCTAGGAAAGAAGGGTAACGAGGATCTACAGCAACAGTAACAGTATTGAACTAGAGTAATATTAATATACCACAGTAGGACATTGACTAAGATATGTTATGCAACGCAAGAAAGCAATAGAAGCACATAACAACAAAGATAAATAAATAAGCGGAATGAACACTATCTATTAACATAAGGTTCATATACATAAAATAAAGGGTCACATAGTGTCCTTTTTGTTAAGAAAAGTGAATGAAATGGTTAAGACTCGAGCGAAGTGGAAACACCGAACTCGACATCATGCTAAGCACATGGTTAGGCAAATGTATAACATATTAAAATATGGGAACCCATGTCCCCATAACTAAATGTATCCGAATGGGAATGGAGTGCATGAGTCCTTACTCGGGGATGGGAAGCATATAGTTTAGGGATGATAATGGGTAGGGTTTGGACCGGGTTTGGTCAAATTCATGTCTGCTCCACCACTTATAACTTCAAATCTATGTCTACCACAAATCCACATTGAGTTTGAATATTCAAATATATGTCCTACCCTTAGGTATATCCGCTCCACGTCGAATAGTCGAACCTATTAAAATGTCAAATAATAAAAAATATAAATTATTTTTTGCCATCCCTACTATAGCCTCGTCAAGTTGGCCAACATCTAACAACTGGTTTGGGTTAGACATGTCACCGGCCATTATCTACCCATCTAGAGTAAGAATGATAACGAAAGAAATGGAATGAAAAGGTTGATTACTAATGAGCTCAGAGAACCTAGGATATTTGATACCGATGGTTTCTAATTAAGAAATGACTTAAATGTTATGTTGCATAGTTAGAGAAGTTTTTCTTACTNTTCTGGACTTCCTGCTGGATTAGTTGCTGCAAATGTGTGACTCAAAAACCAGCAACGTTAGTATCTATAGGTGCATGCAAATGTGTGACTGAAAAACCAGCACCATATTAATCTTGGCTTTGTTTTTGTATGGACGCCCTTGATCCTCACGATATTTGATGTACCAAGGTTGAACTCCAGTAATTGTGAAACAAGAATCCTTTAAATGACCTTCTTTTTTACAGATTGTGCATATGCACCCCTTTGGATCTTTCCATTGACGAGTTCCATCATTGTATTGCTGCTTCCCGATAGTATGTTTCACTAATAGTGCCCCATTCATCATAAGTTCATTAGAGGGTCCTACAAGCTCACATCTTTTCTCAACATTTAGTAGCATGCCATATACCTTCTCAATATTTGGAACAGGGTCCATGACAAGTATTTGATTCCTCACAGCATCATACTTATCATGCAATCCTTTGAGAAATTGAGATAATCGTGTGATTCCAAGCATAGTTGTTGCCAAAATTCTTCCACCACAACATTTACACACCACTTCAGTCCCACAGTTATCACAATTTACGCTAGGTAGCAATTCATCCATGTCTTTCCACAATGTGCTAAGGCGACTATAATACTCCGTTATAGATTCATCCCCTTGTGTAATGTTGAACATGTCCTTTTGTATATCATATATTTTAGACATGTTAAACTGTCCAAAATGTTTATGCACCAAGGTCCATAACTCACGAGAGGTATTGACGGAATTGAAACCAACAACCAACTCTTTAGAAATGGAATTAAGCAACCATGATAAAACCATAAAATCAGTTCTTCTCCAAATCATATATTCAGGGGATGTTAGAACAGGTGCAAACATCGTACCGTCAACAAAACATAGTTTATTTTTGGCACCCAATGCAATTTTCACTGCACGACTCCAACCCAAGAAGTTTCTGGTGTTAAGAAGCTCTGAAACCAGAGAGTTGTTAGGGTTGTCCGACCCAATGATATAGAGCGGGTCGTTCAAAGAAAAAACAGCAGGATTATCGACTCCTTTGTTTGGATTCGAAGTGTTACCATCCTTTGAAGCATTGAGAGGGTCCTTGACAACTTCCATCGTGTTCTTGACATTTTCCATCGTGTTCGTTCCACGCTCACCGCACCATGAACAAATATTAGAAGGGGAAGATATGTGTTGCAGATTCAACAATCTGCAACAAGTAGCAACAAGAAGTTCGATTTAGGGATTTTCTTGTTGAACGAAAAGGAAAGAAAAGTCTTACAAAAGAATTACTGCGACCATCTATTTATATACAAACTAAGCATTACTAAACCCTAATTTAACCATGGTCCCCACATGTATAAAATGATTTCCCATTATACATTGTAAGTCCCACTTCTAACAGATAGAATAGACATGGTTTTTCATACAAGTATCATGACTCTTCATTCAATAGTTATGACATTTCATCTAAAAATCAAGTATTTTCATCAAAGATATCACTTATACACAAGGAAGTCATACCGGCTCATACCGTTCGTACTGGTCATTACCGGTACGGACGGTTTTACCGGTATACAGTTAGTATACGGGTCGCATACGGTATATAAATTTTTATATTATTATATTTATATAATTTTAAACATCAAAACTTAATTTAAAACATATTTTGTGTTTATACATTTATAAGAGAATCAAAACTTAATTTAAACCCAAATATTTTCCTAAATATATCAAACACAATTAAATGAAAATCAAAGAATATTCAAATAAAAAATAGCAAGTAATATTAATGAAACAATAATCACCCTAAACATGAGAATAACAAATATGTAATTGGATTTCCCAATTCCCTGTTTAGTTTAGGTGATATCAAATGTTGATGAACTGGCCTGGTTCAAATTAATCCAAGGTCCAGCATCAAGGAGCAATTGGGCAAAAGAGAATCGTGGGCCAAGAAGAAATAAGATTGACAATTAAGTTGACGCAGAACAACTGTCTAGAGTCTAGACCACAATTCGGCTATANACAAATTTGGTGTTTGAAGAAGTGATTTATAATATATATTATAATGCTTTATTTTATATTATATATATAACAAATATTTATTATTTGTAATTGATTACCAAACCTAAAAGTAAACCTCAATAATGAAATAGATTTTTTAGTCGATATGGATTTAGTAATTGGCTTTGGCATTGTGTGGTGTGGTCTTCAGCATCGCCATCATTTCTCTGTACGCTCCAACTTCTTGTGTCATTTTCTTCCATCAACGCAAGAGCTTTTTCCCACGAGACAAAAACCTTCAAAATGCCTTTTTCTTTTCTTCCCACAATGCTAGTTTTCTCTTCTTCCTACAACACTTCACTTTTTCATGGCTTCCGCCGGCAAGCGCCCGATTGAGTTTTCTGTAGCCGGTGCTTCTGAACCAAACAAACGCCTTCGCGGTGCTATTTCACCGGAGAGAGACGATTTGGCGGTTGTCGACGGAGAGCGTAATTCCGATGCAGCGGGGCTTCGATTAGTTCATCTTCTCCTACGATGCGCGGAGTGCGTGGCAATGGAAAACCTCGCCGACGCGTCGCTGATTTTGCCGGAGATAGTTGAGCTTTCAACTCCGTTCGGTTCTTCCGTTCAACGCGTCGGCGCGTATTTCGGCGATGCTCTATCAGCGCGCGTGATTGCTTCTTACATCGGAAAACCATTGTCTCTGATTCCGATGTGGAAATTGTACTACCAGAAGCTTCTCGCTGCTCTACAGACCTACAACTCGATCACACCTCTGATCAAATTCTCTCATTTCACGGCGAACCAAGCAATACAGCAGGTGGTCGACGGCAACGATCACGTCCACGTCATCGATCTGGATATCATGCAAGGCCTTCAATGGCCTGGATTCTTTCAAATAATCGCTTCCAAGCCTCAAAAACTCAAATCCTTAAGAATCACAGGCCTCGGCCCTTCCGCCGACATACTAAACTCCACCGGCCTCCGCCTTGCCGAATTCGCCGCCGCGCTTAACATCTCTTTTCAGTTCCACGCAGTAGAAGGCAAGATCGGGAACATAAAAGAAATCGATGAACTCAATATCAAAATCGGCGAAACCGTAATTGTTCACTGGATGCAGCATTGCCTCTACGACATAACTGGAAACGACGAAGGAGTTTCCAGATTACTGAAACTGATTAAACCTAAACTTATCACAATCGTAGAGCAAGATCTGAGCCATGGAGGCGGCACATTCCTCGGCCGATTCGTCGGCGCCCTCCATTACTACTCAGCTTTGTTCGATGCTTTAGGGGATGGGTTAGGGCCGGAAAGCATCGAACGTCACACAGTGGAGCAGCAGTTGTTGGGATGTGAGATACGGAACATATTAGCTATGAAGTTGGGGATGTGGGGGAAAGAGATGACTGGTTTAGGTTTCCGGGCAGTGTCGCTCGCCGGAAACCCGGCTGCTCAGGGGACTCTTCTTCTTGGGATGATCCCTTGGCGGGGGTATACTTTGGTGCAGGAAAATGGGTGGTTGAAATTGGGATGGAAAGGGTTCCCTTTGCTCACAGCTTCAGCTTGGGAAACACCAGATTAGTAAAGTCAAACTAGTGATTATAAATTATAATGAATTGGGTACAAAAACACTATTCACTTTATCCATACGAAAATCACTGACATCTTACATATCATCCCCAAACTCACGAGTTCAGAAAAGGGATTAGTTTTCAATTGTCTTGTTCATCTTCTAGCCCTTACCCCACAACACAGGCAAATCCAAAACTACAAAACTCATTCTGATATACTTTCCTATGCACATGCAATCAGCTTTTTAAATTATCAAAACAGTAGAAATCGCTACTATTCAAAACCAGTAAAGGAGAATAAATTTAGTACCTTTTCCAAAGAATAACGCCAATGATGATAGAGACAAGAGCCACACAGAGGATAACCGGGAAGCTGATGGATGGATGCGCTTTACTTGTAGTGGTTAAAATCTTCGTATCAGAAGATAATGGTTGTGATGAAGCTGATGTCTCTGTCTCTGTCTTCTTTTTACTCATTCTCTTGGAAGGTGAATGTGTGGGAACAAACTCAATTTCCCCAGTTTCCTTATTTGCCTGCATGGTGTTAGTGTTTGAAACCATGTGATTTGTTTATTACAATTTCATTGTTTGAGAATAAAACTGACCTTTTCTTTGATTTGGGACTCAGCATCTTTGGATTGGTTGCTCAGAAACACAATTTCTTTCCTCATATTTTCAACTTCCTCCACAGAGGTCTTTGAAGAAGTTTCATGTACCAACTGGTTTTGGGATTGTAAATCAAGAAAATTATGTAGTTTAGACTGTAGAAATAGGGAACTGGGGAAGTATGATATGAGCTACCTCTTCATTTAGTGTAGATTCTGAATTTGCTAATAGCTCTTCGAGCTCCTTCAATTTATTTAGCAGTCCTGCTTTCTCAGAAACTTCAATGTTGAGGATTTCCAGGTTAGCTTTCAATGAATCTTTATTTGATTTCTCTTGTTTCAACTTCTCTTCCAGATCCATTATTATAGAGTCACGATCA
>RWGZ01001706.1:0-39817 GCA_009725065.1 Utricularia reniformis | reverse complement strand
AATTGATCGCCCATCGACCCCGTCCAGGTAAGTATGTAATATGGTGCTCACCCCTCTTTTTAAATACCCACGGCCACTCAATCATAAACTTGCATATTCCGATGTGGGACAAAACGTTCCTTATCTTAGTTCCTGAGGTACCTTCTTCACTAATTCCAATTCATTTTTCAAGCATCTGTACCAAGAAACCGGCGTAAGTAGCAGTGTTCTTTCTTACCCGGCTGAAAGGAGCTTCTTATCTGAGAAGTGTGGAACAATGTCTTCTAGGTTTGCTCTTTAGACACCATTGAAGATTAGCACAACGACCTCTAGAAATGGGTTAATTGGAAAATGGGCTGAGGCCCATCACTGTAAGTGATACAGATCATCCTCGTCGACTTTCAGCGTTGCAGTAGGTCGCCTAGGGGAAAATGAAGCTTCTGGTTAGTTGACTAATGGTGGATGCTCTTGTTACTGAATCGACTCAAGGATCCGTGTATTAATTTGGAAATGGGATTGTTGGCCTACACAGTGGCTGGTGGCGGAGGGATTGTAATTGGCATATGTGAATCGGTTTCGTCCGCCGCTGAGGCGATCGGAAAAGATTCAAAAATAGGGGGTTCCTTGCCGCAAACCATATCCAGAGAGAAGCCACAGTTGACATTGTTCTCATCTACAACGACATACCTGTTAATCTCAACTCTCTCTAGTATTTTCATTGTTAACTCCTTGATTTCATTATTTGACGCTTCTGGTTCAAAAGATAACATGGGTTTCGCTTCACAACTCCAAGTAATCACGATAGCGTTGCTCTTTCTCCTGAATTCTCTTTTAGTTATTTTCTCAAACACTATATATTCATTTCATCGTTTCCCTAAAAAGCTTCTCAATCTAATGGAAGCATTCGCTTTTGGGGAAGAATTCTTACTGTTCTACGCTCATGTTAAGGATCCAATTGGAGTAGAAAACCGTTATTACGATCTCCTTTTGGTACCTATCACCATATGCTTCTTCTCCACTCTCCTTGAGATATCAAGGCAGAAATCAAAATATGCAAGATTAGGGCGCGGTGTTGGGTATATCTTACAAGGAATGTGGATTATTCAAATGGGGTTTTCATTCTTCACAAAGATGATCTCTGATGGATGCATTTTAGAAGAAAAGAGCAGAGGAAACTTCACCATTAAATGTAAAGGGCATCCTGAGTATCATCATGGTGGTGCTATAGCAACACTCCTTTTCAACTGTCATTTGGCTGTTTTGGTTACTTTTTGTGCTGGTTTTTATGGTGTTTACTGTAAGATAAAGGGTATTGATGGGGAGATGATGAAGTATAAGCCTCTCAGAGAGGGTGATGCAGGGGAAATGCAACAGTTCAGTTTAGAGTTTGATGATGAAGATGAAGGAGACAGTTCATCTAATGGTAAATAACTTCACTTCTTCATTTTAGTGAAAAGAACTTTGAGATCATCATAAGATTTGTGTTCTAGAGGTGCATTTTGGAATGTTTGTGAACGTGACATGTATTTGGGTATTTGATTTATTGATATCTTGTACTTCAATAATACTCGATGATAAGAGTTATTTTACAATTCGAATAGTTATATTCGATTTCGTTCGTTCAAATGTAAATATGAATTTTATTCGAATATTTTATTTCATATTAGAATTTAAAAAAAATTAATTTATCATATTCTCCACATTTTTCTATTTCTTATTAAATTATATGATATTTTTCTTATTTTCTTTTAAATATAAAATTTAATTCTTTTAATTTTTAAATATTTAATATAGAAATCGATTTAAGTATATTAAATTTTTAAAAAATTAAATAGATCGTTCGAATAAATTATTCGAACAAACATAAACATTTATATAAATATTTGAAAAATATTCAAACATGAATCTCGTTCGAATAAAATATAAACGAAAATAAACAATATTCGAATAAAAATATGAACGAACATGAATATTGAGAGTTCTATTCAAATAACAACTTTACTCGTTCATATAATTATTTGTTTCAGAAGGTAAACAGTGGCGAAGCAAAATAACATGCAGATTTTTATAAACAATTAAGTTTTACACACATTTGATTTAAAAGTATGATATTGGTGTTGGTTTATGGGCCTTAAAAATGCAGCTCAATATCATCAAATGGGCTAATTTTAGTTATTGGGCTTATGAACCCAAAAATATGATAATGAATTGAAGGTGTGAAAAGGACAAGACGAAATAAAGTGGGTCGGGTCGGGTGACCTGAGTGGGCGCTGCCACCTTCATTTATTCAGGTTATTTATCGAAAGAGACTTTACAATCCAAATAAATACTAAATCAGTAATCTCTGAACACAGGGAATGTAACATTATTATAATGCACTCTAAATAACAGTGATGTTAAATGGAGTCAGTGGTTTCTATACCAAAATAACTTAGCGTTACATTTAAGATATTGGTATTAAAGAAAACAAAGATTCTCCAGTGCAGAGCATATGAATACAAAAAAGTTATGAGCTTTGTGAAGAATTAAATGAACAAATTTCAAACCTTATTTACTAGCATTTGAATATTGTTGTACAAGAAATAGAAGGCAATAGACACATGATGAATTGAAAATGTTTCAAAACAGAGGCAAATTGTCTGTTAAGTTGCACGAAATGAAGAATCTAAGGAAGCATCAGCAAAAGATGAAAAGAACTATACAAAAGAAGTCGTATATTAATTTATTGAGAAAGAGAAAAGGCAAGTTTGTTGTTCTCCCATTAAGGAACCTAAATCATTTTCATACCATCAAATATGAAATTAATTTCTCTGTAAAATACTTACAGTGACTGAAGTTGTAGGCTTCTGGTGCAAGGACCCATCTCCTTAAATTTGCATTAGTTACAGGCTAATATTTGCAGTTCATCAACCACAGTAAATAGAATACTCCAAGCCACTTTTAACCTGATGTCAGTTATTCACTGTTTCCATTTCAAATCTCAGTACACAATTACTGAGAGTGTTAAAGGCGTTCTTGCGGGCCGGTGGCAAAGTAGGGTTTTTAAGGAGATTAACTACGACTACGGGGAACGCAAATTATTTGAATCCGCGCTAAAGGCGTAGTTGTTTGGTAATTTACGGTAAACTGATTTGGGGATCTAACAGTGATCTGATTTGGGTTACATCTGGATCAGGGGACAATTAATTTCTGAACTATTAAATTGTCGTTAAATATTAAACAAGCTTCTTCCTTTATATCTACGGTTTGATGGCACGACAATCAACAAGAATTAATACCTAACCATCACCCTAAAACCCCAATCATAAAACCCTAATGATTTTATCCTTAAATTTGAAGATTACAACAAATTATGAACTTGTGAAGATCTGGATCTGGTAATTACATTGATTTCTATCATTAATTACTTCAGCCCTTTTTAGTTTTTACTAATTTGTGTTTGATTGAGCTTTGAATTGGAGTCGGCTTACTTTTCTTCTTCCACCAATTGCCAAACAAACAAAAACTGTAAAATCCAAAAGAGGGCTGGCTATCGATGCAGGCAGCTGCGGAGTGGGCCAAACTCTTTATTTCCAGGTAGCAGCAACTTGACTCCAACAGTTCATTTCAACATATTCTTCACGTACCATAAGTAGAATGATCAGAATTTAATAATCTCATAAATAAAATATTTACGTGACTGAAATGGGCAGAAGCTCTTGCTTTTCACAGTGCTTTCTGGAATTCAATTGAAGGAAAACGAAGTCTTTTATATACATGAATTAATGGAGTTGGTGGTATTCATTGCAGAGTTTCCTCGTTTGGAAATAAATCGTCTCCCATTACTAACATTCTTTATACTGTTAGAACACTACGGTGTTGTAGATTGCTTGCAGCAAGCAACATTCAAAGCCAGCACACGAGAACAGATTCTTCATTATCCACTATCAATGGTACCAACTGTTCTGGGATTTTTTTAATTTGCTCGTGCACACTGCCTGTATAGTAACTCTAATGTTTTTACCTCTACAACCTCAGATTTTGAGGGAGAAGGGGAAAAAGGTATGAAAAAGGAATCCCAGCTAGCTCAAGGTATGGACCTCACTCACCGCCATAGCCGGAAGGTCCACATTTCTTTAACTTATATCTCCATTATTAGTTTACTTGCTTGCCCATCATCAACCCCTGATCTCATAATTTGTTAAAATCTATTCAATATTCTCAACAAGGAGGTACAGCTTCCAGAATGGCTGGAAAGCAACCTCTTGCGTATTGATTGTCAAGATTTTTGTAAAGAGTACAAAACTCGTTGCATGGAGTACAGATTTGGAAGAGCTAATGGATAGAAAAAAAGTTGGGCAGTGGTTTTTCACCCTTTTTCTCTTTCATCGTCATGATCATTATTAATATTTTATATTTTCATGGTCCGTACTCTGACAGCGACCACTGAAGGATGGGGGCACATGCTTCCTGTCAAATCTTTTTTTATGGGACGGCTATGATACACAGTACGGTGACACAAACGGCTAGGATCTATTTCTTTTGCTAAGCTTCTCTCCGATGATAGTAGCACAGAGGGAAAGACTCTTACTGAGGCATTTTGTATTGCATTTACAAACGCCCCTTCTCTCTACAACCCCCCTGGGAGTTACTGCCACCAGGTCGACCTTTGGTCGGGTGGACTATATAAGAGAATTAGTCGATTGCTTTACATTTTTCTCGCAATTGATTTTCTTGAAGAAAGCTGATTCTGTTGTATTAACTAGAAGAAAAAGCTGTTAGACAGCGATTGGCTCGAAAAAGCTCTCAACTTTCAGCTCAGGTGAAGCGCGGAAACAAGTTGAAATTTTCGTTTTTCATGGGTTTTTTAGCCAATAGAAGGAAGCAGATTGAGTTGGGTTGAGGATGATTTTCCAATTCTGTTTCTCTGACAGGTTTGTTTTCAATTTGGGGCTTACTGTTTTGTTACTAACAGCAAATGCAAGTGCCTTGAGTTGGAGTTTGAGTTTAGGGCTCTCAACTTTGAGCAATCTAACCCAAAAATGGCTTAGGTCATGAACAACACAGGTTTGTTGCTCAGGTTTTAGTCTCAGCTCCAAATTTACTGTTTTTTGTCCTCTTAGGAGCCTTGGAACATCGCTTATCATTGGTGGGAGGATTCATAGACTACTAGTAAAAAAATGAAGCTTTCAACTTCAGGAATGGGTGAGCAAGTTCATGAAGGTAAGAACTTGTCAGTTTTGTAAGAATTACAAAACTTGTCTTAAAGAACTACATGACTCAAATTGATGTGGCTTTTTGTGTGATTGAAGGAGAGAAAAAATGTCTGAATTCTGAGCTATGGCATGCTTGCGCTGGCCCTTTGGTTTCTCTGCCAACTGTTGGTAGCCGTGTAGTTTACTTCCCTCAGGGTCACAGTGAGCAGGTTTTGTGAATTGCCTTGAAATCTTTGCTTTTTCTTCATGTTTTTAATTCCTCTCTGAAATGGGAAATGATTAATAGGTTGCAGCTACAACTAACAAAGAAGTTGATGCACAGTTGCCTAATTACCCAAGCTTGCAACCTCAATTGATCTGTCAGCTTCACAATGTTACAATGCATGTGAGTTTTTATAAACAAATATGATTATGTATCAGAATGGAGTTCATTCCAGTTTTCAAATATCAGGCAGATGCTGAAACAGATGAAGTTTATGCTCAAATGACACTGCAGCCTTTGACTCCTGTAAGCTAATTCACATATGATTTTGATCAAAATTCCAAAAGTAAGAATCAAGAGTGAATTATAATTGCAGGAAGAACAAAAAGAGACATATCTTCCAGTAGAGCTGGGGATTCCAAGCAGGCAGCCAACTAATTACTTCTGCAAGACTTTAACAGCTAGTGATACTAGTACACATGGTGGCTTCTCTGTTCCCCGTCGTGCTGCGGAAAAAGTTTTCCCTCCTTTGGTAATACAAATTCTGCCTTATACTTTTTTGATAAATATTTGAATCCTTGATTTTATTTTCTCAGGATTTCACTCAAACTCCTCCTGCACAAGAACTTATTGCTCGGGATCTTCATGATGTTGAATGGAAGTTTAGACATATCTTCCGAGGTTAGTGTACGTGAATGTTGATCTCAAGATGCTGTTGCTTCGTTGGCTTATTAAAAAACTGTGCTTCTTCACTCAGGTCAGCCGAAGCGTCATTTACTTACTACCGGCTGGAGTGTGTTTGTCAGTGCTAAAAGACTGGTGGCTGGAGATTCAGTTCTTTTCATATGGTGCAATTTGATGCTGATTTTCCAACTCATATTCATGCATTTGATCTTATTGGCATATTCTTCTTATAGGAATGAGAAAAATCAGCTTCTTCTGGGAATTCGTCGTGCCAGTCGACCACAAAACGTAATGCCATCATCTGTTCTTTCAAGTGATAGCATGCACATTGGACTCCTTGCTGCTGCTGCTCATGCTGCAGCTACAAACAGCTGTTTCACAGTCTTTTTTAACCCCAGGTGAAATCTTTGTTTTCTCTATAACTTGTTGGTATTTTTTTCATTGATTCTCTCCAGTAAAACTTTTTGGCACCAGGGCTAGTCCATCAGAGTTCGTAATACCTCTTTCCAAGTATGTCAAAGCTTTGTATCATACTCGTGTTTCTGTCGGGATGAGGTTTCGCATGCTTTTTGAAACCGAGGAATCAAGTGTTCGTAGGTAAACAAGTATTCATAAGTAACAATCAACTCATATACTTCTTCTTTTCAATGAATTGTTGGATATCCAGATACATGGGCACAATTACTGGAATATGCGACTTAGATCCAGTCCGTTGGCCAAGCTCCCACTGGCGATCTGTTAAGGTACTTACTCTATGTTAAAATACAAAATACAAAATACAAAGAAGATTAACTCTTGTGTATCTATATTAGGTTGGTTGGGATGAATCAGCAGCAGGTGAAAGGCAGCCTAGAGTCTCTCTATGGGAAATTGAGCCATTGACAACATTTCCCATGTATCCTTCACTGTTTCCTCTTAGACTAAAAAGACCATGGTATCCTGGGGCATCTTCTTTTCAAGGTACACATCTCTTAGTTCAGTGATTTTTCTTGATTATTAAGGTTCTGTTTGAATCTCAGAGGTTAGTAGTGAAGAAATGAACAACTTAGCATGGATGAGAAGTGAAGCTGGAGAGGCAGGTTTCAATGCAATGAATTTTCAGTCTATGGGAATGTTTCCATTGATGCAGCAGAGATTTGATCCATCATTAATGAGAAATGATGTAAATCAGCAGTATCGAGCGATGCTTGCAGCAGGATTGTATAATTTTGGTGGTTCAGATTTGCTGAAGAATCAAGCAATGCAGTTTCAGCCCCCGGTTCATTATATTCATCATTCTGGCAATAGTAATCCTCAGGCTCAGGCTCAGCAAGTCCTGTCACCACCAGCTTCTTCAAATGTGGTGTCTTTGCAAACTCAAATGCTCACAAATAATATGCAGAGAGCACCTCAACACGAAGTTGCCAGCCCATGTAAAGAGCATCCTGGAAATCATTCTTATCAGGATTCAATTATTGGTCAGCATGAGCAGCTGCAATTAAGGCAGTCATCTGATCTTCCATCGCCTTCATTTGTGAAGTCGGATTATTCAGACACAGACGGCAGGTTTCCGGGGCAGGTGGCGGCTCGTTCTGGGATGCAAAACACATTGAGTTCTCTGTTTCAAGAAGGAAATGCCAATCGTTTGAATTTCTCATTACCTCAGCAACAGTGGACTTCAAAGTTTCCACAGTCACCTTCTAGTGGCTGTTCCAATTCAAAGTATCTTGCATTGTATCCAGGAAAAGATGAACAAGAAAGCTGTAACTTGGGAGCACAAAATCAAGCTCTCTTTGGTGCGAATATCGACTCTTCTGGCCTCCAGCTACCTACAACATTTTCAAGTATTGGCATTTCATCTGCCCAGACTGATTTATCTTCGATTCCATTGGTGTCAACTGGGTTTCATTCCCATATTTATGGTTACATGCAAAATTCTTCTGAAATGGTGCAAAACCAAGTACATGTAGATCAACCAACTCCGACCTTTGTCAAGGTAAAATTTAGAATTTTGAGCTGTAATGGTGTGCTGTGAATGATCCTGGGACTGCCCTTTTTTTGTATAGGTCTACAAAACTGAATCAGTTGGTAGGTCTCTCGACATCGCTCGATTCAACAGCTACCAGGAGCTGAGACACGCATTGGGTCAGATGTACGGGATTGAAGGGTTGCTTGAAGACCCTCAAAGATCAGGCTGGCAGCTTGTATTCGTCGACAGGGAGAACGATGCGCTTCTCCTTGGAGATGATCCATGGGAGTAAGTTTTCAATAACTACAGTTTAAGGTTCTGCTTCTGTTTTCACTGAAAACTACATGTATATATAGGGCATTTGTGAACAATGTATGGTATATAAAGATCCTGTCTCCAGAGGATGTGATGAAGCTGGGAAAACGGGAAGCTGAATCTTTGGGTGGAAATATACTGCAGAGGATGACAAATACTGATACCCAAAACCTCGTTTCTGGCCTCCCTTCCCTTGGGTCACTTGAATATTGAGATGGAGATGAACTGAAGCTATCAAAGTTTCGAGCTTGCTCCCATGGAGGAAAAGTCTTGCCCATGTATGAATGTTTCAAATTTCAGACTGTTGCAATTCATTTTACCTTATGTGAGACGTGGACATGAAGGATCATGAATTCATGTACTAGATTGATACATTTGTGTAAGAGTCATTGTTGCTTTCCATTTCTTTGTCGTCTTCAACGGGAAATTTTCTGGATGCCGCAATTGACCTGCAACTTCTCAAGATCATGTAAAAACATTATCTTGATCCTCAAACGGAAATTCCTTGCATTTCCTCAACTAAGGCAAGTCCAATCGCATTTAATCGTTACTGGGGCAATTGGCGACCCTAATTTCGTCAGAGAACTCTATGCGCGTTTTGCTGTGACTGATCTCTATTATACCAAAACCCTCTTGAGCGCCCAACCTAGCCGCTGCGCTTCCGTTTGGAATACTGTTATCCGGGCCTTATCTGAAAATCGGCAGCCTGAAAATGCCTTATTGCTGGCCAAGAATATGGTGATGAACAATCTGTCGCCGGATAATTACACTCTTTCATTTATTCTCCATGCTGCTGCTGAAATCTCTGATGTTGCTCTGGTATTGATGTACCACAGCTTAGCGATAAAATTAGGTTGGGAGGCTTACGATTACGTGCAAAACGGTTTGATCCATTGTTACGCTTGTTGTGAAGCTATGGACTTAGCCAGGAATTTGCTGGAGACGAGTGGCAATGAAGATGTAATTTCATGGACAGCTGTGATCAATGGGTACTTGAAGATCGGGGAGGCTACATTCGCCTCGAAGATGTTCGATAAAATGCCACAAAAGAACGCCGTTTCTTGGAGTGCAATGATAAATGGGTACGCTAAAATCGGGATGTTTACCGAGTCTTTGGCAAGTTTTAACAACATGCTCGTTTCCGGAATCAAGCCAACGCAATCTGCTTTGGTTGGAGCACTCTCTGCTTGCACTTCTTTAGGAGCATTATCTTCAGGTAAATGGATTCATTCCTTTATTGATCATCACAACGTGGAGTTAGATGCAGCCTTAGGAACCACCCTAATTGACATGTACGCTAAATGTGGATGCATTGACATAGCTTGTGAGGTTTTCAATAAGATGATTTACCGTGATGTTTTTGCATACACATCATTGATTCTGGGGTTAGCCGAAAATGGCAAAAGCGCAACGGCATTACAGTTGTTTCGTAGGATGGAAGTTCAGCCAAACAAAGTGACATTTTTATGCGCTCTTACTGCTTGTAGTAGAATGGGGTATGTAGTTGAAGGATTGGAGATTTTTCAAAGTATGAAAGAAGATTATGGGATTTTACCAGAACCTCAACATTATGCTTGTCTAATTGATCTTCTAGGGAGAGCTGGACTTCTGGAACAAGCGAAGATGATAGTAAACAGAATGCCCACAAAACCAGATTCATATGCTTTGGGAGCTTTGCTGAATGGTTACAGATTACATGGGAAATATCTGAATCTGGAAAACAATGTGATTCGAGGATTGGAAGAAAGTTCGGTAGTCCACACCGGAGTTAAAGTTCTTGTTTCGAATATTTGTGCATCTTCAGACAAATGGGAGATTGTACAGAGCGTTAGGAAGGACATGCAAAATAGGAGGATGAGTAAAGTTCCTGGAAGCAGCTCCTATGTTGATTGGATTTGATAATAAATTTATTAGGTTTGTTACCCGATTGACAACCCTATTTATCTGAAACCGTGGATTGTGCTTTCTTCCTTTCCTAATTCCTGTTAAAGATCCTTGTCAGTGAAGTTATATGATTGTGATCGGTATGGTTCTACTTCTCCGGCTGATATGGAAGACGGTGATCTCTATAAAGGGAGGAGGCTTTGGGGGCTTATCATTTCATGGATAAGCTCAAGCCATGCCCGGCGAATTCATGTCCTCTGTCGCCTTTGGCTTTCTTGGAAAGGGCTGCTGTTATTTATGGAGACTGCCCTTCAATCGTCTACAATAACTTGGTTTACAACTGGGCAGAGACGCACGTTCGGTGCAGGCGACTCGCCTCCGCCATTGCCAACCTCTGTATGGAGAAGAACGCTGTCGTCTCTGTTTTGGCACCCAATATTCCTTCTATGTACGAGCTTCAATTTGCAGCTCCAATGGCTTCAATTTTCAATTTGAGGAAGATGAAAATGGTTGTGATTCTAAACTGGGTATTTATGATACTTACGAGGGAATGGTGAAGAAAGGGAATCCCGAGTTCAACTGGGTACGCCCTAAGAATGAGTGGGATCCAATGACACTTAACTACGCATCTGGTACAACGTCGTCCCCGAAGGGCGTGGTTCATTCGCACAGATCCATTTTCCTTATTACATTCGATTCTCTTGTTAATTGGTCGATCCCCAAGCAACCTGTCTACCTTTGGACATTGCCCATGTTCCACTCTAATGGCTGGAGCTACACATGGGGAATGGCAGCCGTCGGCGGAATCAATATTTGTCTCAGAAAATTTGATGCGGGGGTTGTCTACGACGCCGTTAATCGTCATAATGTTACGCATATGTGCGCTGCGCCGGTGGTTCTCAGGATGCTTGGAAATTACCCACATGCCAAGCCGTTGAAATATCCAGTTGAAATTTTGACAGGCGGAGTGCCACGATCTTGGATCGTGACGGAAAAAGATGAAGGATTTGGGAGGTAGAAAAGATGGGAGAGATAGATTTGAAGAAGGCTGTAGGGGAGAAAGCCGTAGACAGCAGGGATCAAGGAAAACGATAGAAAGAATTCTAGAGAGAATTGTAGAGAGATAAAATTCGAATCATTAATCATATTCTAGTTTATCTTTCTACGAGATTCTCTCCCTTTCTTCCTCCTCCCATTCCTTGCGTCTGCCCTTCTCCACTGCTGCCTGCGGCTTCTTCCCCCGCTTTCGTCCATCTATTTCATCCTCATTTCTACCTCTCTTGTTCTTCTTTTCCCGTCACGATCCAAGATCGTGACACGGAGCACCACTTCCGCCGATCGTCGTTCTACGAATGGAATCTCTGGGATTTGTGGTTACTCATGGATATGGGATGACAGAAGTGATAGGAGCGGTGGTTTCTTGTTCGTGGAAAAATAAATGGAATATGTTTCCGGCGGTAGAAATAGCAAAACTTAAGGCTAGGCAAGGAGTAAGAACGCTAGGGTTGGAGGCTGTCGACGTGGTGAATCCGAAGACTGGAGAAAGTGTAAAGAGAGATGGATCAACGATGGGTGAAATCGTGCTTAGAGGAGGATGTTTGATGTTAGGTTATCTGAAAAATCCCGAAGCGACGGCGAAATCCATGAGAGATGGGTGGTTATTCACCGGCGATATCGGAGTGATGCACCCCGACGGTTACCTTGAAATAAAAGACCGATCGAAGGACATAATCATATCTAGAGGCGAGAATGTGAGTAGTGTTTATTAAGATTAATGATACAGTCTGAGATTAATATTAGATTATGATTCTGTAAACATGTAAATTAACCGTCAATAGCCAGGTGTCAATTTGTATATATACAGATGTACAAACATTTTGTTTAATGAGAAATTCAGTTTCATAAAACAACCGCTTCCGCTCTTTCCTTCTGTGCGAACTTTGCTTTCTTTACATGGTATCGGAGCAACCGATCCTCCATTCCTGAATCTAGCTGAACTTCTCAACCACCACCTATTAACAGTATGTCTCGAGGTGATGAAGACAGTACAAGTACAAGCGATCTGCTACCGCGAATTACAGGTGATTTAATACCTCGTAATACAGGCTATGAAATTGATTCTCCGTTTTTCCTCGTCGGATTTGATCACTCAGGACTTCTATTGGTGACAACGCCTCTGTCTGGAAGTATCAATTATGCTACATGGAAAGAGTCCATGCGATTAGCGCTGTTAGGCAGATTCAAATTATGCTATATTGATGGCTCGATTGAAATTCCTGCACTCGGATCCGTTAATTTTCCGCATTGAGAAAGAATTGACTTCGTTGTCCGTTCGTGGATTCTGAACACACTGAACAATGATATCCGTGGTGCATTCATCTATGCCCCAACCGCGACACGTCTTTGGACGGATCTTGAGGAACGTTTTGGAGAATCAAATGGCGTTTTATTATATCAATTGGAACGTGATGTTCGAACCTTGAGTCAAGGTTCATCCAGTGTTGCAGAATACTACACTAAACTCTCAGAGCTCTGGGAAAACATAAATAGAGTCTTGCCCCTGCCGAATTGCACCTGTGGAATTATCCGAGGGTGCACCTGCTGCTTAATGACTAAATTGCTCACGTATCAAACAAATTCCAGGCTCCTACAGTTTCTCATGGGACTCAGAGAAGATTTTGCTACAACAAGAAGCCAAATACTGATGATGGATCCTCTTCCCTCACTCAATAGAGCATACGCTGTTATTGTCCAAACTGAGCGTGAAAGAATCATTGCTGGAACACAATAGATGACCAACATTACTAATATTGCTTTATTATCTAAAAGCAGTTTCAAGAAGCCTTCATCTAAGCCTCAATCCTCTAGATTCTCGCCCGCTGATAATATTGGAGAACGCTTTTGCACGCATTGTAAGAAATCCGGCCATACAAAGGAGGGATGTTTCTTAATCACGGGTGTTCCAGACTGGTACAAAGCCTTAAGAAACACACAAGGGAGAGCCATTCCTAAGGAATTGGCACATTTAGCATCAATTATGGATGATGGAGACCAAGCTTCAGGCACTCCTGACTATACACCTGCTGATATTGCTAACACTGAAGGTCATGGATCGATAATGAGCATGCTGCAAGGAATACATCAGCTCCTGCAGCAAGGCCAGGGAGTAAAGGCTAGCACACCTCATCAAGTCCATTTCGCACAAACGGACTTTGCAGGTACGATTTCTTCTCATAAACCTCTATGTGATTCAAGTTCAAGTTGTTGGATTGTGGACACGGGAGCCTCTAGTCACATATGCCATAACCAAGCCTTACTCGACAACCTCACCTCACTCAGAATGCCAAATCCCGTAAAACTGCCTGATGGAACCATTTGCTTTGTATCAGACTTTGGAACAGTCCAACTTAATCCGAACTTGACCCTTACTGATGTACTCTATCTTCCTTCATTTAAGATCAGCCTTCTCTCGGTACATAAGTTGGCCTTACTGTCCAATATTATCACTCTCTTTACTGCCTCTCATTGTCTATTTCAGGACCAGACGTCTAGAAATATAGTGGCGGTTGGACATGTTTACGGTAATCTCTATATCCTAGATGAATCATCCTTTGATACAATGTTGCTTCAGCATTTTAACTCTTCAACTGCATGCTTAGACATTATCCCATGTCGTTCAAATACCAGTGTTTTCTCTGTTACTGATTCCGCCTTTGTTTTGCCTGCATCAAAAAGCCAATTATGGCATTGTCGCCTTGGACATACATCATTCAAGGTGCTTAAATCTTTGGGATTTACTAACTCGATGAACCCCTTTAATCCCTGTGATATTTGCCATTTTTCGAAGCAACGACGTCTACCTTTTTATACTTCTACCATTCATACATCGTCTCCTTTCGAACTGTTACACATGGACATTTGGGGACCTTATCGTAGCCCAACTACAACCGGGGCTCGATATATCTTAACCTTAGTGGATGACTTTAGTCGATCCACTTGGACTTACCTAATGCATCATAAATCTCAGACTCCTGCCCTCCTTGAATCGTTTTATAACCAAGCTTTCACCCAGCATAATGCACTCGTAAAATCAATCCGCTCTGACAATGGTTCTAATTTTTATGCCACCAGAGCCAACATCTCTTTGCCTTTCGCGGTATATCTCATACCACCTCTTGTCCATATACTTCCCAACAAAACGGGGTGGTAGAACGCAAACATAAACACCTACTCGAAACCGCTAGAGCCCTCATGTTTCACTCTTCCATTCCACTAAAATTCTGGGGGGATTGCATTCTCACCGCAACTTACATTATCAATCGTCTTCCCTCTTCCGTTTTGAATTGGGAAACACCATATTTTCGACTTTTCCATCGTAATCTAGATTACTCCTTTCTTCGAACATTTGGCTGCCTTTGTTTTGCAAAACACATTGCACCATGTCCTGATAAATTCGCCCCGAGATCACGTAAATGTGCATTCCTTGGTTATGTTAGTGGCACCAAAGGATACAAAGTTCTTGACCTTACAGACCATAGCGTCTTCATTACTCAAGATATCCATTTTTATGAACATATTTTCCCATTCCGTAACAATGAGACTGTCACTTCACCATTCCAACCTCCACTTATCTCCCATATCCCTCTATTTCCAGACTCCAACACCCCTGCAGAAACTTTTCACTCCCCTGAACTCACACAGCAGCATGACTCTAATTCCCCTATTGTTTCTGAAACCAATTCTGATCTCATTCCAAATGTCTATGAACCATTGTCACATATCGATCCAATCGCCACTCCACTTGTTGTCCCTGTTTCACCCAATCTCCCACGCAAAAGTAATCGCCCGACCAGACCTCCTTCCTGGTTACATGATTTTGTCACCTTTGCCCAAACTTTGTCTCCACAATTCGTCCCACACCATACCTCCTTTTTGGCTCACGTGTCTGCAATTCGGGAACCTATGAATTACAAAGAGGCCAGTACTCGGAAGGAATGGGTTCAAGCCATCCAAGAAGAACTAAACGCCCTTGAACGAAACAAGACTTGGACTTTGGTTTCATTACCCTCTGGTCATCATCCCATCGGTTGCAAGTGGGTTTTCAAAACTAAACTTAATGCCGATGGCTCTGTTGCTCGATATAAGGCACGCCTCGTAGCAAAAGGATTCCATCAAGTAGAAGGGGTAGATTACACAGAGAGCTTCTCCCCTGTTGCTAAAGTCACCACAGTTCGGCTAATTCTTGCCCTGGCTGCAAGCCAACACTGGATTCTTCATCAGATTGACATAAATAATGTCTTTCTCCACGGTTTTCTGGACGAGACTGTGTATATGGAACTACCTGATGGATACACTCCTCAGTCCCCCGGTATGGTATGTCTTCTACAACGCTCCCTCTATGGCTTAAAACAAGCATCAAGACAATGGAATTCGGAGTTAACGCAGAAGCTCATCGCTTATGGTTTTCAACAATCGGGACATGACCATTGTTTATTTACCCGTTTTGGGAAATCAGGAAGTTTCACGGCACTGGTCGTCTACGTTGATGATATTTTAATCTGTGGAACTTCAGATACGGATATCCATTCAATCAAGGACTATCTTCACCGATTATTCACCATCAAAGACCTTGGGCGTGCGAAGTTTTTTTTGGGTCTTGAGATAGCCTACTCCCCTGATGGCTTGTTCTTTAATCAACGCAAGTATATTCTGGACATCCTTCCAGACATGGGACTAGGAAACGTGAAGACCACATCAAATCAACTCCCCAGTGGTTTTCCTTCACGAGTGCATGAGCATTCGCCACTACTTGATGATCCTGGACCATACAGGCGCCTTATTGGTCGGATGCTTTATCTAAATTTCAGTCGACCAGATCTTGCTCATGCCACCCAAGTACTTAGCCAATTCATGCAGGCTCCACGCAAATACCATTTTGACGCTGGCCTACACACTATGCGATACTTGAAAGGGTGTCTTTCACATGGACTTTTTTACTCAAAGGATACCACCGTTTCTCTCCATGCCTTTTCAGATGCTGACTGGGCCTCTTGCACCGAGACCCGCCGCTCCGTTACTGGCTTTTGTATATTTCTTGGTTCGTCACTCATCTCCTGGAAAACCAAGAAGCAAGCCACAGTTTCTCGGTCATCCACGGAGGCCGAGTATTGTAGCATGGCTTCCACAGTTTGTGAGTTGAAATGGCTTTCTTATATATTGCTTGATTTGCAATACCCATCGGCTTTGCCTATTCCACTATATTGTGACAACAAATTAGCGCTTATGATCGCCTCCAACCCGGTTCTTCATGAAAGGACGAAACACCTGGAGATCGACTGCCACCTTGTTCGTGATTGTCATCGGGACAGATTCTTGGACCTTCGTTTCGTTGTAAGCAAGGAGCAATTCGCAGACCTCTTCACCAAGCGTCTATCTGATTCGAGTTTCAGCTATCTTACATCCAAGCTTGGTCTCATCAAAATCGACGATCCTCCAGCTTGTGAGGGGGATGTTAAGATTAATGATACAATATGAGATTAATATTAGATTATGATTCTGTAAACATGTAAATTAACCGTCAATAGCCAGGTGTCAATTTGTATATATACAGATGTACAAACATT
The DNA here is from genome assembly GCA_009725065.1 of Utricularia reniformis. NCBI lineage: Eukaryota > Viridiplantae > Streptophyta > Magnoliopsida > Lamiales > Lentibulariaceae > Utricularia > Utricularia reniformis. The sequence goes on along the minus strand of RWGZ01001706.1, from coordinate 22,987 downwards.
TTGTTTAATGAGAAATTCAGTTTCATAAAACAACCGCTTTCGCTCTCTGCTTCTGTGCGAACTTTGCTTTCTTTACAGTGTTGAGGTTGAATCTGTTCTGTACACGAATCCGTCGGTGAATGAGGCATCGGTGGTTGCCCGGCCAGATGAATACTGGGGTGAGACGCCTTGCGCGTTCTTGAGCCTAAAGGAAGGAGTGAAAAATTCTCCGACGGAGAATGAGGTGATAGAGTTCTGTAGCGCGAGGTTGCCACATTATATGGTGCCTAGAACGGTGGTTTTCATGGAGGAGCTGCCGAAGACGTCCACCGGAAAAGTACAGAAATTTGCTCTTAGAGAAATCGCCAGCAAGATTGGCAGCCTCTCGACTGGCAGCCGTATGTGAACTGTGAAGTATTCTGTGTCTTTTATTTTATTCAACCCCAATTTCATGTGAGAAATATGTTCAAATGTAGTTTTTAAGAGGGAATACAAGTAGCATGTTGGACACGTAATACGTAGATATTTAAAAACGATAAAAATGAGAATTGGTACATGATCATTTTTAAAATGTCTATTAGAACACGTCAATGAAACATAAGATTTTAAAATATAAATTTAATAAAAATAAACAAAAACATTAATATATATAATAGAAGATTAATAATATGTCATATATTATAAATATATGATATAATCATATGATTAAATTAAATATATAGTCAAAAAATAAAATAATTAAAAGTAAAATTATAAAATAATTTAAAAATATAATATATATTATAATAACACGAATATTATAGATCAGACACGAGAACGTGTGTTCGAGATATGCAAAAACGCAAACTTTCAAAGAAACGGAATATCTGTGCAGCGTAGGAATACACCACATTATAAATTTTCTTGATCGCTCAAAGATCATATTAGATGTATAGAATTATATCAATTTAGGTAATAAGTTTGTTAAATATAAACTAATAAAATAATAATAAACAAATAAATTATAATGATAAAGTGTGCTTGATAGCCACTTGACACGTATGTGGATATGAAGCTACACACAAGGCATATTGTAATGCATCACTTCTTTGCGCTATAATTAGGTTTGAAATTTATTTATAGAAATCACAAATCAAATGGAAAGCTTTGATATATGTCCCTCAATGTTAGCTACAACCAATGTTTTCATAGCGATCCGATGTACCGTTTTGGTCCGAATCGGTATATCGATATTTTTTTTTATTTAAAAAAAATTATTTTTCCGGGTCGACCCGAAACATGGTAGTGTCCAGTTTACTCCATACCGATAGTATATCGGCCAATATAAAAAAATGAGTTAAGGAATATGAAATACCAAAATACTACATAATATTAAATAAAACTAAATTAAATACCTAAAAATCCTCCGGATAAATAAAACTATTCGGGAATATTAATAAAACTTACGGATATAATAATTAAAAGAAAGGAAATTATTATTTAATGGAAGAGATTGGTATGTGGAATTTTCTGCACATTTAATTCGCATTGAAACTTGTCACCAAACTCCAAATTCCTAATGTGATAAATTAATTATAATGTAAATTCGCAATGGAAAGTCAAATATGATTTCATTGAGACCAAATCGCCGTCGTGATTCCATTAATGACATTTTTCGCTAAATTATTAATTTCTATCTTGTTTAATTTTATTCCATAATCTAACTATTGTTTTAAATTTACGGTATACCAGAAATTTCGACCGTATCGGTTTCGACCGGTATTTTGGCAAAATACCGGTCGGTACGGATTTTTTTCGGGTAAGGTCGGTTTTATGGACCGGGTCGGGTTGTGGGTTGGGTTGGATTTTATATTAAAAAAATAAATATGAATATTTTATAATTTAATTTATTTTAATATCATAGTACGGATCCAATAGATATCCGGTATACCGATCCAAAGAGTTTGTCTGGTATATCGTATATACCGTATTTAAAATATTGAATCTAACAAACACCAATTATTATACTCAACGTAATCAATACTTTCAACTTACAAGTCAATTAAGACAGCTGCCTTATAAAGGAAAAATAAAAAAGTACCATCTTTTACTTAATTAAAGGTAACATCAAATTCGGGAAATAATAGATCAATTTCGTAAGTATCTTATTTTTTTATACATGTCTTAAAATAGAAAAGGTCGCTGTCTTAATCACAGTAATTTAATTTCTTTACAAAGTTAATTAATTGATTTATTTAAAAATCGATGTTAATCTATAATACTAAAATTTTGTTATATTTTAATTGATTATTGATATATTTTATATTTAAGGTTGAGATCTCAAAGTGACTTTTCTAGAATAATTATAATTTCTGTAATTTATATTAATTTATTTGGTAATAACTTAATTCTCTTACTTTTGTAGGCTAGAAATTAGGACGGAGAAAAACGGTCATAAATTATAATTGAAGATTTATAAGGATCCGTTGGTCTCTAGTGAGAAATGTGAATTCCATTTGGAGGGACGGGAAGAGACTGACAGTTTATTGAGGCGATGGAGAGATCTGACAGTTTGGCTAAGAAAAACGACGGCGACGTTATAGCGGAGAGCGCGGTGGAGAACGGGGGGAGGGAGGATGCGGAATCGATAGAGAAGATTTTCGAGAGCAAGGAGGTTCCGCCATGGCAGAAACAGCTTACATTCAGAGCATTTTTCGTGAGTTTTGTGTTGGCGATTCTATTCACCTTCATCGTAATGAAGCTCAATTTGACGACCGGTATTATTCCGTCGCTGAATGTATCCGCTGGTCTTCTCGGATTCTTCTTCGTTAAGACGTGGACCAAGGTATTAGAGAAATCTGGTCTCCTCCGTCAGCCATTTACTCGCCAGGAGAACACCGTTATTCAGACCTGCGTTGTCGCCGCCTCTGGCATAGCGTTCAGTGGTAATTTCTTATTCTATTTTTTTACTCATTTACCATACACCTCTGTCTCGATCGGATCCTTTAGGAACTTGTTCCGCTGCAATTTATTGTTCATTTTAGTGCGGTAGGACAATTTTTGAATTTTTTATAGTAATTTCACGATCCGTTGTTCTAGAATATTCTCTGTTTTTGCTGTGATCTGTGTACTCGTGCTGAGAAAACTGAAGAAATAAACTTGAAGGGGAACGAGAACCAAAAGACTTTTGCTTCGATATTGATTGTTGGTTGAGCTGAAGAATAGGAAAGGAAAATCAAAAGTCGTATGTGTTTTGTAAACCGACTGATCCGATCTCCGATAATACCATTTATTTTCATTTTTTTGCTTTTCTTTTTTTATTCCATGAATTTTAAATTCCTTTTATTCGATTAAACATGAAAAAGCCAATACTTGGTTTGTAATTCTATATTGTCAGCTTACTCTATTTTGAACTTAAATTCAGGCGGTTTTGGGAGTTATCTCTTTGGAATGAGTGAGACAATTGCTAGCCAATCCACTGAGGCGAACGATGCAATGAATGTAAAGAACCCAAGCCTTCACTGGATTATAGGCTTCCTATTCGTTGTTAGCTTCTTGGGGCTGTTCTCTGTAGTCCCTCTCCGGAAGGTAATTTTTTATTGTGAACAAAATGATCCCTCTTAATACTGGAGTGAGCCTGCCTGCGCATTCGTCTTTGAATTGGCTACACACCGTGGTTAAAGGGATGTATACCTTCATTGGTTTCAGATAATGATCGTAGATTTCAGGCTGACTTATCCCAGTGGGACTGCAACAGCTCATTTGATTAATAGCTTTCACACTCCTCAGGGAGCTAAACTAGCAAAGTGAGTACAACCTGTTCAGTTATTTTGTTTATCTTATAGCGATTATGCTTTCTCCTCATTTTTAATGTCTGAATTCAGGAAACAAGTGGGGATTTTGGGTAAAGTGTTCTCATTCAGCTTTCTGTGGGGCTTCTTCCAGTGGTTTTTCACTGCTGGAGACGCCTGTGGTTTTGTGAACTTTCCAACATTTGGCCTCAAAGCTTATGAAAACAGGTATTCAGTAATAATAACTCCAACACTAGTTTTAAAACACATAGATTTGATTCATCATTTCAAATGTCTTCACTTTGGATCAGATTTTACTTCGACTTCTCAGCAACGTACGTCGGTGTCGGGATGATATGCCCATATCTTATCAACATATCTCTGCTTGTTGGAGCCATTATCTCTTGGGGTTTAATGTGGCCACTCATTAAGAATAGAAGGGGAGATTGGTACTCTGCTGAATTATCTCTTAGCAGTCTTCATGGTTTACAAGGCTACAGGGTGATTCTTTTTACCCTTTTATGATCCTTTAACCAGAGCTCTCTTTTGACTGATTGATACTAAAATCATTATTTCAGGTCTTCATAGCCATAGCCATGATTCTTGGTGATGGCCTCTACAACTTTTTTAAAGTTCTTGCACGCACTATACTCGGCTTATACAACCAGTTTCGTGACCGAAGAGCTGAGCTTGTGCGCCCGATTGATGGTCAGTCCCCACCACCTACCGCAACTCTGTCTTACAATGATCAAATTAGGACAAAGCTTTTCATCAAGGATCAAATACCCAATTGGCTTGCCATGGTTGGCTATATTGCCATTGCAATCATCTCTACCATAACACTCCCTCACATTTTTCACCCCTTGAAATGGTACCATATTGTTCTTATGTACATCATTGCACCAGTTCTGGCTTTCTGTAATGCCTATGGATGTGGACTAACAGACTGGTCTCTAGCATCAACTTACGGTAAGTTAGCTATATTTATCGTTGGTGCATGGGCTGGATCTGCGCATGGTGGTGTTCTAGCAGGGCTAGCTGCCTGTGGAGTCATGATGAATATAGTGTCAACAGCTTCAGATCTCACACAGGATTTCAAGACTGGTTATATGACACTTGCATCACCAAGATCAATGTTTGTGAGCCAAATAATTGGAACAGCTATGGGCTGCATTATTTCTCCTTGTGTATTCTGGCTTTTCTACAAGGCTTTTGGTAATCTGGGAACACCAGGTTCAGTGTATGCCGCACCATATGCTCTTGTCTACCGAAACATGGCGATTTTGGGAGTCGAAGGATTCGGATCTCTCCCGAAACACTGCCTTCAACTGTGTATTGGATTCTTTGCTGCGGCCATTGCGATCAATGCCTTAAGAGACATAGTGGGTCCAAAATGGGCAAAATTTATTCCTCTCCCAATGGCAATGGCTATCCCATTCTATCTCGGGGGATACTTTACAATTGACATGTGTGTTGGGAGCTTGATTCTCTTCATTTGGGAGAAGGTCGATAAAGCAAAGGCTGATGCATTTGGACCAGCTGTTGCTTCAGGACTTATATGTGGAGATGGGATATGGACTTTGCCCAGTTCAGTATTGGCTTTGGCTGGCATCAACCCTCCAATCTGCATGAAATTCCTCTCCAGAAGCACAAATGCAAGAGTTGATGATTTCTTAAGTTCTTAGATGAATCATCAACTACAGTTACCTCATCAAAGTAAGTGTTCAGAAGAAAAATGTGTTATTCTCTATGCATTATATGATAAACTTTATTCTGCAAGACGGGTTCATGCATTTACGTTACGAAAAGAATATGAACTTGTAAGCACCAATTCAGAATGACTAGGTAAAGAAGATTTCAACAATAAGAAACAGGCGAAAAACGGAGTAATTCTCAACATTAGGTACAGAATGCTTATCAGTGGATGACTGGCTTTAAAGGGTGAGCTCTAACCTTAGATAAGTCCAGGTTTGCATCAAGCTCTTCATCTAGTTCCCCAACTATGCTTCTGTTGTTGTTTACATATCACCATTAAATTCGAATGCATAGAAGATAACCTTTATTTGAATAGAGTATAACGTACATGTTATCGCCACGGATGATGTAGAGCCCTAACACAAGTTGTTGTACACCTTCCTGTGTTTAAGACAAATAGGGGTGAAGCAATGTTACAAATCAGCAATTTCATGGTTTTGTCAATTTTATTCCTCAATGTTTTATAATTATAGCAATTGTGATCTCCAAAGTATGGACATGACAAAACTGATCTTAATATTGTAATTTTGGTAAATCAACTCCCAAGTTTAGTGTATATGATATAATTGATTTCCAAAGTTTTCAATTTTGACAATTGAAGTCCTTAGCCAAAATCAATTGAACTTCAGAGATTGATATCCTCACTTTGGGAATCTTATTTGTCAAATTTGCTAAAACTACAAAAATTTGAGAATTGAATACGTCATTTTCTTGTTAAAAATTAATGTGAATTGTGTGAAATGAAACCTTTGTGGAGTAAACCCTTTCATGAGACTCATCCAAGATAATGTTTGTAGCCTGATCGAAACCTTTAAGAACTCCCTATACAAATGATTAACATTATCAGAAAAAAGCATAAAAAACAACAGAAATGCTGAAAGCGCACCACAATATTCCGGCCATCATTTGTGATCACTGATATTGTTTCTGAAAGGACCAGGAAATGTTAGTACAATTCTCATTGAGAATGCCAAATATCTAAAAGTATCAAGTGTTTAAAAAGTTTACAGACGATCAACAAGTAACTCCAATCCAGTCCCACTAGCCATCTTCTTCAATTCAGGCCACAAATTAAGCAATGATTCTTGACAGATTCTGATAAAAAAATGTAAATGCCGCGTTATTAAATTGAAACATCTATTTCTCAAAACACACCGACGCATAATCCAAGAAAACCCTAATACATTTAAAGAAAATTCACCCTAATTACAGCATTTCAAATTTCTAAACCCTTAAATACAAACAGAACTCAAGTACACAGCAAAATAAACTCGAAACTTACAAGTATTATTCGAAGACTCAGTCATCAGCCTCTCCCTGCTTCGAAATCCTGAAGAAGAGACGTCAATACCACAATAACGGTAACCGGCGGTGAAGTCGGTTTTCAGGTTGCCAAAGCCCAGGCCCAGGCCCATTCTATGGGGCTCTCTTATTTTAGGTATATTTTCTTATAATAGTTTAATTTTGATTAAAAAAATTAACTTGTCATGATTATGAATAATTAGAATTTAAATAGATGATTATGAAAAATTAGTATGAGATGTTTTCTTATAACATAGTTAGTATTTCATGGAAATTTAAAAGTTAAATTTGTTTGCCATGAGGAAGGGAAAATGATAAGTTATTTTGTGTTTGGGAAAAAGTAAAATTGTAGGATAGAACATATAATATTGGGGTTGTTTGGTACTGTGTTTATAAATTGAGGTGAGGTGAGGTGTGGTGGGGTGCGGTGAGTTTAAATGCGGTGAGGTGAACGCATAATTAATAACGTGATTTTTAAAACTGTTTGTTAAAAAACTGTGGTATGATGAACATGATTTTGGTAAAAATACATATTTACCCTTAACATAAACAAATGAATTTTCTCAATTTAATCCATTGATACATCTAAATAATATTAATAAAAATACATATTTCTACTTAGACATTTAAAATGAAATTTATTAACATTAATTAACATTTATAAATGAATGGAACGGTTTACATTTACATAAAAGGATTTGAGTTGCTAAAATTAGTCAAAGCTGCTAAAATTTTTACATGTATAAAATTCAAAGTAACGGTAGTCGAAATTAACTACAAGCCATATGCAAAAAAATATTATACAACGCAACCCATGGTGTCAAGCAGCAAGATATGGATGAATCCAATGCAATTGAATTCATGAATTGAATCCAAATACTGGAAAATAACAAATGGTTGAGTTTGTTAAGAAGAGAAAGAGATGAAACATTTCTTGGCTCCAAACTGCGTAAAGTTTACACACTTACGGTGGGGAAAGTGTCCAATTCATTTACTTTCTTCTACAGATTACACAATCTAATTTCCTCTCGTATGTTTCAGTTCTTTGTCCTTATAAATTTCATATTTATGGGTTTGTATCGCCTCTCTCAACCCATATTTCTTATAGAATTCAATCGAAGAGGAATTACTTGGTGGGTAGAAAAAATGATTTTCGGAATAAAAAAACTTAATTGGGGAATTTCTGGAGTGATTTTTGCATTTGGGTGAGTTGCATGGGCTTGAAGGGAGCTTGAAGGCATTGTAGGACATATTTGTCTTTTTAAAATCACGTTCTACAAACAGCTGCTAAATTCAGCTTTTATTTCATCGCATTTTTTTTGGGTTCACTATACCATAAATTTAGTTGTGTTTTTTTAGAACTTTAATTTCGATGGTGAGGTGACCACACCAACGTCAAAAACATGATCCCAAACAAACTCATTGTATTAGTTGGAAGTGAATGATAATCATGGATTATGACACAAGATTTGAAAAACATAGATATGAGATCTAAAAATATATGTGGTGTTCAAAAAACATTTTGTGTATTAGCATAAATAAAAATCATATTTCCCATTTTAAACAAAATCATATATTACATTTTAGGAAATGACATGTGTTTTGCTAAATCTCATCCAAAGTGATACATTGCTGAGTCATGTAATCTTGTTTTTTATTAAATGATTGCACTTCTTTTATCAACCAAATCTTTATGCAATTATGTTAAGATCGAGTCTCTTTTCAATGTTAAGATATTTTCCATACATGATCACTCAAAGATATTTTCCATTGAATAAAATTCATAATTTTATATCATTATAACTACATTTTTAACAGAATTTTGTTTTATTAAACTTAATAATGACCAATTATTATCCTTACAAAATTTTAAAATTATAATAACAACTTAAAATGACATCATTATAGAATTTATCATAAAAAATGTTTTGGGTAAATTGAGTTGTGGTGAAATATAATGATCATAAATTTTCAAATATGTTTGTTAAATTACGATACCATCATGATTTATGTAAAAAATAATATATTTATATATAAAATAATAATAAATATAATTATATTATAAGTATGTGTAAATTATGCATTTCTTCCATTAAGTGATGTTATAAATGATTTTAATAATGATAATAAAATTGTGTTTTTTTAACGATTATACAATCAATCATTTAAAACAAGGTGTGAAATATTATTAATGACAATAGTGAAATGCCAACTGCTGAGCTATGCGGCATCGAATCGTCCGACAAACTTGGTGCGACTCGACAAGAATATAAGAGTCAGATTTTCGATTCGGCTCTAATTATTAAATAAAAGCAAACTTAAAAAAAGTAATTGTTAGAATTTGTAGAAAATTGCATAAAGTTAAGTTTAAAACTACAAATATTTATCAATTCATTATATAAGAAAATTTAACTTATAAAAAATTAATATCGTTCGTCGAATCTTCTATCTCTCCAAAAACAACCACCTTTTGATCCATCATCGTTTGTACGAATAATTCACAAGTAGATTGACAACATTAAAAAGTCGTGAAAGCACATAAGATACGTTTCCGATGAATAAAAAAAATCAAATTAAGGAAAAAATCAAAACGACGTCGTTTTGTGTCAAGTGTCAAGAGTCAGAGCGAATTGGAAAGTCCGACTCGATTCGACACGAGAAAATGTGAAAAATTGAGGAGTCGATGTCGCATTGGTGCTAAGAATCAAAAATAGATTTTGCCATGAAAATAATAATTCTTTAAATATAAAATGTGGTAAATATGCGTATATACGACTACGTGTGCAAATTGTAACGTAATAGAGCCTTCGACGAAACCACAGATTAGGGAATTTGTACCCAACATCACCAAAACGTCATCGTTTCATTAGGCTTTTGTATATAAGGATGTTCCTGGGATCATCGTGTTTACAAGAACGCAGGCCGATTTATTGAGAGACTAGAGAGAGATTTTTGGGTTGGTTGAGTGATAAGTGGGAATCGATCAATGCTCCCAGGGGTGGAGAGTCGACGGATTGTTGATTGGGATCTTGTTTTCAAATGCTGTTTGGGTATTTTCGATTATGATTATTAAGAGCTGTTTTGACGATTCACTGCGTTGTGCAGATAATCTCAGCCGCTTCATTGCCGGTCTTATGCTCATCCTTTCTTATCATTCTTGGGAGTTGATTTCCAATTTTCCTGTTCCTATACAACCGTAAACTTTGGTTTCTTGTTTTCGCTGATCTCTGTTTAGACTCGTAACATCATTTTCCGCTTTCCCTTGTTCTTGAATTTCCCATGGCGCTCAAATATGTTGACTTTTCTATTTCTGGTGAATCGTTAGATGGTAAGTGCTGATTCTTGTGAAGATGCTGTATGTATATTTTTTTGTTGGGATTGAAACTATTAATTCGTTATCTTTAAAGGTATTTATGCGTCTTTTCTTGAGAAACAACTGAATGTAACACCTTCCGTGATTGTGATTGGTGGGGGAATATCAGGGATTGCTGCTGCTCACATGCTCCAAAAAGCATCTTTTAATGTATTATTTCGTTATTATTTTTTCTTGTAAAGATTATGTTAACTGTTCAAATTCTCAAGGTTGGCATGTAAACTTTTCTTGTTTAGGTTATCTTGTTGGAGTCACAAGATAGAATTGGAGGCCGCATTCAGACAGATTACTCGCTTGGTTGTCCAATTGACATGGGGGCTTCATGGCAAGTTATTAAGATTGTTTTTAATTCCTCCCACTCTGTAATTTATCGATGTGCTCCGTTCTAAACGAAATCAAGCTTACTGAACCTTTACAACTCTGTTCAGGTTGCATGGTGTTTGCCATGAGAATCCTTTGTCTCCGATTATTCGTCGTTTGGGACTCACTTTGTATCCAACTAGTGGTGATGATTCCCTTCTGTATGACCATGATTTGGAAAGGTATATCAATTTTTATTCATTTTGGCAATATTTACGAGGCTGCTATCGATCTGAAATTCATTTTTCTTGGAGGTTTCTAAATTACCCTTAAATTAAAATTGAATATCCATTAATTGGAATTGCCCTTATGCCTGCTTATGTTGATGCATTTGCTTTTTAAATTTTAGCTATGCACTTTTTGACATGAATGGCCAACAAGTTCCACAAACTACTGTTGTTGAAGTTGGAGTTGCATTTAAAAGAATCCTTGAGGAGGTATAATATATTTATGGGACTATCAAGAGTTTACTCTTCTTTTATATAGGAAAATTTCATTTAGTATTTGTTGTGTTTCCCTATAGACCGATAAAGTAAGAAAAGAACAAAGCGATGACATGTCTGTTAAGGAAGCTATGGCAATTGTTCTGGAGAAGCATTCAGAACTGCGGTAAATGGAATATTAGTCGCAGATTGCGAAATTTTGTGCTGAACATTTTGTAATGTGAATCTGTACAGACTTGAAGGACTTGCATTTGAAGTTCTGCAGTGGTATATATGCAGAATGGAGGCTTGGTTTGCTGCAGATGCTGACAAGATTTCTCTAAAAGCCTGGGATCAGGTTGGCTCTATTTTTCGTGCAGTTTTCATCTTCTCGCAGAAACAAACTCGTATTTCTGTTGATTCAGGAGACAGTTCTTTCTGGTGGTCATGGCCTTATGGTTCAAGGTTATCATCCAGTTATAAAAGCGCTTTCGAAAGATATCGATATTCGCCTAAATCATAGGTATTCGTTTACAATTTTTCATTTTTTACCAAGTGACATAAGGCTAACGCCTTCTGCAATTTCAAGGGTCAAAAAAATTCTCAACAGGGACAAGAAAGTGGTTGTTAAAGTTGATGATGGAAGAGAGTTTATTGCAGATGCTGCGATTGTATCGGTACCTCTCGGAGTTCTAAAAGCTAATGTTATCGAATTTCATCCTAACCTTCCAGAATGGAAGCTCTCTGCAATATCAGATCTTGGTGTTGGAAATGAAAACAAAATTGCTCTAAGATTCGACACTGTGTTTTGGCCGAACGTCGAATATGTAGGCATTGCTTCATCGTCATCTTATTCATGTGGGTATTTTCTAAACCTCCATAAAGCTACAGGACATCCTGTATTAGTCTATATGGCTGCAGGAGCCTTGGCGAATGATCTCGAGAAGCTGTCAGATTCAGAAGCAGCAAGTTTTGTAATGTTTCAGCTAAAGAGAATGTTCCCTAATGCCACTGAGCCCGTTCAGTACCTCATTTCACATTGGGGAACAGATCCAAATATTCTGGGATGCTATTCTTATGATGCTGTTGGAAACTCGGACGATATTTATGATCGTCTTCGTGCTCCTGTTGGGAATCTTTTCTTTGCAGGTGAAGCTGTGTGTGTAGATCATCAAGGTTCAGTTCATGGAGCTTATTCTTCGGGTCTCATGGCGGCTGAAAATTGTCAGCGTTATTTGATGCAGAATGTGGGAGGTATTGAGAGAAACACTCTTGTTGCGTGCAGAGATGAAGTGCTTGATGTTAATGTTCCAGAACTTAGGATGCTCTTAATAAGTCGTTTTTTATCTACCAATAAATAAATAAAAGTGACTGGGAATCGTAAATGTGTAAGGTACTTTTGTGTTCATCTCAATAAATGAATACAAAATATCAAATATTTTATGCTATATGATAGGATTTTAATTCTTGTTGATCTATCGAAAATAAGATTATGGGCTGGTTCAAAAAATTTATTTATTTATAGAGAAAATTGCATAATTAGCCATCCAATTTACTAGCGGTATAAAGGATATGTCCTCCAACTTACAAAATTGTAAGAATGACACTTAAAGTTATCAATACTGTTTGTTTTTAACCCCTGATATTCTAGGACCCGGATTCCGTAAATTAAAAACCGTTCGAAAACTCATCACAAAGTACGCAAATAAGATCAATTTGAAAAATTATCTAAAAATTACCCTTGATGTTCGAGAATTGTGCATGAAATATTATAAATTTATGAGTTCGTTAAAGTGCCAATGATAAACGTTACTGTAAACTTGAGATGTCTTATTTGCATTTAACTTAAGTTTGAGGGTTAAAAATACATATTTTAGCTCAAAAAGTCTACCATATTTGCAATTTCGTAACTTGAAAGATATATCATTTACACAACCCATAAGTTGGGGGTCGTATGCAAACACACCCATTATTTATATATACAATATAATTTTTTATTTTACAATTACAAATTAATGGATTTTAATTAATGGTTAAAAATAGTTCAAAAATGATGATTTCTTAAAATCAATAGTAGTTATATTTTGATTTTGAAAAAAAATATTTATCTTTACTCATATTAATTATAATATGATTATCGAATCGTTTTATTTATAACAAAATATATATTATTATTTTTACATAAATCACGATCATAATATCACAATTTTACTAAATGTATTTAAAAATTCAAGATCAACATATCTCATCATAACTCAACATACATCAATTTTTTAAAACCGAATAAAACAAGACTATAATAATGGATAATTATGGATAAGACTAATAAATAATGGTGCAATGCAATTATCAAATCATTATTTTGTTAGTGTTCATAAATAAATATCAAAATAATGATGTTACTATATAATGTATTGGAAAAATATAAATTTTTCATTTATTTCAATAACTAAAATATAACAATTTTATATATATAATAATATATATTATCTATGTATATAAATAGTATATTGATATTTTTATAATTTTGATATGTATAACTAGTTATAATAATTGAAATTACTAAAATGAGGGGTATTTTTGTAAACCTTAGGTGAGAGTCGTTGACACGTTAGGGAGAATTTGTTTACGGATGTTAGTTTCGGCGAAGAAGAAGAAGAGCACAAGGGGAAGCCGCTAAGCAACAGGGTTCTGAAGCGATCTACCTCGATTTTTTGAGCAATTTTTCCTAATTGCAAACCTTGGGTTTTTCTATTCTTAAGGGAGAAGGGAATATGGGTCACAACAATATGAATGCGAAGCTTGTTAGTGCGATTACTTCGATGCGGTGCTTGTGTTTTTTCTTCCTGTTTTGAATTTCGTGACTTATTTGATATGGGGATTTGATTGATCTTCAGGTATTACTCGGGGATATGGGAACTGGGAAGTCGAGCCTCGTGCTGCGTTTCGTTAAGGGTCAATTTCTTGAATTCCAAGTAATTTTTCTTGGATCGTATTTTTCAAAGTTCATGAATCTCGGGGGATGATTCTTATTGAGTATGATCTTTGTGATTTTCAGGAATCCACGATCGGGGCTGCTTTTTTCTCTCAGACTGTGTCCGTGAACAATGCCACCGTAAAGTTTGAGATCTGGGATACAGCTGGTCAAGAGAGGTACCATAGCCTTGCTCCCATGTATTACAGAGGTGCTGCTGCTGCTATCATCGTCTACGACATTACTAACTTGGTAATCTTGTACCCAAACCGCTACTCTTATCTTTAGTCTAGCTTTAGTATTTGTATATTTGTTGTTGATCCAATTAGTCTAGCGGTTTTCAGGCTTTGCCAACATACTGATACTGATTTTCCTTTATGTGTTCTTACAAATAAGTGATTTTGGTTGGATAAACTTACATATTGGTTGTTGTTGTTGGTGGTGATTTAGGACTCATTTGCACGGGCTAAGAAGTGGGTCATAGAGTTACAAAAGCAAGGTTTGATTATTTATCTGCTATCCCTTTTCTGGTGGTCGCAAATGAGCAAGATCAAGATAGTTTACTGGAATTAACGTTAACTATTTTGTATGAACATGAAAGTATACTTCTTTATGACATAACTGCAGGTAATCCTAACATTGTTATGGCACTTGCCGGAAACAAATGCGATCTTGAAGATAAGAGGAAGGTTACTAAGGAAGTAAGTTCTCTTATTATCTTCATATGCATTCAATTTCAGTATACTAGTTATTCTTGTGCAGTTGTGAGCCATCCATCTTCATTTTCACATAAGTTTTGTTGGAATTATAGAGTCTTGCTGAAATTACGATGAGAGAGCATGAACAAACGAGATTAAAGTAAGGAAGCCACATATTTAAAAGACTTGATCAAGTCATTATGTGATGACATTCCTCACACTTATAAATTTAATCAATCTCACTTCTCTAAGCAATGTGAGACAAATTCAACACTCCCCCTCAAGTCAAATGATAAGGTTTGGACTTGCAAATTGAAATGAACCGAACCGGCTCCGATACTATGTTGGAATTATATAGTCTTATTGAAATTACGACGAGAAGTGCGAATGCACGGGATTAAGGGAAGGAAGCCACACATTTAAAAGACTTGACAAGCCATCATGTGATGAATTCCTACCCTTATAAACCTAATCAATCCTCTTCTCTAATCAATGTGGGATAATGCATCCGAACACACTCCCCTCGGACACTCAAATACCATTTTAAATTGTCTTTTGTTGAGATAAACTTGTAAAATAACTTGGTGTGATATTTGTCTTTCATGTAACACAAAATGTGCATTGTCCTAACTTCTGCTTGTTTATTGGAGATTTGTTTCCCGTAAATTGACTGTAATCAGTACGTATCCATTTTCTTTAGTGTTATTCAAATAACAGTAACATTTGTTTTGGTAATTCAGGAAGCCATTGCTTATGCCGATGACAATGGTCTGTTCTTCTTGGAAACATCTGCGAAATCTGCGATCAACGTCAATGATACCTTCTATGAAATAGGTATGTTTTCACTGCTGCTCTATTCTTGTACTAGATTATTGCAATATGATAATTAATCTCCCGAAATTTGCAGCGAAAAGGCTTCCTACGACTCAGCCTAATCCAAATCCATCAGGCATGGTTCTTGTTGATAGACCCGCAGAACGATCACAATCTGCTTCTTGCTGTTCTTAGCCGTTCTTCTCTCCATGAAAACTGTGATTTTCTCTACATATTCTGTGTTTTCTTTGCTTATTTTCTACGTGCTACTGTACCATTCAGTATATATTTGGATATCTTCAGTACTATTTATATGTGAAAAAACATCATAAAAATCAGATTTACAATCTGCATACTGCGTTTTCTTAGCCACACATAACTAGATATAATTCATTGAAGTTTTTTGTGAGAGATATAACTAAATCGTTATATCATTAATTTTGTATTTGTTATCAACTCGTTTGAAAACTAATTGGGCCAAAGAATAAAATGTAAGCCCACGGAAGAAGTAATTTTTTAAAACTGAATTCGTTGGTCCTAAATTTCCTTATCCTCTCTCAGACCGCTGGTTTGAAAATGGAGGAAGACGAAGATAAGCTGGTGAGTTTCCTCCAATGGGCCGGTAAAATCGGAATATCGGACTTTCCGATCGGGGGAAGCAATTTTTTAAGATGTTTAGGGAATTCTCTGGCAGTTTACAATTTCCCCGAAGCTGGCGGGTATACGTTGATTTTTGAACGGCGTGCATCGTGATTCTTTAATGCGAATTGAAATGCACATAACTTGATGATTAATGTAGGAGAGGCTTCGCTGCTACCCGGGTTTTAAGGAAAGGGGAGCTGATTCTGAGAGTTCCGAAGGCGGCTTTGATGACATCTGATGCTCTAATATGTAAAGATCAGAGGCTTTTTTCTGCTTTGGAGAAGTACCCTTCGCTCTCTCCCTCTCAGGTTGCTACTGTGTTTGTGATTATGCCTTTGATGTGATCATTAATACTTTAAATGTACTAGTGTGGTTTGGTATACATGAGAAACCCAAAATCTAGGAGAAAAATTCACGGAGTACCAAATCCATCGCAGTTTTTATTTTGATCGGAAAGGAACTCATTTCAGTTCTGTTTTTCTGATTCTTTAAATATTTTCGATGGATGAAGCATGCAAGAGATTATGTTAAATGTAGTTTCGAAGTTAGATCAATTCTGGATAGTTAGCCTCTGAATGATTTTAGTATTTAAACAATGCTAACAGAAACTGGGAGTTTGTTTACTGAATGAGGTGAACAAGGGAAAAAGATCTTGGTGGTACCCTTACCTCAAACAGTTACCAAGGAGTTATGACTTGCTTGCGAATTTCAACCCATCCGAGATCAAAGCTTTACAGGTTGGTTTTTGCTTATGATTCAATTGCTTCAAGTACAGCCAAATTGCTGGATAAGCTCTTTGTAGTAATTCAGATATTGTTATGTAAAGGGAAAGGAAACTGCTTTGTAGATTGATCATGCAATTTGGACTGCAGAGAGAGCTGTTCTGAGATGTACAATGGAGTGGGAAGAGGCAACTCCGCTACTGAGCGAGCTTAGTCTGAATTCTCGGTTTTTGACACTCAAGGCGTGGCTATGGGCATCGTCAACTGTAAGTAATTGTTTCTTGTTAGCATGGAAAATGGTTTTTACAACATGAATTGCTTCCAGATATGTTCACGTACAATGCATATTCCATGGGATGCTGCTGGATGTTTGTGTCCTGTGGGAGATTTCTTCAATTACGTACCTCCAGATGAACTTTTGGAGTGTTCGAAATATTCAGGGGCTTCGGCTGTGGAGTTTCCCTTTAGAAAGGAGATGGACGTAAACATGGAAAGCTTAACCGATGCTGGTTATGATGAAGCTACTGTTAGCTACTGCTTCTATGCAAACAGAAACTATGAGAAAGGGGATCAGGTATATCTGTAGTCTCATGCAGATTCTTGATTGCTTCTTCGCAATGATTTTGCTAATTATTTGGTGCGCAGGTTCTTCTAAGCTATGGTACATACACTAACTTGGAGCTGCTAGAACATTACGGGTTTATCCTGCAGGAGAACACAATTGACAAGGCTTATATTCCTTTAGAACCAGAGATACTTTCGCTTTGCCCTTGGCCAAGAGAGTCACTATACATTTCACAAAATGGAGAGCCTTCTTTCACCCTCCTTTCAACTCTTCGTTTATGGGCTACCCCAGCTAGCCAGCGAAGATCAGTCAAAGGCCTCACATATTCAGGGAATCTGCTATCAGATCACAATGAGGCTGCTGTATTTGAGGCACTTATAAAAAATTGCCGAGAAGTGTTGAGCAGTTGCTCAACTTCCATTAATGAAGATGAAATATTACTTCGCCAAAACTATACACATGAAGATTCAGTTCCAGGTGAATCAGCTGCTTTCTTAGAGAGTAGGAGCCTCTTTAGAAAGGATGTCCCCGGCCAATTACACAGTGGAGATTGCTGTAAAAGTGCCTCTTACAGGTGGAAATTGGCAGTTCAGTGGAGACACAGGTACAAGAAAATTCTGCATGATTGCATATCGCAATATACTAGAAGTTGTAAGAAAGCTTAGGTTTGATTGAAATATTGAATTAAAACTTTTGGGATTCTCCCAAAACCTTACTGAAATTGGAGCCCTCTTGTGGTAGCTTATACTCATCAAATTATTGTTAGTTGTGAAAGATGCATTACAAACGTCCTGGTTAGGTACCTCTAGCTTTGGCTGGGAACAAAAGATTGATAGTGTAAATGGCTTTATATTATTTGATGTGGTCCGAGTAATGGCCAATGACTAAAGTCTAAAACTAATCTTGTAATGCTTATTGCTGAAGATGAGTACTTGTGAATACTTGTCTCCAGGATTTGTATAAGAAGTTGAGAATAGCACCCATAGAAGCAATAGCTGGATCTCCATCTCAAGCTGTCTCATGGGAAAGGTACTACTATATTCATCATATTGCAGTTCGATTTTCATTATTTTCTCCATAGACAATTTGTGAATCATTAGGCTCACCTCCGATGATACATCAGGAATATATGTAATATCTATTTGTGGAATGTGTGCCCTTTGGGTATTTGAAAACAATTGTAATAAGATTGGAAGGTAGGAGAAATAGTACAACCTGGCATCAATTGATGTCTTCTTATTCAAAATGACCACTAGGACTGCGCTGCCTTGCTGCTGTTTGTTTTTTTATTGAAAATCCTCTATTTCGGTCGAAAACCTTGACTTTTGAACTTTGAAGTTTCAACTCTTAAAACCCGCTAACCCTTGTCCCACTCAGTCGACGGCAGGAGAGAATAGGGTATACGTGCCCAGTTTGCATTTCAAGAGGCTGGGCTCGCTGTACTTTTGGAGAAGGAAAGCAAGCAAAGAGATCCAGAGCAGAAAATACATGGCTTTCAATAAGATCAAGGTGTCCAACCCCATCGTTGAGATGGACGGTGAGATTCGTGGGGCTCGCGTGTTCTTTGAGTTTTTTCGCTTTAGATTGAGTGGATCTGTATATTTCCTTCATTCTCCAATAGATCAATTTGACTTGCTATTCATTTATGAATTTTTCGCCGTCTGCGTTCTGTTTCTTTCATGGGGCTAAAGCTTGGGATATGCAAAACTTTAGTCCTCCAT
Source organism: Utricularia reniformis (assembly GCA_009725065.1). NCBI lineage: Eukaryota > Viridiplantae > Streptophyta > Magnoliopsida > Lamiales > Lentibulariaceae > Utricularia > Utricularia reniformis. The sequence continues at coordinate 3,891 of RWGZ01001706.1, read as the reverse complement.
ATTTCGAGTCCAAACAATCATTCTTGAGAAAAGTTTGTCTGTACTTGGGGTCCTGCTGTTCTTGGATGCTTGAGATGAAGTTTACTGTAAATATTCATCTTGTTCCGTGCAGATTTGTTTTCCTGAAATGGTTGTATATTTCTTTTTTTATTTAAACCCATTTTGTCAGGGGATGAGATGACAAGGGTTATTTGGAATTTTATCAAAGACAAGGTAGTTAAACAACTCTATACCTTGTCACCTTTGTGGTTCACCAACTTTTCCCATCATTGAAGCCTGATATCTCTTGTTGTACTGTTCACAGTTGATTTTTCCCTTCGTGGAGTTGGATATTAAATACTTTGACCTTGGCCTTCCTCACCGTGATGCCACAGATGATAAAGTTACTGTTGAAAGTGCTGAAGCTACTCTCAAGTGAGTCTTCTCCATCATGTACTAGTAACTATTATTCTCTCTTCAACACATTGCATTTAAGTTTGTAATTCAAAATTGCAGGTATAATGTAGCAATTAAGTGCGCAACTATTACTCCAGGTAGGCTGTTAATATCGAGTGATTTTTTATTTGTTTTACATAGTACCGTGAGCATATTTTAAGCCAACTTTTTAATGTATTTAGATGAAGCGCGTGTGAAAGAGTTCAACTTGAAGAACATGTGGAAGAGCCCGAATGGCACTATTCGTAACATATTAAATGGCAAGTGAACTGCATTGATGCGTTGCTATTTTGTTCAGGATTTTATTTCTCTATTCATTTTATTGATTATAACTCTTTTGATCCAGGCACTGTATTTAGAGAACCAATTCTCTGCAAAAATGTCCCTCGACTTGTCTCAGGTACACATTATATAACCGTTTTTACCATTTCCTTTATTTACTAAGAAATGTAACTTGTTGTCCTGGTTGTAGGATGGACAAAACCTATTTGTATCGGAAGACATGCCTTCGGAGATCAGTATAAAGCTACTGATACGGTTATCAAGGGTTCTGGAAAACTCAAACTAGTTTTCGGTATTTCACGCACTTTATTCATACTGCCGCCTTTCTAAATTCACCTTGTATTTTTATTATACACCTTTTTTCTCTATGAGTCACTTTGTATTTTACTTCAGTGCCAGAAGGAAAGGATGAAGCCACAGAACTAGAGGTCTACAACTTCACTGGGGAGGGTGGTGTTGCTTTGTCAATGTACAATACCGATGAGGTCTATTCGTCCGAATTTATACTTGAATGTTCCTCTAAAAGCTTTTTACTCTTATCTTAACACATTTTTCACTTGATAGTCAATTCATGCTTTCGCTGAAGCTTCAATGACCACTGCTTACGAGAAAAAATGGCCGTTGTATCTTAGCACTAAGAACACAATCCTCAAGAAGTACGACGGGAGGTAAGAAGCTAGTTTTCTGTGACCACTTCATTTCTATGCCTATCTTTGTTATCTGTTCATTTTGTTGAGAATTCATTTATAACTTGCTAGATTCAAGGACATATTCCAAGAAGTTTATGAATCAAATTGGAAGTCAAAGTATGAGGAAGCTGGAATCTGGTGCGTTTCATAGATGAGTTCTTTATCTTCATTCATCTGGGAACCCTATATAACATTACAATGTTAGGTACGAGCATCGACTCATTGACGATATGGTTGCATACGCTCTTAAGAGCGAAGGAGGCTACGTTTGGGCCTGCAAGAACTATGATGGTGATGTGCAGAGTGATTTCCTAGCTCAAGGTAAGTAGAAATCATCTCACGTCACTTGACTTCCATTATTAGTTTTCCATTTTTATCTTTTGGAGATTCGTTTTATTCATATGTTATCCTCAGGGTTTGGCTCTCTCGGGTTAATGACTTCTGTATTGGTATTTTTCTTCATTCTCAGCTTCCTCAGTTTCTCCGTCTCATTCTTAGATGATATTTGACACCTTTTTTACAGGTTTGTCCTGATGGAAAGACCATCGAAGCTGAAGCTGCTCACGGAACGGTTACTCGCCATTACAGGGTTCATCAGAAAGGCGGTGAAACAAGCACAAACAGCATTGCATCAATTTTTGCTTGGACTCGTGGGCTTGCACACAGGTAATGATGCTACATTACTGTCATATTATTTCTTATAACGATGTCTTGAACTATATGCTGTTTCTAGGGCCAAGTTAGATGATAACGCAAAACTTTTGGAGTTCACCGAGAAACTAGAAGAAGCTTGCATTAGTACCGTTGAATCCGGTAAAATGACAAAGGATCTTGCCCTTATAAGCCATGGATCTAAGTGAGCACTGACCATCAATCATCCCACTTCCCGCATTTGCATTGCAAATTCACAGTGTTTTTACAACTTTGTAGGCTGACTAGAGACCAGTATCTTAACACCGAGGAGTTCATCGATGCAGTTGCCGATGCGCTCAAGGCAAAACTTTCTGCCTGAAAATCATTTCAAGTATGTCGCTGCCAGCTCTTCTTTGTTCTCATCTTTATTTGCACTTGCTTTTGAATCCATTTAATTTGTTTGTGCGACTTGACTTGAGTGAACAAACTGTCTTTGGTCTGGTGTGTTCTACCTGTGACAATGTTTTTATCTTTAAGAAATAAATTAAATCATTCTATTTGCCTTAGTAAATAACAGTAGAAGTAACTGTCTTAATTTAATAATTTGTTTTTAGAGAATTGATGGTTATTTGGATAATGTTTTATTTATTAAACGTATAATCCTCATTAACGGTCTTGTTTCCTTGCTTTGGGCCCATTAAAAGCCCAATCTTTCGTTATAAGAACGAGGTATTCCAGCAAGGATATTGCTGGTAAGTCATTCAGTTTGAATTTTGAATGCCAATTTCTATTTCTCTCCAACGCTCTTCATTTCTTCGCCTTCCAATTCAATCGCCCGATGCGACGGCGATAGGATCTGGTTTTTCTTTGCCTCTATCGCCTTCTCGGGCGATGAATCTGGGTTTTCTATTCCTATAACGGCTTATATGGCTCTGGATCTTGTTTTTCTTTGTATAATTAGGATTTGTTGTGAACTGTTTTCCTGCTATGATTATGCGAGATTCGAATCGTGTTCTGATGCTCTTGATATGTCCGTAGATCAATCATCTTAGTCTCTCGGTTTTAATTGATAATTTGTTCAATTTCGTCGAGCATATTCGTTCAATCATCTTTATATTTTTGTGTGTTTGGATTAGTTTTTGAAATTTTGAATGGAGTCTGTGGATCTAGCCCGCGCTTCTGGATATTTTTCCATAGCAAGTTTTATATTCTTTCACATATAGAAATACAGTCAATGTTGGATATTTAGGGTAGTTTTTTTCATGTGAATAATTTTTCCTTACTCTTTTCCTTATCTTTAGTCATTTGAAATTAGTTTTTAAAGAATTCGATTCTATCATGAAAAGGTTTTATTGACACTTCAGAGTACTTTTATGGATGAGGTATCTGGAATATGAATCTTTGTGATTGGGTGGTAGGTTGTGGAATTTCCTAAGATTTGTTTTCTCATTGTTCATATCCCGTGTATAGAATTCTAAGAATTTCCTGGAATCTCATTGTTCATATCCTGGAATTTCCTAAGAATTCTTCGCTAGTTTTTTTTCTTAACATTTTTAAAGGTTTTGCTTTAAATTAGTTTTATTCTGTAATGACAAGGTTTCATTAAAACTTCAAGGCATTTTTTAGGGATATAATATTTCCCATCTGAATCTATGTGATTGAGTGATGGTTTGTAAAATTTACTATGAATCCATTTCTCATTGTTCTTATCCAGTTTATGTTGGATGATTTTTTCCGAATTTTTTCTCTTGCCACTTTTAACTTGTGTTTTATATTAATTTTATTTTGTCATGGCAAGAAATTTTTCGTGAGTCTTTAATCTTTAATCACGTTTAACTTGTCTTATTTTAAA
>RWGZ01001705.1:0-39960 GCA_009725065.1 Utricularia reniformis | reverse complement strand
CCACACTTGGAAAAAAGAGTGGGGTAGGAACATGTCAATTTCCCGTGTGATCTCCATATCGCCAATACCACTTTAATAATTTATTTTATAACATCTTTTTCTTCATTCTAACTATTAATTATGCCATTAATTATGAAATATCACGAATGAACACCCTACTTATTAGCGAGATTTAATATTTTTTTGAATTTAATATTATAACATATATATAAATAACGATAAAGGAACATTGGTAATCTCAAAGCTCATACTTTTTCGATGATTTATTGTTGAAAACAACGATCAAATAAAACAATTATGAATGTGGAATCAAACAAACCAAAAGATTCAATATAAAAGGAAGTTAGGTTTGCAAATCAATAAAAATAATATTTTAATTTGAATTATAATCGGGTTGTTTAGGATAATACGAGTTTCTAACCATCCAAACGAGACATAGTGCGATGATTGCACCATACTACAATTTTGAAAAGTTAAACTAAACATATTCAATATTTATTCCCACAACTATAATTTTGTATTTAATAGAAAAATAATAAAATGGAAATAAAGTTGAATATTTTATAATTTGAGTAAAAGGAATGCGTTTAAAGTTACGAAATTACAAATATAATACACTATTTGAGCAAACATATACATTTGTAGCCCCTCTAATTTTAATTAAATACACGTAAGACAACTCAAGTCATAAATATTATTTATCATTGACTTTATAACGATGACGTTAATATTTTATATTCTTATATATAATTCTCAAGCTTTATGGATCAATTTTGTATCATTTTTAAAACTATAATAGTTTTGTTTGTATACTTTGTGAATTTTGAGAATCAATAATGCTAACGGAAAATAATTTGTTAAATTATTGAAAAATCGAGTGCTATAATGTTATGGATAAAATATAAACGGTGTTGATAACTTTATATGCATTCTTGTAAATTTATAAGTTTGATAAAAGGTATTTATACAACTTGTAAATTGTAGGGTTAGTTATACAATTTTTCACGTTTTATAATATAATTTAAAAATGTGGAGGGGCATTATAGTCCATAAACACTTCCATAGATGAGAAGTAAGAGACCATAAAAGAGTTATGATTCATTCGAGTATTTCCCAAAATAATATAGCAATTTCGTATGAGTTAGACAAAACTTGTAACTACATGGTTCTTGTAGGAACAAACTCTTCACACCGAATGTATTTTGTCTAGATTTGTACATGCTTTTTGTGTTTTGTTGTCTTATTGTTGAGATAGTCAATAAATTGTATTTCTTTCATTCTTTCTTTATATTATTCAACGCGACAATTGTTGATCTTGCATGATCTTCACTCAAGATAATATGTATCCAAGTCGCGAATACGGTACTCAACATGGCAGACCAAAAGCTTATTAACCACTCCCAACTAACACAACACCATTTGAGTTTGACTTCTAATAAATTGTAAATTAAATAAGCATTTTCAATGTTCGAGTTCTAATTATTATTATATAGTTTATAGGAATAATACTAATATATTGGTTCTCCATAAATTAAAGAAGTATTTTGAAAAATAATAGAGTAAAGTTAAGGACTTATTTATAGGGATGGAAAAAGAGAAAGCAGTTTGAAATGTGGAAAAAAGATTACGGTCAAAAGTAATTTTGATAAAAATATTTAAAGTATTTGTAAAGAAGTAATAAATATTATATTTTATTATAAGGTGTGAAATGGCCATATTATTGAAATTTATACACTCAGGAGAGTTAACGATTTATTGTAAAACTCAGCCCAATGGGATGGCAAGTACAAGTGGCTTAGAAAATCCAGACATGGTTATAATTTAGGGTGTGGACTAGAAGAATTTATTTAAGTTTATCCCACAAGATATTATATTGTAATTAAATATTAGAAAACGTATAATTTGTAGAGTTATAATAAATGGAGACAATAATTTTATTAAGCCCAATACGAAATTAAAAGATGTCCTACTGAACTTATTCCAGGCCCGTCGAACTGAGCTGACAATCATTATAAACCCATTTTTCCTAAAATCTAATTTTCTTTGGTAGTACTAGCCCATCGTGCCATACTGCATTTTGTTAATATGCTAATTAATTTAATTTATAATTTTTTTATATATTTCTTAATATGATTTTATCATATTTATTTTAGAAGTGACATTTATTATAAATTATACTTTATTGAAGATTAATATACATATAGCTTTAATTGAATATTTTATTTTATTATTGGAATAATTGTATTTAAATCATACATATATTTATTATGGTAGAGGAACATGATTTTTGAAACTGGTTCAAACGGATGGGATGACCAGTTCTACCGTGAACCATTGCTAATACTGATTCGATCCACTCCGAAAACTTATATCATCTCAGAAGCAGACCACGTCAGCAAAAAATCGAATCTATTTCGGTCTAAATGCTAAAATCGGTCAAAACCGATTCAACCAACTAAAATTGGACATATTGGGCTAAAGTTGGACTAAACGGTCTATATTATGTCAAATATTTAATAAAATAGAAAAAAAAACATATTTTTAGACTTATTTACAATTAAATTTGAAAAAAGTAAAGTTTTAAATTTTTTTATGATTAAATAATATATTAATATTATGAATATATATATTTTTAAAAATCGATTTGAACCGATACGACTATTTGGTTCAACCAATAGAAGAGATTTTCGATTCTCCCATCGAACATGTTTTAAAAACTATGTATTACATATTCAAAGTCATTCAAAATTAAGCGATATGGATAATTGATGTTTTATTATTTGAGTAATTTTAATTTTAATAATAGAACCTCCATGGTAACAATTTATATTATAAAATAATGAAATTTCTCAAATATAGATAGTTATGTATATCTACAACTTTTTACATTATTGTTTATTGAGATTAATTTGGAAAACACGACATATAATCTTTAATACTATACTTTTTGTATATGTATCTTTGTAGCTTTGGCGTTATCATTGGGTTCCAAAAGTTTTGTAGTATTTATTAAGATTCATTTTGATAATGTAACGTATAATTGTCAATAACTAAAAACATTATTGGATATATATATATCAAGTCTTGACATTATTTATCATTAACATTTGTTAATTGTGATAGGAAAACTAAGATATATTTGGAATTGTTGTTCAGTGGTGATATTGTTGTCGTTCATTTCGATAGCTCTTTCTACTGCCACCACGAAATGAGAGAAGATTATATTTAAAAAATAAAATTGTAAGATCTCAAAAATACTATTTGAAAACCAATTTTAATTTATTATTTGAAATGTCAAGACCCGTTAAAAATGTTTAAAAATACCTTATTGTGGATTCGACCCTAGAGTGGAAGGTGGACATTTAGTTGTTAAGGGCAATCTATGATGCACTGAAACGTTTTTCTTCCCAAAATTTGTGTTTCTGTTACGAAGAAGAAACGGGTACGCGTTTCTCTTCTATAAAACATTTTTACTTTATATTACATAAATTAAATTAAAAAATCTAATTCGCGAACGACTACTCACTTGAACCCTGGCTGTTGGAATTTCTGTCCTTCAGCCTAGGTAATTACTAATTACTGCTTCAGCAGTGGAATCCTTGAGTTTTCAAGGATATCTCAGGGTTCAAGTGTTCAACACAAGACCCGTTCTTGAGTTTTCAAGGAATCCGACTTCAAGGTTCCTAGTTTTTGCCGAAGGGTTTTTTACCATTACTGAAGTGTTTTTTTACCTTTGCTTTGTCTCATGTCTCATCCACTTCAGGTTATTGGTTTGAAGAATTCCATCATCCTTCAATTAATTAATTTCATTCATCCATCCATCCCCTTTCATTTGAATACTTTAATTTCAAGATAGCAAGATTTTGACGTGAAGTAGTGTGAGTATTATTGAGTTTTAATTTGATGAGAAATGCTTGTGATTTGAGTTTTTTATTTAGTATCCTTAGCTAATTAATTATGACTTTGTTTGATCTTCTTTTACAATCTTGTAAATGGTAATTGATTTATGCTAATTTATCTTAAATATGTATATAGTTGCTTAGTTAGTAATTTTAACTTATGTAGTTATGTTTGATTAATGTATACATATTTATGTTTTATATTTAAATATGAATGTTTACGTTACTTCAAATGATGATGTTGCAAGTAAAGAGAAGTGGTCCTTATGGGACTATGTCACCAAGGTTGATAAGATTGGTGAAAATGGTGGAACTTGTATGTGGCAATGCAAAATTTGCAAATGTGAATATTAAGGAACTTACTCAAGAATAAATGGTCACTTACTTAAACTTCCTAGAGGAGGAATAGCTGCATGTTGTGATATTTCTGATTCGGAACGTCTATAGTTAGGGAACATCGATGGTGATACTGAAGCTAAAGGTAGGCGTGGACATCAAAAGAAAGTTAGTATACCTCATTCTATGTCAAGTGGATAACCAAACAATTTCATTGATACATTGATTGATTAGCAATATCTAAATCACAAAAGAGCAAGGGGTGACAAACAAATGAAAATTGATGAGTTAATAAATCAGAAAGGGAGAAAAAAACTTGATAAGAGGATTGCTCGTTCATTTTATTCAGAAGGTATTCCATTTCATTTTGCAAAAAATCCACACTTTCGAATGTCATATACTTTGGCATATTAATTAAAACTTCCAAGTAACATTAAATATTTTGTATTTCCATTATTAATACACTTAAATATATTCTTATAAATGCAAAATTTATAAATATTATAATATATGTTATTTTCCACCTAGCTATAATGCATTAATGACAAAGTTATTGGATGATGAAGTATGTCATATCAATCTCGAGTTACAAAGTATTAGAGAGTGTTGGGGAAAGAAATGCGTCTCTATTTTTTGTGATGGTTGAACTAATCCAAAACGAAGACTACTTATAAATTTTGTTGCTATTAATAATCATAGTGCTGTTTTTTTTGCATCCTATTAACTGTAAGGATGCACGTAAAGACAATATTTCATATGTCCATAAATTGAAAAAGTAGTTGAGGAAGTAGGCATTAAGAATATTGTTCAAGTAATTACTGATAATGTTCCTGTGTGTAGAGCAGCTCGTATGTTACTTAAATGATGCACGTAAAGATCAATATTTTATATGCCTAGGTACTTTGATATCTACTTTATAATATGTTACATATTTTCACAAAAATAACATTTTTTTGATTTTTTTTCAGATTTATTGGACACATTGTATAGTACATACTTTGAATTTAGCATTAAAAGACATATTTAATGCGGGTGGTAGGTTGAATTCTGGAAATTCAAATGATTGCACTTGGATTAGTGAAGTGGTTTCTAGTATTAATATGATTCAGAATTTTATTAACAATCATTCTAAAAGATTGTTAATATTTAGAAAATTTTCTAAACTTACATTACTTCATGTAGCAGAGACACATTTGCTTCTCATATTGTCACGATGAAAAGATTTCAGGAGTTAAAAGATACATTGAGAGCTATGGTCATTAATTCTAAATGGAGTACTTATAAGCATGATAATCCTAATAAGACAGTCATTATACGCCAAAAATTGTTTGATGACTCATTGTGAGAGTCAATTGATTATATTCTTAAGTTTACCAAACCTATATACGATCTGTTAAGAGAATTTGATCTTGATAAGAGACCTACACTTCATAGAATCTGTAAAACGTGGGACACTTTGTTAACTAATGTGAAGATTGTCATTTTTTCACATTAAAGAAAGAATGATGGCGATGATTTTGATTTCTGGAATATTATTTATATTGTGCTTACAGAAAGACGTGATAAATCGTTGACTCCTTTGCATGCCATGACTTATTCTCTAAATCCAAGGTATGTTATTACTTTATTGGACTATGTATTTGGACCATCCAATTTACACTCTATAATAGACATTATAGTGACTAATAGCTTGTAAGATTATGTTTGTATGATTACAACAAACGAGTGGCAACTAAAACATCCAAACTTACCTCAATTAAAAATGACAGGATTTTGAACAATCGTAGAATGCAATATTTGAATGATTTATTCCAAGATGATGATAGGAAAGTATAAGCTACTAACGTAATATTCAAGATTCATGAGATGTTTACATAACTTAGGTATTTCTATGACAAATATATTGAAAATGGAACCCATTGATAGGTGGTTGGCTTATGGTGTATCAGTTTCTCTACTTCAAAGTCTTGCTTTAAAGTTACTTATTCAAGTATATTCTTCATCTTGTTGTGAAAGAAATTGGAGTATATATTCCTTTATACATTCCACACGAATAAGATCTAAGAATCCAAAACGTGTTGAGAAATTGGTCTACATACACTCAAATCTACGGATGCTTTCAAGAAAAATAATTGAGTATTCTGAAGGTGATACTAAAATTTGGAATCTTAGTGGTGATAAGGTAAATACATTTGATGATGTTAGTTTGCTTGAAATGATTACATTATCTTTAGATGACCCTGAATTAGAACGTTTTTTGTTTGAAAATCCCGATTTAGAGGATGATCAGAATGCTCGAGACATTGTTTGATCATCTTCATTTTATTAGATAGTGGAAACACATTATTTGTTTTATTAATCATTGTCTCTATATATTGTGGATTTAGTACATATCGATAGTAATCATATTGTCTTTTATTAGCATAACGTTTCATCCAAAGAAACTTTTTATTCGACGTTCTTCGTTTATCGTTTCTCGTGTTTCCACGTTCTAGCATTTACCATTTCTAATAACCTATAAGGCAATTTTAGCTACTTTGTAATCCATTAAAAAGTTATATTATCCTTTATTTGAAAAGTCAAAATATCCGGTTAATAAACATAAATAACTAATGAGGTTATTAATATTACTATATCGTCCATTATTTTATATTAAAATTTCGAAAATGCCATCTGAAAAGTCAGGAATGGTATACCCTACTGGGGTGTACATGCATTTTTGCTTTAGTTAATAGTATAGATATGATATGGTATACCCCACTGGGTTTATTCGTTTAGTAACTTAAAATTTAATTTATTTTCCCAAATAAACATATTTTAAATTTTTTTATCAAAATGTGTATCCATAACTTTTTTAACATACTGTAGGTTAAACGGTTAAAGAAAAAATTATACTTACAAATTACTCGAATCGGTTGGTTAAGTTTTGAATTTGATTCAAAGAAATCATACTAATCGTTACCGCTCGTACCGGTTTTTTCGATATATCGATGATATATCGGAATACAGGTGTATCGGTCATGATCGATATTTCGGTATCACCGGTATACTGGGCAATATACCACCGGTATGACTTCTAATTTGGTCTCATTTTTACCAAAACGGGTCACACTCAAATCAAATTCGAATTTCCAACGAACAAGACATCGAAACATTTTATTAATTCGAGGTTTGTGAATAAAAATGAAAAAAATGAAGACTAGTAATACAAAATTGTATAGAAAAAAATTGAGAAAGTTGTATAATTAGCCCTCAACTTACGAGCTGTGTAAAAAACATGATCTTCAACTTACGAAATTGCAAGAATGTCACCTAAAGTTATCAATAACGTTTGTTTTTTACCCCTAACATTCTAGCACCGGTTTTCCATAAGTTGAAAATCATTTGAAAACTCCTAACAAAGTACGCAAATAAGATCCGTTTGAAAAATTATACAAAATTTACCCTTGATGTACGAGAATTGTGCATAAAATATTAAAAATTCACGAGTTCATTAAAGTGTCAATGATAAACGGTATTGAAATATTGAGGTGTTTGATGTGCATTTAATTGAAGTTTGAGTGCTACAAATGCATATTTTTTCTCAAAAAGTGTATTATTTGCAATTTCGTAACATGGAGAACATGTCATTTACACAATTTGTAAGTTGGGGGATCGTGGACAAACATCATCCAAAGTAAATTATGTTAGTTTGGGAAGAGAAATTTAAATTGAGGTTAATTGGGAAATAAACTCATACCTCACCTAGATGGGGAAAGGACCTTTTGTGAAATAGAGATAAACAATGGACATTGAATCTATAGATTGTTGAACGTCATAAAATTTTAATTTTTTTATTTGTTGAAAAATGACTGTGAAATATGAAATTATGGACTTGTATGAAAATAATGTTAAAAAAACATTATTTCGCAAAATAGCTGGAAACTAATATCTAATTTTGTCAATTTATAAATCCAAATCGCCAAATTGGAGTCCTTTGTGAGTTTGAGGGTTGAGCATATCCTCCCGGCGCGAAGAAGAATATACTTACTGGAGAAAGCAAATATCCGTTATTGGTCCGGTCCCTCAGATTCATTTCAATCTATTGTTAACAACTCGCCTCTGATTTCGAGTTCGGGAAGTTTTTCAGCGCGTTCGCATCCCACTAATTGACTTTATTCCGACGAATTGAGGTGACCATGTCATCTTCCCTCTCTATTAACTCTCCTCTTTACTCCCCTCCCGCCTTTTCTCCAACATCAACCCTATCTTCGTGTTTCTCTAAATTCAAAGCAAGGAACTTCAAAACGAGTGCACAATGGAAATTATTGAAAATTGAGTCTTCGACTAAGATGCGCATTAAAGCGACTTACAGCGGTGATGAAATGGCTGTCGTTGGTCAGCATGATAATAAGGAAGAGGACAAACCATCCGCGTTGCTTGAAAATGAGATGGATTCTCGACCCAGGCGCATTGCTCTATTTGTTGAGCCTTCTCCGTTTGCGTGAGTCGTGGTTTGTGTTTTTTATTGTTATAAGCAATGAATTAGCTTAGGGTTTCTACTTTGCATAGCCAATTTCTGGAGTAAAGTAACTGTGATTCATTGATTAGTTGCCTGAATGTATTTGTATGCAGTTATGTGTCTGGATACAAAAACAGATTCCAAAACTTCATCAAATATCTACGTGAAATGGGTGATGAGGTACTNAGCTCTCTCAAGCCTATGCGAGCGGTGATGTTTTCGTTATGCCATCGGAGTCCGAAACGCTTGGGTTAGTTGTGCTTGAAGCAATGTCTTCCGGGCTACCCGTGGTGGCTGTTCGTGCTGGCGGGATACCGGAGATTATAAGTGAAGAACAGCAGGGAAAAACGGGGTTTCTTTTTAATCCGGGTGATCTTGAAGATTGTTTGAGCAAAATTAAGCCGTTGCTTCAGGATCAGAAGCTCAGGGAATCGATCGGAGAAGCAGCACGAACAGAGGTGAAGAAGTACGATTGGCGAGCTGCGACGCATAAGATTCGCAACGAGCAATATAATGCTGCTATCTGGTTTTGGCGGAAGAAAAGAGCACAATTCTTGGGGCCTTTTCAGCGGCTGCTCCGCCGTGTATTTCCTGTAAATCATCCCGCCGTCGGTATGTAATCACCTTGCCGTTTGTAGTTTCAGTCACGCTCTAAATTAAATCACATCCCATTTTAAAATTAATAATTATTATTAATGAGAAAATTATAATATTGATCTTTATTTAAAATAATCTAAATGTGATATTCCTAAAGTTTTTAAATTGTAAAAGAAGCTTCAAAAGTTTCAAAATCGTTCAAAAATAATCATTGTGTAAATAATAACGATTTTGTTTTTTTTCTTATGTATTGTTTTGACAATTTATAAGTTATTTTTAAAATTTTCAAAGTTTGAAGATAAAGTTATAATATTTTTTCAAGGTTAATTTGTCAAATACAAACTATAGAGATATTTAAAATATTAACCAGTATTAATATCAAATATAAACGTTTTTGGAAGTTTGGGGGCTAACCACACTGATCTCGTCTAAAAATATTTTAGAAAACTTGTTTTGATGAGTCAATTTCTTTTATAATCTTGCATTTAATTATTGTGGGGACACGAACGATTACGAGGTTGGGTCCACAATATGTGAGTTTACGTTCTCGGGAGAGCATAGCTCTACCTTGGTTTTCACTATTATAATCAAAGAATACAAATACAAATTAGAGATGATGACAATTCGAATGAAAACGGTTTGAAAAATGATCAATTCCACTTCGTCGCGCCCGAGGCGATGAAAACTTGCGAATTAGGGTGTTGGTCGCGACTTTTGGACAAAAACTTGCGAATGGTGCCAAAAGTCGCGAGTCATGTTGCCCAAGAGACGAAAACTCGCGAATCCGAGGTCAGGGAGGCTAAAACTCACGAGTCGGGGGTCCAGACGACGAAATCTCGCGAATACAGCAATGAATACATGCTCTCGCAACTTTTTGTACAAAAAGTCACGAGTTTGGGAGTTGATTAGATGGTCTCGCGACTTTTTGTACAAAAAGTCATGAGTGTGGCATAAAGTTGAAGATCCCAGACCTTGGGAAGCGTGCCAAAAGTCCAAACCTTTTTTTGGGACCTATGGTCTTGTATTTATAGAAAAACTTGGCACAATAAATCAACTTAAGGTCCAAAAGCTCAATCTTAGTCAAATTAGCCCAAATTACTTTAAAAATATCCGATTAAATCGGAATAAGTGTCACAGCGCCCCAAAACTTCGAGAATGCACTCCGGTCGAACACTAGTAGCAGGTAGTGTCGAGAAAATACCCGGGAATATTCTTTACCAGTTCATCGTCTCCAAATGCTTAGGAGATAGCCAAAAATATTGCCTTAGGTCGCCAACGAGCTCTCCGAGTGCCAAATTACGAAAATACCCCTAGCATCATTTCCAACCGAAATAATCCAAAACAGCTCAAAACACCATCAAAATCCTCATACGGGGGCCCGGCATGACCAAATTACGAGACTACCCCCAATATCGCAGTACTCAATAAATATAATAGAAAATTAACAATACCATCTAGATACGTCAGACGAGCCCCGGGGGTATCATAATTACATAAATAACCCCGTGCAATATCAATAGTCCATTGGTTTGCAGATTCAGATTTTGAGTCGTAAACCACATTATATCGGCTCCTCTAGAAGTCGAGTTTCATACACTTTTTAAGAAACCCATGAGTAAGGCTGAAATCGTATCGCTGACATTATGGAAACAGATTTTGAGTTCAATCGAGAATTTCATGATTTTCCAACTCGGAGGGTTTGCTCTTATACATATCTCTATTTAATTTGCGTACCGACGCATTTCATTATACAATGAAATTTTGCTGCTCCGCTTCAATTCGTTAATCTTACACAATCGAACTAGAAAATATTTTTTACTGTCTATCAAGAGGTTTCAATCTCAGTCTGGAGCTCTCACTTTTTGCATAATCAAAATCTAGCTCTTCACAGCTTAGGGGGTTCGTGACTCCTTAACTTCGCAATTCAATCTTGTTCCCGTCATGATTATCACTCTACGACCTCGAACTCATATGTATTTTTCCTGCATAAGATATCCCAACGTTCGATTAAGAACATCACTTTCTCATCTCCACCAGGAGGCCGCCGGACTTACTCCTTTGCTATTCTCATTATTTTGGGGCAATTATTTTACGCTTGTGGTCGATCGTGTGAATCTCTTGTATGCAGCCCAATTACCAGCTACCTATAAAGGTTATCGTCTATATAGCATGCTTACTTTATTATTAAGGGGCCGTTGAAATAAATAAAGTCAGGTGTCTAGGCTTGACGGGTAGCGTGGGGCTTTGAGATCGAGTTCCCAACTTTGATGCGAAATGATGACTTTTTGTCTCTTTTAGATACGATCCCATAAAAAATATAGTGTCTTTAGCGACATCTAAGTATAGAAAGGAGGGCTCAACTAAATAATAGTTCTGTCGATCATCGAATATTATGTAGGGGACATACCGATCAAGGTAGGGTCATTACATTCCCTATATTCATACTTCCCATATATATTATCTGAGAATTAAGATTCTTTCTGAAATAAATCTTTATTACGTGGAGAACTTTGCCTCAGAAGATATTACCTAAACTCCATGAGTTATAAGAAAAGAAAACCTAGAAGCCCCAACTGGGAATCATGTAGGGAACAACATGAAACTAGGGCAATGACGTAAAGTTGTCTCATAAGAAAGCCAAGAACCGTTATATTTCAATCTCTTCAATTTTAACCCCTCCTATGTTTCCTTTGATAAAATAAGTCTCTAGTTTCGTTTGAAATCCCTTCTCTTTATTTGTGAATTTTAAGGTTTGCCTTAACTTCGTCCCGTCTCTCATAAATCTCACAACTTGATCAAGCTTGATAGTTGTTGCTATATTCGTATTATCTCGGGTAAGAAAATTCATGTCATCCATAAAACAACTTTATGACATCTTCGATGGTAAATAGGATAATCTGTGTAATGCACGCAATAATTCTATGGACCGTATGGCCATAAATAAAGATGTAGATGTTATACACCAACATGCTAATCCTTCCATCTCATAAATAATGAACCCGAGGCATCCATAAAATATTTAAGATTCATTCGCCATATGTCGAAAGAGTATATACCTTTCGGGATAATTACTTGATCACTTTCATACGGATCTCGGTTAGACATCTCTGATCGTAACATAAGTTTCCTTACTATACATAAGGGACTTGCCATTGAGTGTTGCAACCGCATTTAAGGGAGCGATCTTAATACATCCAGACTAATTTCTTGGTTCTTTCAACCGTAAACAAAAAATACAAGATAGTCATGAGACAATTACTGGATACACGGATCAAACGAGATGAAAATATATCCTCATCCACTTAACAAACTTCGGCTTGTTCATCGCTGACATAACCGAGCCCCGAACAATAACTTGTCTCTATCTCTTTGACTTATCCAGTTGACATCCGGAGAATGAGCAAGGGACACAATGTTGTTCGACACAAATATACCTCATCATGTGAGACGATTTGACCAACTTATCAAATGACTATTATGTGGCATGGACGAGACAAATGTCTTTACTTACTGTCCGAAACGAATCCACTTCGTATGTCGCTTTACAATCTTTCTCGAGAATTTTTTTTAATGTGTAAATTTGCTCATTCACCAATAAACAAGCTATCGTGTCATAAGCTATCATAGCTACAATAAATTAGGCCTCTTAATAATCAAATAGACAAATATCAGTGCCATTAAATATCATTATATGACAAACATTATTTTTTAGAATATTCCTTTTAGTGGGCCACTCCTTCAATCGCTTTGGTCGTAACTAGGAGTCCCCAGCCGTAACAGAATTTAGTTGAACTCATACCAAAAGGCAAATATTTGGTCATTTAGATCGTTTATCCTAATGAAATCTATAAATATGATACATCGGCAAGTAAATGCATGTGCAGATGATTAAGCCAAATGATGGATTTTTCAGACAATGGTCCCTTTTACACGGGTATCACTTTACAATTTCAATAATATCTGAGAGTGCCCGATGATAACTAATGAGAACTGGTACCACATGACCATCATTTAGTCAGTTTGACTGTAAATGAAAATACGTGGTCATAAATAACGAAGTCCGTGCTATAGGACCGTAACCTGGTCAGTTTAACAAAGGAGGTATGTCATAACGTGGCTTCATAATTTCTCGGATAATAAACACTCTTCTCCTGATAGTAAATAACATAATATTCCTCGTCATATAATGAAATTTTCTTTTATTTCTTTTCAATTTCTCTGATCGCTTTATGAAAAATCTAATTCCGGATAATTTGAATCGAGAAATTAACCTCTAAAATAATAGTAGATTTTCATATGATTAGTTCGCCGATTAAGGAAAAATAATCATTCGGCATGATTTGGCGAAGAGATATTCACGAATATGATAGGGATCCCAGATAATCACAGAAAGTATTTACGATAATTACGAGTCTGGGTACGAGTCCCCAGTAATCATTACATTTTGTGGAATACAAACCATAAGGCGAATATTTGGCCATTTTGATCGTTTGCTTAAGTGTAAACCATAAATACGATCACAAAACTCATACCGGCCATTCTAATCGCAATTGAAAATGTCTGATCTTTTAGCAGAATTTATCCCTCAGGGATGATAGGTAAACCAATAATGTAACAATGTGTTTTCATAATTTCTTTCTTCCACAATAAATAACAAGATTTCCTCCGGGATAATCTGCCATGAATTCCATGAACAAGGATGTCTCTATCGCACAAATGACTTTTAGTATTTCTCCTAGAAATATGTTCTTGGCGAACTTGCATTCTCGCTGAGTATAAATTTGCACTTGAGATTATCTTACACATAACGAAGCACTTGCATATTTGTTTGCACGTTCTCTTCGGGCATAAACTTGCACCGTGGCTATCACACTGTCCCATCGGCATTGCACCGTGGTCATCACGGTATAAACTTGCACCGCGGCATCACACTTTCCCATCGGCATTGCATCGTGGTCATCACGGTATAAACTTGCACCGTGGCATCACACTGTCCCATCGGCATTGCACAGTGGTCATCACGGTATAAACTTGCATCGCGGCATCACACTGTCCCATCGGCATTGCACCATGGTCATCACGGTATAAACTTGCACCGCGGCATCACACTGTCCCATCGGCATTGCACTGTGGTCATCACGGTATACACTTGCACCGCGGCATCACATTGTCACATCGGCATTGCACCATGGTCATCAAGGTATAAACTTGCACCGCGGCATTACACTGTCCTAGGGTCTCACGAAGCACCCGCAATTCACATGCACGTTGTCTCCGGGTATAACCTTGCACCCGAGATCATCTCATTCTCATAAGGTCTCACGAAGCACCCGCAATTCACTTGCACGTTGTCTCCGGGTATACACTTGCACCCGAGATCATCACACTTTCCCTCTGGTATAAACTTGCACCCGGGGCCATCACACTCTCGCCGCCGGTATAAACTTGCACCCTGGGCCATCAACCTTTCACCGCCGGTATAAACTTGCACCCGGGCCACTGCGGAAATGGACCAACCTCCGACGAGGGCACGACCCTCGCCGGCATGTCATGGAGGAGTCGGGTCAGAAAAGCACCCCGTTTGCCACGGAACATGCTCGAAACAAGACAGGCTATTAACAATCAATAGGGCCCCTTAACATAATCCAACAGTATATATGTATAGACGATTCTGCTACAGACAGAAAGACTCATCACATTTAAATTATTTTGTCTAGTATCTAATTTGACGAGTTTGAAAATGATCGACTATACGACAGGCGGTGCATTGCATTTCTAATCTAACATATTATTTAGTTTTCATCCTCTATCATACTAAAATGCAATGAATCAACTTCTATCTTACCAGTCCCCTAGTCGATTGAATTCATATCGTCAAAAAAGATACATAAAAATCAGAATATAATAAAAAAGATGGGATTTTCATCTTTAAAATATCGAAAAATCACGTCTATACATAATATTTGTGCAAATTGGAAATATGTCAAGTCCATAGCAACTCCTCTCCGCTCATGTTCACAATCTTATACGCTCATTCTCTCATCACCACCGTAACCTCATACAACATACAACGTGCAAGAATGTTCAACAACCGTAATCTCATACAATTTCCCTTTCAGCATACAACGTACAAGAATGTTCAACCATCTCAACTTTTTTTAATCATCAGTCACCAAAAAGTCAATAATAATGAATGAACTTGTGACTACATATCTCCACATGAATATTTGCCTCGTTATGGCGTTATCAATGTATCAATCATTTGAATTCCCATATATTTCAGTAAATACACTAGCGACTATAAATGTACATATATGTAATGAAACACGCGATAATAATTTTCACGCAATTCACTCGTGCTTTTTCCCAAAAAATTGTGCGCAATATCTAACATCGAAAATAGAATTAAACATTAGAGGATACTGTGCTTTTTCTCCCAGGCGCGAGGCACTGTTTCTGCTAGACATAATAATACTTACAAAATTCACTTGCTTGATTTACAAAGAGTTTCATTACATTATATGACACCAAGTCCTCAGGAATCCCAAACTAGCAAACAATAAGATTAAGAGGATACTCCTCATTTCATGTTCTCAAACTTGGGATACTTATTCGAATTATATACGTTTAATGTCTCATTTCAATACCATAATGCACAATTCATTCATGTCCACGGCCATCATGAAGACTCATAATAATATCAGTCCCCATGTGTCGACAGGAAAATCATGAACAATTGCTTAATTGTCGTCATATATACTCAGAGCAAATATGACTCAACTTCTAATTTCGCTTGCGATATTCACCGTAGATACTTAGGGCATTATTGACCCAAATTCTAATTTAACTTGCAATATTTATCTCATCATCTCCTCATAGTCAGCATAGTAATCGACACAAACTTCTTTCTTGAATGCACTAAACTTGTCGCAAGATAAACAATGAAGATATAGATTGTTTACTAACCGATTCTTTTTGTCACTACCAATATTTATAAGCAAACTCGGCTGCCAATTACACGATTCTAAAAATTGACCTTCGTCTTGGGATAATCTCATTAGTTAATCTCTTCATAATGATGATAGATAGGATAATAAACCATTGTTTTCTATGTTGATTCGTTAGACAATAGGGCATTTACACGAGTATTCTCTTGCTTCGCAATACACTTCATTGTATAAGATATCAATCTTGAAAACAAATTATTCTGATGAGAACGCCTTATTTCATTAAATATCTTTGTTTAGCGATCCGGAGAAAGATAAATTTTTATCTGCTGACTTGGGTATATATTGGTCAAACGAATTCCTCGAAAAGAAAAACATGACCTTTCGATAATCCATAATATATGGGAAGACTTTTAATAACAATGTGTTTCATTCCCTTCAATAAGATCTCATTCTCCCAAGTGAGATAAACTCTAGATTCCTTGTATTTTTCCCCTCATGATTACTGGTCCCTCGGATCACGATCATATCATCCTCCCATCAACTCAAAACGTATGTGACAACCTCATGTTCTTCCATACGAACAAATCATTTTTTACTCGCAAGTCCCCAGTGTTAAAGGAATTAGATTGGCGAGTATCACAGAGGTTCACAACCTCTAATTTGAGCATGAGAAACTCCACTCATAACAACGTACGCACCATACTAATGTATCATGCAGAAACTTTTGAACCCGTGTCCCAACATTGAGATATATAACATTGTTTGTCTTCCCATCGGTCTTCCAAACCTGTATACTACCACGAGCAGACAGTGTAAATGTGACAACGTCATGTAATTATTCTCTTCAACGTTTCCTTAAAATGAAATAATAACTCGGTCTATTCTTGTCAATATATAATTTCGCATATACAATCACTTTAATGAGACTCACTTTCATAAGATCTTAAATCTTTTCTCTGAATAGGACTAAGGTCGGTTCATCGAAATTCAACCTTTTGCATTTTCCTACTAACATGATTATTGGCCAATGTTTCTCATCATTGCATCCAAATAAGGCAGCACTCATGGCTTCTTTGAATATACAAAATATAAACCCAAAGGTTTCCGAGGGGGAGTGGAGATATAAACGAATCATTATCTATATAATACTTCCAACTTTCAAAAACCAATCGATTCTATTCATCAAGGAATATGAAATTTTCCTTGATTGATAACTTATCCACTTCCGTTCCTCTCACAAATATCTAGGACCAAGGAAATTTTCAGTTTTCACATAGAACACACTTCTAGGAGTGTTCCACTTCATTGAACACCTCTTCAACATACTGAACTATTCACTCAAATATTGGTTATGATTACTTCAATACCGGTTTTTATCTGTATACCATCACTATTGACTTCCACACATTCTTCTCATCACATCTTTAAATATTGATTTCATCGATCGTTGGTACACGGCATCTGGTTTCTTCGAACCAAAAGGCATAATTGGAAAAGTTCAAGCCGACAAACTTAAACAATATGTCAATGTCGATGGTAGATATAGGTCCTCTGACCATGCTTCACTCAATTAAGTGAAACCAATGCAAACTCTCTAGCTATTGTTCAACTTTTGGATCACCAATGCGCTCGTGACCCATTATACGTATCTCACCGGCTCGACAAATCCTGCTTAGAGCAACATTCCATATCTTCATCAATTGTCTTTTACTTTTTAGACCAAAATTTCCGCTTCTTTTAAGTAATTCATTTTCATTCTTTAAAACAACCTTAATAATATATGTTTCATCTTTATATCATTTTTCTTATCCTTCCAACACAAAATCACATCCTCTTAACCAACTAGTTCTTTCGAATTAGAATCCCACCGTATAAACATATTTCTTGGTACCAAAAGGCTCCATACCGCTTCGACACATGATATTATAACAAGAACATGCCAACACCTAATTTCCCTTTACCTCTTTTATCCCGATCTGGTAGAAAACTTCATAATCAAATTAAACAGAGATACGATGGCTAGGAATACATTCAAGGCACCTTTTCCAATGGCAGAATTATAAAGGAGGGTAGGAAGATCCACCACTACAAATTCCGTTAATAAATACATTGATATTTCTTGATATCCCAATGTGACTAGAAGAATAACAAATCGTTCGGGAGCAACAAAACTATTGTTAAACCAGACTAACTGAATACGTTGCTTATTAGTTAATGCCAAGACCTTTGCTATAATGCACATATGGTCAAGATACTCGTCAGCTAGATAATGTCACAGATTAATTAAGAAAGCATGCTCAATAATCATATATTTCCGGACTAATACCATTCCGGGCGATCAATAGAATAACACAAATTTGACATCTCTTTCGTGAACTCCAATAGAAATAGTTTGATAATGGTTGATACTTCTGAAAACCCAACAATCATAATTCTCATATATCTTTAAATAATTTAAGTAATCAATGAATATCCATTGCTATACATGATGATCAAACTGTTGGTAATCAATTGCTTAGCATCCTGATGAATACATTCCAAGCGAAATCCATTCTGGATAATGAAGTAAATCAAACAGATGAACCCTTCACAATAGATGAAGAATAATCCGAACGAATACCATTTCGGATGATTAAGAAAAATAATTAGATGTTCTCTTCAACATAGGCTTTATGTTATCAATAACTTGATCATCGAATAGAGATTTAATTTCAACCATTGAAGCTCAATCATTTTCTTTAATTCCAAATCCTCAATCATAATTCTGAGAGTTGCGAGACTCTTCAAGGGTTTTCGTTAATGCAGACCCACACGATCCGAACAGAGAATACTTATCGATCAAGACATGTTTAATTTCTCAAACAACAAAGAATCCACGGTGATCCGATTACTTCATGAAATGCTCGAATATTATTGAATGATTGATAAAAGACCCGCACAATTTGTATAACCATTCAGGAAACCTTGATTACTGAATACGGATGCTGCCACATAAATATACTCCCCACACTTTCAATAACACAGCTCCACGATGGAGTTTCATTTTATGATCCTACGATAACTTCAAGCGTTCGTTAGTTATTCGTTGACGACTATATTGTCATTTTAACCAATCCTTCACTATCCAAATTTTTAATTTCTCCATATATCATGATAAATACGTGTTCATTCGCCAATGTTTTGTCTTGCACACTAGCTTCTTCTTTTGCAATAATAACTTCTCGATGTGGTATGAGTTCCCTAAATGCGTACTCTTCAACTCCTCAATTTGAATATTTAGATATTAAATTCCATATTCTTGGACATGTACTATCTTTTCAACACCAAATAATTCACGAAGTTGCCGTAAACTTCGTTAATCTTTGAGTCTCGAACATTAAACCACCAAAGTCATTGATATAACGAACGGAACATATATGAAAGCTACAAAGCTTTTGATAGTTGTCCATAGAGAGGATTAGTATTTCACGAATGGAAAACCAGAAAACCCCACTGATAGCTCAAAACTAGAAAACCACATCATTAATTTAACTCTTTCACACGTTCTATAATCCCGAACAAACTGAGTACATATTGAGTAAGCTCCTCCATACTCATGGCGTCTTTCCTAAGGTCATGTTAAATCGTTCTTAGGGGGAGTGGTTGTGTTCTCGGGTTGAATATTCAAGTAAACTTCCTCGACCTCGGTCTCGGACATTCCTCCCATTGTACTAATCAACTTACCAAACTAGCCACGCTTCAACAACCTCTCAACATCATACACCAATTATAGACCATCATTAGTAACTTGTCCGAAATTGTGATGGAAAAAGGACAAAATACTTGGGACTC
This sequence comes from Utricularia reniformis, assembly GCA_009725065.1. Lineage (NCBI taxonomy): Eukaryota > Viridiplantae > Streptophyta > Magnoliopsida > Lamiales > Lentibulariaceae > Utricularia > Utricularia reniformis. Next base: position 19,846 of record RWGZ01001705.1, on the reverse strand, counting down.
TTGAGTCCCCGGTGTCGGTGCTTATAATAGAAGCGCGTATATAAGGGATCCTACTTCATTCTCTTCAACCATGGAGAGAAATATACTTACGATTGAATACCAAAAAAGTTTGCATGTTGGGCTTCGGCAACGATACATTCGATTGATCACATGATTTAGGATAATTTCATGTGACCATAAGTATGCAATCTTTCATTTTCCGAATCTACTGTGTGTACGTGAGGCCAATCTCTTCCATACTTTACTATGGATCCTCTAGAAACCAACGACGATCAACCTTTCTCATTTTCTCCATATCCTCTCATTTTGTTACGACCTTTATTTTGTATATTATCGTTGTCGAAACGGAGTATAAAACTTGTCATAATCCTTCAAAAATTCACAAATCGGATTCAATGAGTGAACTCAGATCGAAAATAGGATCATGATCATATTCTTGCTATTGATCGGTGAGGCAATGATGATATCATAAGATGGCACCATCACATATCCATATCGTGTTGTTTTGCAATCATGCATGCACTTGCATAGCATTGAACACTTCCACACGACAATTGTCATGTACTCATGCAACCTATTATCTTTTCCATGTAATTAGTAACTCGCATTGACTTGGTATTTCCAACATTCCGCCGCTAACATTCTCTCAAACCATTCCGTGCACATACATATAATCAAGCAACATGTGGCCAAACTCCCCCAATGCAATTATGCATCAACTCATTTTCCATGTAAGATCTCACGAGTGCCAATCAACCGCCGCTCCATGCAATCCACACGACCACCACAAAACGGGTTAGAAAAGCATACAACCTCTCCAAATAATCGTTATGTCATGCCGAATATAACTCATACTTGAATCCAAATATAAAATGATAGAAAACCTCGATTGAACTATTGGAGAACATACTCTTCCAAATATCCGGCAAAAGTACATGGTCACGTCATTGAAGTCATTAAACTGACATGGATCTCAAGATTCAATGTTTAGGAGATCCTTAGGCGTTTCAATATACGCCGATCTAGTGAAGGATAATTACCCTCGCAAGCGGAGGTATGTAAATGTATCGGGTATGTTTGTCATATACCCTCTTCATTATAACTGATGACCATATTGACCTCCAATATATCCCTACTACAGAGTAAAATCATTTCAATCATTCCAAATATCCCCAATTTTTGATAAATGGACCGAAATGGAATAGTAAAATGCCACCGAAATCCGATTCGGAAAATATTACACCGTCACATCACCATGTGATTGTAGACATAAAATGGAGCCTCTCATAAAAGTTTCGTAATCCCGAAAATAAGCTTTTTTATTTGCAACCCTTTCATCCATTTGGCATATCTTCGGCATATCTTCGGCATATATTCATGTCATAAGATAATATTTCAATACACTCATATATAGGTCCCCTCCGGATGAAATCCCGCTCCGGGGGTTGGTTAGATGTTCCCACTACTGAGGACTCTTCATGTGGCACTGATTGAGTCCCCGGTAAAATATCATTCATATTGTCTTCAACCGCATAAGGGTTGCAATCCGGTACACTTTCTTCATCTATATCACTCTCATATCAATAATCTCATATCATCACAATATATAACAAGATCCAAGATCAGCACAAAAGATCTCAATGGGACTAAGTCTCAGTCCCCACGGACGGCGCCAAACTGATCTCGTCTAAAAATATTTTAGAAAGTTTGTTTTGATTAGTCAATTTCTTTAATAATCTTGCATTTAATTATTGTGGGGACACGAGCGATATACGAGGTTGAGTCCACAATGTGTGAGTTTACGTCCTCGGGAGAGCATAACTCTACCTTGGTTTTCACTATAATAATCAAATAATACATATACAAATGAGAGATGATGACAATCCGAATGAAAACTGTTTGAAAAATGATCAATTCCACTAGGTCGCGCCCGAGGCGACGAAAACTAGTAAATTAGGGTGTTGGTCGCAACTTTTGGACAAAAACTCGCGAATGGTGCCAAAAGTCGCGAGTCATGGTGCCCAAGAGACGAAAACTCGCGAGTCCGAGGTCAGGGATGCGATAACTCACGAGTCAGGGGTCCAGGCGACGAAATCTCGCGAATACAGCAATGAATACATGCTCTCCCGACTTTTTGTGCAAAAAGTCGCGAGTTTGGGAGTTGATTAGATGGTCTAGCGACTTTTTGTACAAAAAGTCGTGTGTGGCATAAAGTCGCAGATCCCAGACCTTGGGAAGCATGCCAAGAGTCCAAACATTTTTTTGGGACCTATGGTCTTGTATTTATAGAAAAACTCGGCCCAATAAGTCAACTTAAGGTCCAAAAGCGCAATATTACTCAAATTAGCCCAAATTATTTAGAAAATATCTGATTAAACCGGAATAAGTGTCACAGCCCCCGGAACTTCAAGAATGCACCCCGGTCGAACACTAGTAGCACGTAATGTCGAGAAAATACCCGGGAATATTCTTTATCAGTTCATCGTCTCCAAATGCTTAGGAGATAGCCAAAAATATCATAATGGATGCAATTTACAAACTTTGAGTACCACCTTTACAATGTTATAAAATTTGGGGCTACTGACAAACACTCTATAATAATACAAATTATAAATTCAAATTTAAGATTTCGATCAATGTTTTCATACAGGCCGATATGATGAAAATTGGGTGGCACCGGTATTTCGACCGGGCGGTACCGGGTTTCCGGGTCAACCCTGGAAAAAATAATAATTTTCTTTTTAAAATTTTTTTCATAACCTCCAGTATATAGCTAGTACTGGTCCGGACCGAAATGGTAATCCTTACCGATATGAAAACATTGAGTTCGATACAACTTACAAGGCTATTTCGGTCAAATATTGGTAAAGAGAACAAATTTTTTTTATAGTGGTTCACAATCATTTTTTGCACTATTATAGTTAATTAATTATAAATATATTCGTTAGAAAAATTACTTAAACTATTAGGAATTTTATTATAAGATAATGTATAAATATAAGAATATGTTATTATAATTTTTTATATAAAATATTCTTAGCTATATATAATATTTATTATTTAAAACGTAAATAGTTTTCTATCGTTTATTTTAATGTTTCAATTGTTATATTGAAACATAAATTTGGAAAACTTTATGTCTTTTAGAATGTGAATGATTAGTTTCATAATTTTATATATTTTGGGACCAAATGGTGGATCGATATTGAGACTGATGTTGATCGACGTCGACATCTACACCGACGGATCAATGTGATCGACATTGACATCGGGAGGGTGTGATTGGCACCCATGGATGGATGTGTAACATGACATCAAGAGGATGTGATTGACATCATATATGTGATCGACTTCGACATTATCAGGGTGTGGTCGATTAATATGAAATGTAAATGTCGTTCAGTATCAGGTCCAGCCTTGAGAGCCAACAAAGGCTTCAATGACGAAAACCAAACGGGATCTGAACGAGGTCAAACCGAAGGAATCGAGAGGGTGGGATGGTTGATATTAAGCATAGTCAAATGACCTTGATACCGAGCTGGGTCATTAATACCGAAATGATCGGAGCATAAGGGAAGTAATAGACCTCAACACTAAAGCACATTTCATGATTGTATTTCAATATATTCGGCTGCACGAGAAAGCTAGACAATGGAGTAGCACGAGAGAGAGTGACATCATACACATATGAAAATTGCAAGGATTTTCAATGATAACTTTCAAGTTTGTTATATTGCTTTGGTTGCTAAAAAACTCGATATTTCTTAAGTTTTGTAACTTGGTGTTCATTGTGTTAGTTGATTGACCAAGTTTGGTATGTGGTTTTCTCCGGTACTTAAATTCCACGTACAACTTTTCATATCTATTCCATTCCGTTGTGCATATGCGTAAGTTCATAAGTTAATCAATAAAGAATAGGAAAAACCAATATATGCCAGCAAGAGATTCAGAGAAGGTTTATTTGTATGAAAATGGAGGATTAAAGAGTACTGATGATAAAGTTGAACTCTACAAATTGTTCCATATGCAAGGTGAACATGAAGGATTTGTGGCCAATGATTGAGTCGCAAACCACACCAAAAGATGTAGACAAACCAAATTGGAAATCGATGAACAAGAAAGAGCTCACGTACATAAGGTCATGGGTTGATCTGCCATTGTTTTTTTCATCATATCAGAGAAATGACTAACCCAAAGGGTATGTGGTCAAAGTTTCATACCACCGACGAGACAAATAACATGCGGAATAAGGTCGACACGATAAAGAAGCTGATGAACCTGAGGTATGCTTGAGAATTATGTTATCATCAAAAATAATTTTAGAATTAAACAAATTGAAAAGAATATAGAAAAATGGAAATATGAATTTTTATAATTATGTTAAAATTAAATATTGATTGAAATATATTAAGATTAAATTAAAGTCTATTTTTTTATCATATTAAATTCAAGTATATTGGATTGTTCAAAATCGAAATTATTTACCCAATTCACTCAAGAAATATCATATAAAGAAAACCGCTCACTCTACTCAACATTAACTTTGTATGTTAAATATATCATTTTTAAGAGTTTCTCTTTTATACTATTTTATATTTCAGAATTTTCATTATAATTTTGTTTAATATATACTTAATAAATGAATCACATCATATTAACAAAAAATAAACTCAATTACTTTTACATGACTTTTTGTATAATATAAAATTTTTAATTTGTAGATTTTATATGAGAAATAGTTTTTTTGAAAAATCATTTATTAGTAAATTAATACATTTTTAAAAGCCGACGAGTTAGTGAGTGATTTGCTTTATGAACAATTAATGATCATTGAATTGATAGGGGAATGGACACAACGCGGAAATCCACCCAATCCCTTTAAATAATAAAAAAGTTTTTGATCTTTTTATAAAAGCCACATTAAAAGGATTGTACTATTTTGGTATAATAATGTTTTTGATCTTTGGTTTTGCAATTAGGANTTTCCTCAAAAGATTTAAAAAAAATAAAGATTTATAATTTTAAATTATTATAAAATATATAAATTTATTATTAATTCATATATTATTTTAAAAATAATATTTTAATTATGTGAAAATGATTGTTTTACGGTTGTATGAGTTTTAATCGATTGGATTAACTAATTTTTAATTGTAATTGTACGTAACAAAAACTGAATTAATTAGTCGGTAATTTTATTCGATTTAGGTTATCGAGTTAGTGGTTTAGTCGATAAGCTATTTAGTTTTTAATGAACGATTATACTTTTAGTTTAGAAAATCTAATAACAAATTAACTAAAATTCTAAAATATTTCAAACTCGTAAAATCACAACTATCAAATTAAATATAAATATAAATATAATTTATACCATAAGAGTATTATGTAAATAATTAATATTTACATAATTATAATGAAATATAAAAATAATAATTATAAGTTTCCATGCATTCTTGTAAGGATAAAAAGAAAGTTATTTGGAATAATGATGTGTACAGAGAAAAAGCTGATGTGGAGGGGAGAATAGAGTTTCCGGGCGGACATGGTTGGAGATGATCTTAATGATATTTGATTAAAATAGAATACAACTACGACACATTCACCGTATCGGACGGTGCACTGTCTTTCCAAACAACATCATTATATTTCAAAAATATCATCTTTTCCACAGATTCTTTATAGTATCGAAGTAGAATTATACCTTAATCTCCAATGAGACAATAGTTACACTTGATTCAATTTCACATTATTTTCTACATGCCTTGGGCAATACCAAGAGAGTGCACGTGAGTAAGATGCTCTCATAAATCAATGATGACAAATTAAGATTAAAAATTACAAATGCTCTCTATGCCAAAACCAATTTTCGACCTAACACTATTGGCAATAACGATCTTTACTTATCGATAGAGACTCGAGATTCATATTGTGAAATATATGTAATTTTTAAAATTTTAACATTGAAACCAAGATTGGAAGAAAACCCGATCGAGCTCCCCGGAACATATTACAATTAAATTTAAATTTTTTGAATCTTATCTATTTCAAGAATAATTTTCTTAAATGTTGACTTGGAAGCGAAAATTTATTAGTATTGTATATTGACATATCGCACTAATTATCATACCCCAAAACTTAAAAATAACAATTCTTCTTCTATGACAAGGACACATTGACTAACATATCATTAATTTTTTAACGTAAAATTTCGAAATAATGATATTGATATGTACATTAGACTTTACTTTATTAAAAACTCCAAAATAACATCTTTATGTCATTTTCTTCAATATTGCACCACTCAAACTTTTTCAAAATATTATAATTTTGAATCATATTCAAAAGTTAGGTCAGATTAAGTAGTGATATTTTTCTGGGCCATAAATTATAAACACACTAATCCTGGAATAAGTATTTTTAAAATAAAAGGAAGTAATTAACTTATATATAAAAATAGAATTAATTGTTATGTGGTGTAGGTGAAATATTGGCCCAGTGGATGTGATTACACAAGTTGTGGGTTCTCTGGAAGTGAAGGAAGACTCAACTGAAAAAGCTGAAACCCAAACCCACAGTTGTTGTCGGAACACAAATAAATATGTTATTGTCCGTCCCAATCAATTCCTTTTATTTATTTTTATAACTTTTAATATTTATTATATATAAGCTTTAATTTATTAGTGGTCCAAGTTGGTAAGTGTATGAATGTCAACTTTCTAAATTTAAAAAAAATGGAGAAATTGCATTTCTTCTATAAAAAAATTGATTCATAAAACTATACTTGCCTTGTTTCGACTTTAAGAAGTTGAGCGTAAAGAATATCCAAATTGGTCAAGAGAGTCTTGAGAAATCAAATCGTTACGATTCGGCTTGACTGTTTTATATAAAACTAAATTTTAGACATTTTATGAATTTTAAATAAATATTAATTATTTATACAAATTAATCTAAAATCACACACACGAAATTTGGCTTTATCTTAATTAATTTTGGTCTTAGTTAAATGATTGTAAGCTAAATCATAATTAAATTGAGGCTAACAAATGAGTGATTGACACTTAGTGAGACTAATTTTCGTGTCTATTGGTATTTAATTCGAGTTGTAATTCATATTCGAATATTATTTAAATATTTATATGAATATTCATGTTTGTTCTAATAATTAACTCGAAAATATTCCAATGAACTATTTAATTTTTTTTGAATTTATATGAAAATTTATATACTAAAATTGATTTTTACAATATAAATTGATAAATTAAAAGAATATAATTTTATATTTAAAAAAATTAATAGAAAACATTATAATATATATATTTCAATAAAATATAAGAAAATATTGGAGAGATAATGTAAAATATGATAGATTATATTTTTATTTTAATATTTAATAATTTATTTATATTACATATAAATAAAATGATATATTTGTTCATGTAAATGTTTATGTTCGTTCAACTTATAAGTAAACATAAAAAAATGTTCACACGAAATTCATATATATATTCGAACGAATGAACATGATAATATACTAGCAAAAACATTTAAAATACAAACTTTTCAAATCACATAAGAAGCTAGTAAAGGTAGGGCATGTGAAGCTCATTGAATTCATAAATCATGTGAACAGTTGTCATAATACTCAATTAAACATTAATTCACATGTGATGTTTTTTATGACGGCAATTATACTTTCATTCTATCTCTCAATTTATAAGAACCGGTCATAAATTATGTTCTCCAAAACTATAGAAATTATATCAATAATATCGTTTATTTACATGAAAATCTATGGATAAACCTATTAATTTATCATTAAATCACTATTTAAATTTATTAAATTAATTAACAATCTTCGAACAAAATTAACTATAAAAGTTGTAAAATTAGAAAAATCATGTCAAATCCAAAAAAAGTTATATATATATTTTATTATAATTAAGGTTCGATTTAGCTTGTAATAGAGTTCTTTATAATGTTATAATAATTCAATAATACACCTAAATTGTATTCCCACTATTCATTGATTTAGCGGTTGTAAGGCAGCATGCTCAACTAATATTTTTCCAAGAACACTAAAAAAAATTAAGACAATAAATTTAATCACAAATTTTTATAATTTATATCATTACCGTTTTAGTATAATATTATCTAATTGACGTAGCCGTACCATATAAAGAAGACTATCTTGTAATTGTGTTTATCCATTCCTCATGTGAGTGAAGAAGTATAGAATCACTTTTTAATATTTTAGGTATATCGAAAAATTTCAGGGATAACAAATTTTGCTGGTATTGAAACAAATATCGGCTTATATGGGTTTTAAGCTAGACGACTTGATTCGCGTCAGATCTGATTTGTTTGATTTTGAAAAATACTACAAATTGTAGTATTTTTTTATTCTTATTCTTTTGAGGTAAGAAAAATACAAATTCATAATGAGTTAAAAATTATGTATTTTTTTATGTTAATAATTAAATTTTTTTTATTATTTCCGTGTAGATCTGGTATACCATACATAAATTTGGTACATCGATATATTGAGTTTGTCCGATATATCAGTATTTAAAACATCGGGTGTAATTGGAGTGATATTTTGCACATGAAGTTTTTTTTATGGGAAACACAAACATGCTGCCTAAATCTAATTGGAATCTTTATATTTTGTTGATACTTTAAATTCTTTAAGATATTGGGATTATGTGGAATCGAATATATAATTTGGATAACCTGAACATTGGCATAAAGATAAAGGGGATTCATTGTTAACTCATATCACAACCTTATTAAGATGTTAAAGATGCTTAAAGTTTTCTAATTTGCTAAAAACTATAGTTATTTTCGAAGAGATAGCTTCCTTGTGATTGCTCACTAATGGTACCAAAACAAAAGTTTACGTATGACATACCGTTTTCTTTTATGTATATTGTCCGTATCAAATGTACCCGACTTTATATTTTCAATAAGCTCAAACTTATATCGAGTTTTGTAGTTCTCACTTTTATAATTGTGCCAAATTTATTCTTTATAATTTATAATATCATATTTAGTTTTTAAACTTTTGACAAATATAATTCTTTGAATTTATAATATTTGGTAAATCAAATCTCTAAAGTGTCAAAAGCAGTAAATTTGATTTTAGTTGCCAAAAATGAAAATTTTGGGGATCAATGATCCTATATAAACTAAACGTTGTTAATTTGTTTTGCAAAAATATACAAAATATGAGGATTTATTTTATCATCTTTATATATTGGTATCACAATTATCATAATTATAAAACTATATGAACAAAATTAGTGTATCACCCTAAATTATTGATTAGTCAAGAGAATATATGTATAGCCAATCCAAGTAAACATTATTAAAAAGATTAAATCAAAGTGAGATAACCTTTTATGAAATATTATTTTAAATTTAATATACATTTTATTAGCTATTGCGATTTTACAATGGATCATTTTCTTAGCCAATCCAATTGATCTTTAATGATGGCGGATGAGGGAAGTCAATAAAGATTTTAATAAAAAATATAATTTTTTAAACTCGTATGTATAGATGAAATCTTGATCCAATAAATTTGAACATTATCCATATAATATACTTAATAAGAAAATTGTATCATTTGTACAAAATTAAAACAATCCAATACTCATAATATCACATACTCTATAAATTAGATATATATAATTTATATCGTAGTTTTAACAAATATCTTAATTTTAGGTAAATTTCGGATTGAAATCGGAAAATGAAATTTCAAGTAAACGATAGAAATTTCATAGAAATTTCAGTCACACTGTTTAATACATTAATTCATGAGCTAAATTGATTTTTATATACATAGAATTTTCACAATTTTTTTTGTAATAGAAATATAAATTACACATTTTAATTTAAAATTAATTATTTAAAATCAATATATTTATTTAACATATTAATATATTTATTTGAAGTTCTGTAAATATTAATAAAATAATAAATCAACTTAATTGATAAAAACCCAATACGATTACCAAATTTCACGAATTTCGGTCGAAATTTGGTTTTAACAAATAAAGAAGTTACCGAACATTAATATCAAATATCGCATATATGTTTGTGGTTAAAGAATATATGAAAACATAGCAAACTATATAAATTAATTTAATGTGAAATTAGATATTCGATAATAAGTGATTAAATTTAAGAGGGACAAAAACGACAATTCCTTTTTTCTTAGGGTATCTACACAACATATGAGTAAGTAGCTTCGTTGATCTGGATTTTTGTTAATGTGAACCCTCCCTCATGTTATTACTACTTTGGGAACAGCGAAACTTTCCCTTTCCCTCCTTGTCGGAATCTACAAATCTCCGGTAGGATTCATCGGAAAAACATTCCCATAATGTCCTAAATTCAAACCATGTCCATTAAACTCCATTTCTTCATCTAAATTAAATCCAAATGAAGAAGAATCACCACCACCTCCTTGAACCTGTAAATGATTCATCATGTTCATACCTCCTCCGCCGCAAGATTCTTGCTGCCGTTCTTTCTCCGGCGACGTCGTTTCTTCAACACTTACAGTAGTTATATCATGAATACTTGATCTTCTCTTATCTTTACCACCTGAATGTTGTCTTATAAAATACTTTTGAGCATGACTCGCTACTTGTGTTGGAGTTCTTGTAGTCACGTAATTCCGTGATATATTCCTCCAATCACCTTTCCCAAATTTCTTTAAACCCAATAGAAATTGTCTGAATACATCAACATTAGAACAAAATTAACGTTAATCAGACAATTAAATGCATCTAAACCGTACTAACCTGTGTTCTTCTTCAGTCCAGGGAACGCCTTTTTTGCGTTCATGATCGGTGTTATATCGTGATGAAGAAGAAGAACTGTGACTGTGAGTGTAAGGATCATTAACCCATTGTAAAGTAAAAGAAGAAGAAGAATTAGTATTGAGTGTGTAACCAGGAACATCAATTCTTCCAGCTTCAATATCAGTAATATCATCAACCAATTCTCTATACTGATTGATTACATCATGAACAGTTTTACCAGGAATCATTGACGCTACATTATACCAACGATCTGGTGTATCTTTATCAAACAATGCAAGAGCACTTTCAAATCTTTTATTTTCTTCAGGAGTCCATTTAGAAGAAGAACCATAACTAACTTTATTTTCTTCAAAAACCCAGTTTTCAGAAGATGAACGTCCTAAATCTCGATTCATTGTGATTTAGGACAATGAAAATATCTCAAGATATAGACGAACAAAAAAGAAGGGATTCTCAAATTCCCGTAGCTTTATGACGCATTAGAGGAATCTGGGGAGAGGAAAAAAAGAAGGGTTCCCGTAAGAATGGAAGAATCAAAGAGTAATTGATATAGTGATATGAGTTTGGAAGCAAAAGAGTATCAGATTTGAATTGGGGGAAGGGGTAGTTGAGTGAAATCTGTGTCTGTAAGTTACTTGTACTTGATGTAATGAATTTCATGGAGGAGAGAAGAAGAGAATTCTGACAAGGGGAAACAAGTCTGGGTCCCAGAACAGAACCAGACACAGTTGCAGGGGTGAGGGTGGATTCGTATTTTTATATATTGAAGGGTGTTTTCATCACTGAGATCAGACACAGTTGTAGACGTGAGGGTGTATTAGTAAATTCATATATTCAAGGGTACTTTGGTCATTTACCATAATCATTGGGAAGTGCTGTGGGCCAATTTCGACTATTCTCAAATCTCAGTGGACGCTCTTTTCATCACATTATTATATTCAATAATTATTTTTTTAATCACACTCGAAAAACGGAAGAATTCTTTAACAATTAAGTAAACTATATTGCGTTTATTTTTTTTATAAATAGTGTCAAATTAAATTAATACTATCATTCATAGAAAAACATTATTTTTTTTAAGATTACAAGGTGACACAGTGCAATAATTACTATATAGTAATTATACCTATATATATTACGCTAATTTGGGAAAAATGCGTAGTTAGGAATTGAATTGTCCATTTGTGGTAAGTTATTTATTAAACTTGTCGTTCCCAAATTAAATTGGTTCATGCACCCTAAATAATGATACATTAGTCGTTTAATAAAATACTGTACCATTTTAATGTTAAACTTATATCGTTTGGAATGGTTTGATCATACACATGCTATTAATTTGCTTGATGGGGTACTAATGTTGGTGAAAATAAAGAAAATAAGATAAGAGTTGAAAAGAAGAAGTTCACATAAAATATAAAGGAATTTCAGGTGAGGGATCAATTGATGTGAGATAAACACTTGATCGGTCAAAATAGTTAATGATCACCGAATTCGAGCTAATTGTTAGGTCAAAGAGCTTGATCGAATCGAATATGTAAGTAGCAACGCAGAACGAAGTGTTCCTAGATACAAAAGCAATGTATAACAAGGACAAATGATTGTTCAAATATGAAATTAACTTACACAACGGAAATAAGTTAATTGTGTTGTCGAAATTAACATATCTCACAATGGTTTCATATCATGCCACCATGACAAAAATTAACATATCTCACAACGGAGATACACAAGCGTTTGCAGGAATGGCTCTTGGAATTTATTGAGCATANCGGATATGATCTAACGATGTTATTTTGGATGTGAAAGTTAATGTTTTTGGGAGGTAGTTGAATCGGTTCACTCGTTTGTAATGAAACTAAGTATTTTTGTAAATAAATTGGGAAAATTTTGTAATTGTACTATTGGTGTTTATGCAATTAACAAATTTTAATATTTATTTATGTATTTTGTATTTATTTAACAATATTTTATTTAAAAATTCGAGTGGAATCTAAAACTTCACTCTTATAATTTTGTTGAATCGTATCGAGTTATAACAAGTCGATGTCGTATAGATGGCAATTGTCAATTCTATTTTTATAATATTTATGATTATTGGACTAATCATTATTTAATTAGAATAATAATGTTAATAAAAATTATGGCATTCATGGACAAATAAATTACATATTGATTTGGTCTTATGTAAGATTAGCCGTGCAAAATGAGTCAATCTCGACCGTTCAACTTAAAATGACACACCGTACCTAATGGTTGTTACACCGCTAATCATCACAATTATTAAAAATGTAGAAAGATATCGGTGGGGATCATCGCACACGATTTCCCCCTTACTTCAGTAAGCCTTAATCGTCGTCAGCAGGCGTAGAATTCAGCGAGTTCATCGAGCGATTCTGGCTGTAGATCAGAATTTTCAAGCATCCAAAGGAGGTGCTCGAAAAGCACAACCTCGCAGCCCACCGTAATTGATGCATCGTCGTCATTTCGCCGATGGACAAGCTCACGGAACAGCGGATTTTCCAATACATCAGAGGAAATTAGGTATCGCCGCCGTGACTTACCTACGTAGACGATGTGGAGATCCTTAGCTGCCGATTCATCGTCTAATGAACTATTCGCAACTGTGGTGGAGCCACCACCGGTGCGGCTGAGCTTCAAGGACTGCATTTTCTTCAGAAATTTTCCGAGATTGACTCCTTTTACCATCGCGGAGGAGCAAACGGTCTTCGCAGGAAGTTTTTACTTTCAGGGGGGTTCAGAAAATGATGAGGGAACTTAATTTATATATAGAACTCTACATAAATTAATATTTAATTTCATTAATAATTTCTGATTCACCAAAGCTTTGGAACTTGGTATTCGGAATCTGTGGCTTAGTAATAAACTATTTAATTAACTCAATGTTGTAAAATACAAATATTAATGTGTTAAGTTTGCCTAATGTCTCGAACTTATGAACGGTATAAATGACATGTCCTTCAAATTACGAAATTGCAAGTAGGATATATTTTTTGAGCAAATGCATATAAAATATCTTAAGTTTCCAATACCGTTTATTATTGTCACTCTAACGAACTCATTAATATTTTATATTTATTCGCAATTTTCAAACATAGTGAGTTAATTCTGTATACTTTTCAAACGAGTCTTATTTGCGTACATTGATGATCACTCAAGCTAACGAAAAAACGTTTGTCAACTTAAAAGAAAACTATGTGCTATAATATTATGGGTAAAAAACAAATGATATGATAACTTTAGGTGTCATTATTGCACCGTTTATCATTGGCACTCTAACGAACTCATTAATATTTTATATTTAATGCACAATTTACAAACATCATGAGTTAATTATGTATAATTTTTCAAACAGATCTTATTTGCGTACATTGAGGATCCCTCAAACTAACGAAAAAAACATTTGTCAACTTAAAGAAAAATCGAAGGTTAGAATGTTATGGGTAAAAACAAACGGTATTGATAACTTTAAGTGTTATTCTTGCAATTTCGTAAGTTGTGGGATACTTATGTAATATTCTTCTTTATTAATACAAAACTTTTATTTAATAATTTTTGAATCGTTATTGAACAATTAATGAAGTTTTAAATATAAAAATTGTAAAATTATAATTTAAATTGTAAATTTCCTAAACGAATGGACGAACTCTATGAAAAACAAATTTAAGTAAAAGTAAACATAATTTTTTAATGAGAAAATTGTGTCTTAATTCCAAAACTTTCATATTTTTGTTAAATTTGATTCTCATTATTTGTAATGATATATTTAATCCTCAAACTTTAATTCCCAACATTTGAAAAATTTGATTATCCAATTATACAACATTTAGTAAATTAGATCTTCAAAGTGATAAAATAGATCATCAAAATTTTATTTTGACCGATTATCTCAATTGTCAAATTGAAAAACTTTGGAATAATTATGTTATACAAACTAAATTTTGAAGATTGATTGTCAAAATTTACAAAGTATCAAGATCAAATTTGAGTGTTATCCTTTTTATTATTATATATACAAAAAATATTAATCTTTAATTAATATGAAATAATAAATTGAATCTAGAATAGTTCAATTTATCATGCAATGAACCAAGAATTAAGCATATAAATTCAATTTATTAAAAATAATTAAAGAGTATTGTCAGTAAATACGTGTCTATATGAGTCATCAAATATAAATTAGTAATAATTGTGTTAAGGGCCACATATTCACTAGTTTATTTATTTATTTAATTTATATAACGTTTTTGTAATTTCTTTAAAAGAAATAATAATAATACATATTTCCTGGCAAAGAAAGCGTGTGACATGTGACTCATTGAGAACTATACCGCATCGATTCGTCCGACCGACTCGGTGTGACTCGACTCGACACTACTCGACAAGAGTATAAGAGTCAGATTTTAGACTCGGTTCGTATTATTAAATAAAATAATATTAATTAAAAGCAAAATTTAAAAAGTAATTGTTAGAATTTGTAGAAAATTGCATAAAATCAAGTTTAAAACTACAAATATTTATCAATTCATTATATAAGAAAATTTAATTTATAAAAAATGAATATCGTTCGTCGATTATACCATCTCCCCAAAAACAACCACATTTTATTTATCATCGCTTGTACGAAGGATTCACAAGTAGATCGACAACATTAAAAAATCGTGACAGCACATAAGATATGTTTCCGATGAATAAAAAAATCAAATTAATAAAAAAATCAAAACGACGTCGTTTTGTGTCAAGTGTCAAGAGTCTGAGCGAGTCGGAGCGTCCGACTCGACTCCACACGAGAAAATGTGAAAAATTGAAGAGTCGGTGCCGCATAGATTGAGAATATCTGAGTATACAATGTTTTTTTAGACTAATTTGAAATGTTTGTTCGATTGTGATTATTTGTGATAATATTATTTAGACAAGAAACATTTTGAAAAGTGTATTAGGACAATAGTCTATAAAATCAAATAATATTATTGGTTAGAATGACAAATCGGATCAGAATATAAGATTTATTGTCTGTTGGCTAATGTCTATCAATAATTAAAGAAAGAAAATGGAACATAAATAGCATATAATTCAAGATTCCTTTCCTATTCTGCCACTTGAGTAGTTCTTCATTCTTGCTTTCAAGTGCTATTTCTATGTTAACAGCCAAACATTTTTAAATTTATTTTTGTCTCATATATATTATTGTCTCTTTTAACTATATTATTATATTTATTATTTCTTTCTTTTTACTCATATTTTCACAAATAAATAGTTCTAAATAAAAAAATAATCAGTTTGTTTGGATTAACTATTCAAAAATGAAGTATGGTGATGTTTGGTAAAATCACAGTATGATAAATCTTGGTTTATGTAAAAAATATTAATATAAACTTATAAAAATATTTATATATTAATTATTGGAAGCAAGAGCATTTTGAAATCACGATTATGACACAATTGGATTTTTTTAACGATGAATGTGTTGTAGTTAAAAATAAGTTATAGCAAATGATTTTAATTAGTGTATTTGGATTATTAATATTTTGTTTTGTTGTTGTCTTTCCCACGTGTATATTATAGACAATAATGTTTTGACAACAACAAAACAAAACAAAAATATTTCAATATTTTGAAATATGAAAATGATATATATAACTTTCGATTTAGAATATAAAATAAGAAATAATATCAATTGACAAAACCAGAACCAAAATTCACTGAAATATCCGAAATTAGTTAAAATTTTGACGAAATTTAAAACATTGTTAAAAAAATATAGTATAATTTTTTTATTTTATAACCTAGCCCATATTATTATTATTATATCATTTTTTTATGTTCTATATAAATACAATTGTGTAATTAACGTGCACCAATTTTGTCACATGATCAAACACAACATAATTTGAGTTGGGCAATTGTTTGTTGGGCCTAATATGTGGGTCGTTTTATGGGCCATAAAAGCTCAAATCATCTTAGTGAGAAGGAAATGCATGCAACCAGAGGAATAAATGGTCTCACTAAAGAAAGATTGAATCTCATCCGTCAAATTGCGCCACTTATGTGTTGCCTCCAAATTCCAATCTCGCGTTCCGATTTTTTTTCTCACTGCAGCGTTTGTTACCGCACGTATGACCGGCGCTTTCTTCCGCCGACGCCGTGTTTGAATAATGTAGATATAACACTACGAGCCTAACACAACCTATGTACTAGGCGTAGAAATGAGCGTTTTCTTCGGTCAAAATTCGGTTCTATTGCCACCTTCCACAACACGACCAAGGATAATCTTTTCCCGGCGGAACCACCGCGCCTGGAAGCGTCGTCGTATAAAGGGAATTAATGTACGATGCCTTCTAAATCCGACTTCTTTGCCGTTTGATGACCTCTTCCATAGTTTGATTTCACAAATTTCTTCTGTAGGCTCTATCGATTATGTTGCGCCAGCGTTAGGTTTAGTTTCCGGTCTTGCGCTCTTCTTTTCTTCTAATTCCTCGAAATTGCTTCTGAATCCCAATGTCGAGAATTCCAGTCATGATGTCGGGGAATGGATTCTTTTCACAAGCCCTACGCCGTTTAATCGTTTTGTGACATTGCGATGCCCTTCTATCTGTTTTCCCGGAGATGGGAATGTTAGTGAGAAGCTTATAAAAGAGAATAGGCATTATGTGGAGCTAAACACGGGTAGAATGATTGAACTAGTGAACGTTGATGATGATGTCGATGCGGATTTTGAATATCAGAGGATTTGTGTGGGAACGAGGGATGGTGGAGTTTTGTCCTTGGATTGGCCAGCGGCTTTAGACATGGAAGAGGATACTGGGTTGGATACTACTGTGTTCATTGTTCCTGGAACTGCTGAGGGGAGTAAAGAGAAAAGTATCAAGATATTTGTCTCTGAGTGTTTGAGACGAGGGACTTTTCCAGTTGTCATGAATCCAAGAGGATGTGCGGGCTCACCCTTGACAACAGCAAGGTTAGAGATTTTTCCTTGTGTTGTTATTGTTTTGTATGCTTCTACCACAACTCGCTAGATTTTCTATACCATGCCCGTTGTATTCCTTAAATTGATCCGACTATTTTATTTTAGATCAAATTCCTAGTTTTTTGCCTTATATTCAAGTGGTTTAGTACTCCCCATGCTCAAGTAGCAGTTGAGCTGTGGACAAATAAGATGAGCAAGGTGTAATAGATTTTCCATTTGGCGTTTTTTCAGCAAGAAGCTACTCACTAGTTTATGAGACAGCATTATTGGTGGAAATTAAAGCCGCAACCTTTAATTCTAGCCAGATTTTCTAATTGCCTCGTTGATTTAGAAGAGAGAAAGAACATTGAGTTCCGTGCTGCATGTCCCAACTGGAAGGGTTTCTTTGTTCCTTTAAATGAAAAGCTTATAGTAGGACATAAACTTACTTCATTTATGTAGGTTATTTACAGCTGCTGACAGCGATGATGTGTTCACCGCTGTACACTTTATAAACAAGAAGAGGCCATTGTCTACATTAATGGGAGTTGGCTGGGGATATGGTGCCAATATGCTGACGAATCATTTGGCAGACTATGGTGAAAAAACACCTCTCACAGCTGCTTCATGCATTGACAGCCCCTTTGACTTGGAGGAAGTGACCAGATATTCCTATCAGAAAAGTTACTACCAGAGGCTAAGAGATGGCTTGATAAAGATACTTGAGAATAACAAGGTCCTTTTGATCGTTTTTTTCACTATGTTGTTTTATGTCATTTTTAACGAAGTAAATATTACTAGCTTTTCATTTAGGAATGTTGATTACACCTGTAGAACGTTAGTCTGTTATGTTGCTGTATGTTATTTGTTTGTTATGGATTTGCACAATGACTGACTATTGATTAATTTATGATATCTTATTCAAAATAGATCATAGAGAGCCATGTATTCAGTATAGCAGGTTGTTCCTTATTGATTTTGTTGCTCATTCCTGATATCGTTGTTTATGTTACTTGTCTCTTTACTTCAGGAACTGTTTCAGGGTCGGGGTAAAGGCTTCAATATTGAAAGGGCTCTTTCAGCTTCGTCAATTCGAGATTTTGACCAAGCAATTTCTGTTGTCTCATTTGGAGTTGATAGAATTGAGGAGTTTTATGCAAAATGTAGCACACGGGATGTGGTTGGAAAATTGAAGGTCCCTGTCCTTTTTATTCAGGTTGTACTCCCTTATTTTTATTAATATGTGCCACATGTTAACAATATGTAAAAACCATAGTGATAACTGTGGTGTTTTTTCATGACATGGTACTCGTATTTTCAAGTGTTTGCCAATTATTATTAATAAATATCTAAGGTACAAATGGCCGCCTATCCTTGCAAATTTTTTACAGAGGTTTTTTTCAAATTGCTCATCCAGAATTGTCATGGGAAAGTTCCAATGTTCTCTGTCCCGAGGGATGTGATAGCAGAAAATCCATATACAAGTTTACTCCTGTGTGCCTTGTCACCAGACGAAGGTGTTAATGATGACCAGCTCTCGTTGTCTTGGTGCCAGCACTTAACCTTGGAGGTAATTGTGCTGCTCTTTTTGTGTAGTTATCTGTAGCAGCAAGGTGATACCTCAAATTCTTTTCTACAGTGGCTCGCAGCTGTGGAGCTTGGACTTCTCAAAGGTCGCCACCCACTTTTGAGAGATGTTGATATCACCATAAGCCCGTCAAAGGGTTTGCCAGTTTCTGAGAACAGGGATTCTGAAAAGAGGGGAAGAGTTAACAAACAGTTGAAACTTGCTAGCAGGACTTCTGTGATTCCTCCATTTGATGATGTGTTACCAGCTGATTCTATGACCATGAAGATACAATCAAAATACGAGAATAGTACATTAGAATCAATTACTTCGAAAGAAGAATTGCAAGAAAAGGCAAGTAATGATGACGACCAATCTACTTCTATTGATCCAGTAGTACAGGCTGCACGTGTGGTTCTGAATATGCTTGATGTGACTTCGCCTGATATCCTCTCAGATGAACAGAAGAAGAAGGTAATGCTC
>RWGZ01001704.1:0-40067 GCA_009725065.1 Utricularia reniformis | reverse complement strand
TTATATTTATATTATAGAACTTTAAAAATGAGTACAATTCGTAGCAACCCCTAATTAAACAAACAAAATTAAGGATATTTTGATCAAAAGTGATTCAATTGATATGAAATGGGATATCTTAATTGATTTTTATACAAATTCGAGGTACCCAAACTAAAGTTTTCCACATAACATATACATAATATGAAACTATAAATATTCTAATTTATTAAAGAACTAACATCATTATTAATTAAATGAACCAAAACTTTATAATATATTTCACTTATCTTATAAATTGAGTTATATATATACTCTCACGATCATTTAATGAAATTCTACATTTGCTCATAAAAATTATGAATTCTCAATTTTAAAATAAATTCATATTTGATGGACCAAAAAAGCAGTATATTTATTTATTGATTTTCAGAAAATTTACCTGCAAAAAGTTGATTGGTTGGTCAATTTTATTTACATATAAATATTAAAACTAGAATAGGTGGATACATTCAAATAAAAAATAAAGGAATAGGTTGAATGATAATTAAAACTTGGTAGCAAAACCGGACATCTATAAACAAGTTGCATGAGCTATTAACTATTTCAATATGGTATTAATTCCCCCATTCCACTAATGGTAATGTAGTATTTAGTGTTTAGTGTTTACTATACTATTACATTATGTTAAATTTCCCATATAAATAATTGACACTACAATCGAGATACCCTCCTACCAAACATTAATTATTAAATTATACAAATAACATTCTTATAAGATTTCTATAATAATATTGACAGTCTTAAGAAGGTTACAAGATTATTAATTTTTCATTTGGGGAACTGTAGGCGTTAATAATATGCATTTACACCCTAATCCATCAATCAGTCAAATGGTTATTAATATTTTATTAATCACCGTTTTGACAAGCATGTGTTTGACATTTAAATATAAAAAAAATTGTGAAGCGCATACACGTGGATTGAGATTTTTAACGTTGGTTTATTATATGAATGTCAATAATTTAATAAAATATAGTTTTTGAATTTTGAGTACTTTTGGCATAATACAATCTAAAAGAAAAATTATTGAAGGCGATCATTAATATTTAAAATAGTATAAAGACGATACACAAAAGTTTATAAATTGTATGAAAAGTTTTCAAAATTTTAAAACGTTAAAGAATGACCATCGAGTAAATAGTAGCGGTTTTCCTTATTTTTTAAAATACATCTTTTTTCTAAAAAAATAGGTCACGATTGATTCAACAATTGGATTATTGGAGTTATCGGGTTATTAGTTTAGGTTTTATCTTTTTAACCCTAGGATTTAAGTAAGTGGTTTTGATAATTTATGTATTGTTTTTAGATTTTTAAAGGTTTGGAGATATTCTCCTTATATATTTATAAGGGTTAAGAGACAAAATAAAAACAATAGATGTTAAGAGGTCAAATAAAAACGAGTTTATTGTCATATATATAAACAACTTTGAAAATTAAAATGTCAATTATATAAATTTTGAACTTTGAGAACGTGGTGTATATAATTTTAAAATGTTTAAGGATAAATAACATGCATTATATAAACTTCATGAATTTTACATACAATTTACAAATTTTGAAGATAGTGTCTTTACACAATTTTAAATTTAGAGGGTCATTACCAAACACCATTCCTATGTAAAATGTGAATAAATAGTACTATGCTAAATGTTACTGATATTTTCAATTAAATACTAAAAAATGAATACCGGCTAAAGTTATACCAGTTTAATTACAAAACACTGAGTTTTTTCACATGTGCGCTACATGCAACACTATGAACATAACTTGTTACGTGGCCCAGATTAATTAATGTTTACACAAATGTCTTTAATTTTATAAGTAATTAAGAGCAGTATTAATTCCTAATTAACTGTACTTTTTCCATCTCTTGCCTGTACTTGTTTTTCTCTTATAATCAATGTTCTAGAAACAGGTCCAATCAAGCCACTTGTTACTCTCAGTCCCAGTCACTGTTATTAATCTAGGTAAATAAATAATTCAGGAAAATGAGTTAAAATTGTAAACCTATCATTTAATGGTAAAGGATAAAGTAACCAATGGAAATTGAGGACTTGTATTACATGTCATATTTAAGTCCATGGTTTCAACATTTAATTAATATCTGGCCCATTGTATAATTTAAATGGCTATAGCAGAAGAATGTACACTACACCAATTCTTTGAATTCAAACCCTACCACACATCAAATCCCAGGAAAAAAAATTATCAAAATAAAAATATTAGATACATATAAACAAAAATTGAGTCCAATCTAATAGGAGTTTTAATTGATCGATATTATACATTATAATTGTAATACTGTAGATTATAAGATATTGATGGGAAATTTAAATAATATGTATGTAATGAGTGTGCATGGGCAAGGAGACATTTGTCAATTTAACATGTACAATAATTGCCTCCAGAACGAGGAAATAATAGTGATAAAAATCCACGTGGCGCGTAATTATTTATTCACTTGCTTTGTAATACATAGAAATAGAATAGGTGAGTTATTAATTACAAAAAGTGTAGATGCGCACGTGTTTGTGTGCCTTGGGCGGTGTACTATGTGTTATCAAATGGGGCCCAATTTTCTTTGAGAGTTCGTCAAAAGGTTTGTCTCTTCTGAATAGATGACCGAACCACGTGCAACCGTTTCAGTTGTTAGATATTTGTACTAGATTTAATAAATATTAAAATTGAAACAGTTAATTAATCATTATGGTTAATTTACTCATTAAGAAATGTGAGTGACCCGCCAAGAGAAGGATATGGATTAGGTTCATCATTTTAATCCATGTAATTGATAATTGTAATTTTATGTCTAAATAAATATAAGTAAATAGATGAGTAGCGTAGGCATTCTTATGTCACAAGCTTTTAATTAAACACACATTAACCAGGGGGAACGTTAATTGTAATTAGAGCTCAATTTGACTGCCAAAATTCATTGGTCTAATTTAATGTTCTTACAGTGAACATTTAATATATACGGAAATTACCGGAAACCGGACAAAACAGTTTTTGGTCAAGGAGAAGAAGAGCGTTGGGCACCCGGTGCCATCCGCATATTTGGGTTGTTTACCTCAGATAAACTGCCACGTGTTAGCCACACTCTTTTCAACTCCAGTCGTACAGGCTGCAACCTGACATTTGGTATTCTCATACTTTATTGTATTTAGTATTAGTATAGTATTAAATTAAAGACACGTCTGTAAAAAATTGACTCAATAAACTAGGAATTATTAAGTTTTTTTGAAATGATTTTTTAAAAAAGAGAGTGATCTGATCAGTCATCACTAAGAGGTATGGGATTTCTGACACGTGTATTTGTCCGCGCCGCCCATTCTATAAATACCGTCGTCTGCTTCTTTCTCATTTCATCATCATCAACAACAACAAAAAACATACTTCACTCACATACAACTCAAGCTTGTCAGAATCGAAATCCAAGATAGGCAACCCAAGCCATGTCAATTTCTACTATCTCCAACGGAAATTCTTTGATTAGGCACAGAATCCAGGGTTCATCCATCTCTGATCGGAGCTCCGCCGTCGTCTCCTCCTTGTCCTTCAATAGGGTCACCAACATTGAATGCGCTTTGCAGAATATATCGATCGATTTTTCCAATCACTCGCTGCCGGTTATCAAGAAGACATGTGCTCCCACGTCTAATACCAACTGGAATTTCATTCAGAAAGCGGCAGCAGCTGCGCTGGATGCTGTGGAGAGGGCATTAACGGTGCACGAACTTCAGCACCCACTGCCAAAGACGGCTGACCCAAGTGTTCAGATAGCTGGGAACTTTTCGCCGGTGCCAGAGCATTCTGTGGAGCATCGTCTTCCTGTGGTTGGAAAGATACCGGAATCTATTCAAGGGATGTATCTGAGGAACGGTGCGAATCCACTGTTTGAGCCGCAGGCGGGTCACCACTTCTTCGACGGTGATGGGATGATTCACGCCGTGAATTTTACCAACGGCGAAGTTAGCTACGCTTGCCGGTTCACGGAGACGCAGAGATTAACCCAAGAACGGGCATTGGGTCGCTCCATTTTTCCGAAGGCCATTGGCGAGCTACACGGACACACAGGGATAGCGAGACTGCTGCTTTTCCATGCTCGTGGGCTTTTTAACCTCGTCGATTCGAACCACGGAATGGGCGTCGCTAATGCCGGATTAGTTTACTTCAACCGTCGTTTGCTCGCTATGTCAGAAGACGATTTGCCTTACCAAGTTCGAGTGACTCCAAATGGCGACTTGGAAACAGTGGGAAGGTACGACTTTTACGGCAGGTTGGAGTCCTCCATGATTGCCCATCCCAAGGTCGATCCAGTTTCCGGCGAGATGTTCGCTTTGAGTTACAACGTGATCCAGAAACCTTACTTAAAGTACTTCAGATTTTCAAGAGACGGGACAAAGTCTAAAGACGTTGAAATCCCAGTCACTGAAGCGACAATGATGCACGATTTCGCCATAACTGAGAAATTCGTCATCATCCCTGATCAGCAGGTGGTGTTCAACATGTCTGAAATGATACGCGGCGGTTCCCCGGTGGTGTACGAGAAAGAAAAGACTTCTAGGTTTGGAGTACTCGATAAGTATGCGAACGACGCCTCTTCAATTAAATGGATTGAGGTTCCAGATTGCTTCTGTTTCCACCTCTGGAACGCTTGGGAGGAACCAGAGACAGACGAAATAGTCGTCATTGGGTCTTGCATGACTCCAGCGGATTCCATTTTCAACGAATGTGATGAGGGACTAAAGAGCGTCCTTTCAGAAATTAGACTAAATCTAAAGACAGGAAAATCCACTCGCCGGCAGATCATGTCCGACGCAGATCAGGTGAACTTAGAAGCAGGAATGGTGAATCGAAACAAATTGGGAAGGAAAACCCGATACGCGTATCTCGCAATTGCAGAGCCATGGCCAAGAGTTTCAGGATTTGCTAAAGTAGATCTCTTTACCGGAGAAGTGAAGAAATTCATCTACGGTGACCAGAAATACGGCGGCGAGCCCCTGTTTCTCCCTAATAACTCTGAATCCGAAGACGACGGGTACATTCTGGCCTTCACCCACAATGAGAAATCTTGGAAATCAGAGCTCCAAATTGTGAATGCGACGACACTCGAAATCGAGGCCACCGTGGAACTTCCATCAAGAGTCCCATACGGTTTTCACGGCACATTCATCAGCGACCAAGACTTGAAAAACCAAGCTTGAATCCTCAAGAAAAATTCACTTTCATTAACAGTGGAGAATATTTCCAGAGGGGTTGCTGTACAGTACACATACATCCCCGGAGTTTCACTACTGTCCTTCTTCATCTTTGTAAATAGAATGTTATGTTAACCAGTTAGTAGTTCCAGTGAAAGGAGCTCAGCTGGTTTAGTTGATACTGTACACACTGAGCCCGATTGTATTTAATACATAATAAATACACTCTGTTTCTCGTACATTTTGTAGAATAGAGAAAGGTTTAAAACCAATTGTGAGGCCACGTAGTAGCATAGAGGACCTTGGAAAAGATATTCAAGCTGAAGTATAAGAGTGAGGTGATCATAATTATATTATGTTCCCCCCTTGTATCAAATCTGGGAAGCTTTCCATGTTCCCGACCCATATTGGGAATGGGAATCCAGAAATCATCGACGTGGAAGCTGCAAAGCCATGAAATAAAAATGGAAAGACACAAAACTTTGGATGCCAATTCCTCGACCGTCAGATCGTCTAACAAGATCTGTGAACATGTAAATTGCTCTATGAATGAAATGTTGGTCTTAGACAAGAGTGTCTGAGTTGGAGACAATCAAAATAATACAGGAATGATGACAACAAGCACCAATATATTGGCAAGTTCAGGTCTATGGAATGTGAATCAAAGGCATTTTTGAAGGGAAGAAATGACCTACTGGCACAGCTGCTCAACAGCAGTCACAATCTGTGGAGGCTGAACCACGGTCCACTCTTCCAGTACCCCAGCATAAGGAGTTGGCACGTCCTGTGAGGAGAGGCAGACGATTGGTGCATCCAAATAATCATGAAAGTTTTCATTTATGGCGGCAGTGAGACTTGCACCGATACCCCCAGTTCTCATGCATTCTTCAACAATCACCACACGATGAGTTTTCTTCACTGAGTTCCCTATTGTGAAGAGATCAAAGGGTTTCAAGGACCTGATGTCTATTACTTCAGGATCATACCCTTTATTCACTAGAGTTTTTGCAGCTTGCATTACATGGTACCTCATTCGGGAGTATGTCAAGATTGTGACCTGCTCACCCACCCTCACCATCTCTGCTTCTTCAAGTGATAATATATATTCTTCATCTGGGATTCTTTCCTTCATATTGTATAAAAGCACATGCTCAAAAAGAACCACTGGATTGTCACTGCGAATAGCAGCTTTCATCAGCCCTTTTGCATTGTAGGGAGTTGAGCAAGCAACCAGCTGTATTCCAGGAATCGATTGAAAATAGGATTCAAGCCTCTGTGAATGCTCTGCTCCAAGTTGTCTTCCGACTCCTCCTGGTCCTCGGATGACAGTTGGGATTTTGAATTGACCTCCAGAGGTGTAGTGGAGCATGCCACAATTGTTAGATATTTGGTTGAACGCCAACAGAAGAAATCCCATGTTCATGCCCTCAACAACAGGCCTTAAACCCGTCATCGCTGCTCCAACTGCCATTCCGGTGAAAGAATTTTCTGCAATGGGAGTATCGAGCACCCTGAGATCCCCGTATTTTGTAGCAAGTCCCTTGGTCACCTTGTATGAACCTCCATAGTGGCCAACATCCTCACCCATAATACATACTCTTGGGTCTCTATCCATTTCTTCCTCCAGACCTTCTCTAAGGGCTTCAAACAGCAGAAGTTCATGCCTATACAAATCATATAATTAGCTACTTAACGTCAGTTATTAAATAACGAAGGATTCACTATTCCAACCAGAAAACCATGACTTCATTATTAGCCAATTATCTGATAAAATCTGGAAAACATGAAAAAACTATCTATCAAGATCAGTGTAGAGGCCGGGTTTGATGTTCAATCAAATATTCCGATTAAAAACACTTTCAATATTCGTGAAATGCCAAAAGATAAAATAAGGGTATAGATCCAATAGTAGGATTCACTATCAAACATTCTCTACAGAACAACAAAGATTACTCTGTTAGAAATAGTGAGCTTACCCAGGTTTCTGATCAGTTGAGGTAGGACTTCCAGCTTGAGCCTAGCACAAAACAAAACAAGACCGTATAAAATTTGACAGCAGAAGCAAATGGACGAATTACCAAGAACGTAATACAATACCCACCGCAACTGCTTTGACAACAAAATTTGCGCCTCTGTGGGTTCTGCATGTAGAAACCGGCTTCAACTCAGATCTGATGACTATAAACCACAAACAAGAATCAAAAGAAAGAATACATAACTATAGCTGAGCAATGCAATCATTGTAAGAAAATCCATGCAAATCCAGGGTAGTTCATTCATCAACCGATAAAACTAGGTTCACGCTCAAAGCGAGCAAAAACCTGTTTGCTCAAAGATAGATTCAGAAACCTAAAATAAAAAATAGGCACAGAGAATCCATGGAAGCTGTTCTAGAAAATGTTGGCACTGGTTAAGGATCGAGGATAAACCTTCAATAATTCCAATTATTTCCGTGGTAATGCAAACGGGGAATCGACAAAAATAAATAAATTGTACAAGGAAACCAAATAAACCTGCAGAAGATGGAGAAGTGATAGCAAAGAAGTTAACTGTGGCATCAGGAAATGCAAGTGCAGATTTGGGCAGCCCAAATGATAGTGTCATCGACGCCATGAGAACGCGCTGTGAATTTACCAAATCAAACTCGTGTCTAGTCCGGAAAGAAGACAATTGATAGAGTATATGAGGGACAGGAAACCCTCCCGTCCCTTCGTTTAGGTTTTGCGGAGAAACCAAGGGCGATGATACCAAAGAGCGTTGGAGAACGCTGTGAATGAATATTGCACACCAACGCAGTGACAGGGAAGAAATTGGACATTATGTGCAATTTAGTCCTCAAGTCTACACGCATTATTTTTTTTTATACGTATGATTATTTTGGACTAGAGACATTTTCTTTATTTTGATTTCATTACATAAATAGCATATCCCAATTCAAATACTTAAGCGTATATTGTCAAAGAGGCAAAAAAGAGATCAAATGACAACATTAAATCCAACCTTCAAAGCAAATGGTTCAATGCTCAAGAATCATTTACTCCTCACAACTTACAAGACTCCTCTCACTTGATTATAAGAGTGATAGTCGTTAGAAGTATTGTTATATAAGAGATGATTAATTATTTGTATTAAAATCAGACTTGATTGGTTACTGAATATGAAGAACACGTTCATTTCTTCCCTGCATCTTGTTGAGTCTTCTTGACATGGTATCGGAGCATTGACTTGTGTTCCCTTTTTTTTTCTACAATTCTTCCTTTCTGATCATTCTTAATCCATTATCTGTTGAGTCTCATGGCCAACGACAAAAACACAGAGGATAGTACAGGGCAAAATACCACTGTCAATCCCATTAATTTTTCTTCTCCATACTACATCAGCTCAAGTGACAACGTAGAGCTTGTGCTTACAAAAATTCTTACGGGACAAAACTATGCTTTTTGGTCTCGCAATGTTAGACGAGGATTATCTATAAGGAACAAACTCGGTTTCATTACCGGTAAACTCTTGGAGCCATCCATTATAGATGTCAATTATTTAAATTGGAGAAGATGTAATGATCTCATCATCTCTTGGCTTTTCCGATGCATTCACAAGGACATATCTGCAACAGTCTTTTATAAAAACACAGCACGTGAAATATGGGTTGCACTCGAGCAAAGATACTCACAACCCGACGACAATCGGGTATGCCATATACACCAGGAACTATGGACTCTACAGCAAGGGCATCTAAGTATTCATGACTTATTCACTCAATTATCAAGTCTATGGGCATAATTAGATAATTCGAGGCCACTCCCTCATTGTCGTTGTGGCAAATGCAATGCACAATGCTTCGAAACATTTCGTCAAAGTGCTGAAAAAGAGAAGATTTATAAACTTCTAAATTGTTTGAAATCAGAATTCAGCGGCATTAGATATCAGATATTACTTCGTAAACCATTGCCAACAATGGATGAAATCTATAGCTGCTTACAACAAGAAGAACAGCGTTTTTTAAAGCCCATCATCCCTTTACCATTTGAAGCTTCCGCTCTCCTAAGCAAAGCCAATACACAACGGCAAGGATCACATAAAAAATGTGCTCATTGTGATCTTACCAACCACACCATTGAACAATGTTTTAAGTTGATCGGATATCCGAAAGATTATAAACCAAGGCGGCCTAAAGGTAATCAAATTCGCCCAAATTCCTTCACCTCTAATGTGCAATTGCAGGAACCAACTACGAATGAGGAAATGATCCAGCTCACTAATACACAATTGAAAGCTTTGATTCAATATTCTCAAATGGCGACAACAGTTTCTACAAGTGCAAACACTTCCTATCAGGGTCAAGCTAACACCACAGAAAACTTTGCCGGTAATCTTGATACATTTTTAAATAAAAATACAGAGTGGGTGATAGATTCCGGAGCAAGTGAACACATGTGTTCAAATCTTAATCTATTTCAAAATTATTCTAAAACCATTGCCACTGTACATTTCCCGAATGGTTTTTCTGCACCCGTGACACACACTGGAACCATTCAGGTAAGCAAAAAATTATACTTATATGATGTGTTATACATTCATAGTTTCAAGGTTAACTTGATTTCTGTTCACAAACTTACGATTCAGAATCAAGTTTCTGTTATTTTCAAAACTAATATTTGTATGTTTCAGGAATCGTCTACATGGATGACGATTGGTATGGGTAGAGCACACAAGAATTTATACTTGTTTGATCAAGACTCTAGTTTTATTCCTGCTCTTAATACATCTTTAACCTCTTGTTTGAACAAACCTTGTTTTTCAAGTTCACTTATTTCGAACACTACTTGTTTTGATATTTGGCATAATTGTCTCGGTCACCCATCACACGATGCACTCGCATACATATCTAGGCATTCCCCACATATTACTAGCATGCGATATAAAATTTGCATTACATGCCCTTTAGCTAAGTATCGTCGTTCTCCTTTTCCCATTAGTAACACACATAGCACCAAAATCTTTGATCTTATACATGTTGATATTTGGGGTCCATATAAAACTGCTACCTTAGGGGGGCATCATTGGTTTCTAACCATCGTTGATGACTTCTTAAGATGCACTTGGACTTTTCTCATGAAACACAAACATGAGGCAACTATCATTATTCCATCTTTCATCAACATGGTCAAAACACACTTTTCCACGCTTGTAAAAATAATTCGGAGTGATAATGCAAAAAAATTTCAACTTCTTGATTTTTATTCACAACACAGAATTCTTCACCAGACAACGTGTGTGGAAACTTCTCAACAAAATGGGAAAGTCGAACGCAAGCATCAACACATTCTTAATGTGGCTAGAGCTTTGTTGTTCCAAGGGTTGCTACCCCTTTATTTTTGGGGGCAAGCAATCTTAGTTGCCACACACTTGATCAATCGAATTCCAATGTCTCTTTTACGAAACACCACTCCATATGAAAAACTTCTTGGTTTTCGGCTAAACTATGATCATCTCCGAGTTTTTGGATGTCTTTGTTTTGCATCTTCATTGAAAAGAGATTGCTCGAAGTTTGATAAACGTGCTCGAAAATGCATTTTTGTTGGTTATCCCAATGACACAAAAGGATTTCAATTGTTCTATATCGACACTCGTGAATTATTTATTTCCCGTGATGTGGTCTTTCATGAAGACATATTTCCCTTTTCATCTCAATGTATATATCAACTTAATGCCACTAACAATCAAATTCATTTGAGTAATACAATTGATGACAGGGAAACATACATTGCTACAACTGTTCATGAACAACAAGTAGAGAATGGAACACATGAAAATGAATCACTTCTTTCGCATGAAGATGAATCACCTCCATCACTTGAATCAACATCAGCTTCTACAAGTCCTGTTCAACCACTCGCATATCGACCAAATAGATCAAGGAAACTTCCTTCTTATCTCCAAGATTTTCAGCATGATTTAAAGGATCCACAAACTAATTGTTCAACCGATCATCCAATTGGGCAATATTTATGTTCTCATCGATTATCTACAAATTATGCAGCCTTCACAAGCATGCTTAATAATCTTGAAGAACCAAGGACATACGAGGAGGCATCACTACGTCCAGAATGGGTCCAAGCCATGAATTCTGAAATCAACGCTCTTATCGATAATGGAACTTGGATTGTTGAATCCATTCCCTACAAGCAACATACAATTGGCAGCAAATGGGTATTCAAAACAAAACTCAACTCCGATGGAACAATTGAGCGACACAAAGCTCGTCTAGTTGCAAAAGGGTATAACCAAATTCAGGGGTTCGATTACGAAGAAACTTTTAGTCCCATGGTTAAACACACCACTGTCCGTCTATTTTTCGCTCTTGCAGCTGCTCAATCTTGGGATCTTCGGCAAGTTGACATAAGCAATGCGTTTTTGAATGGGAATCTCCATGAAACTATATTCATGGATCCACCTCCGGGATATCCACTTGAAGGAAAATGTGATTCCAATCACAAATTAGTGTGTCGTCTCAAGAAATCCATATATGGATTAAAGCAAGCTTCGCGAAGTTGGAATCAAAAATTTTCAAAAACTCTCATATCGTATGGTTTTCAAAAATGTTTTGCAGATAATTCGTTGTTTACAAAGAAGATAAATGGTGAAGTAATTGCTCTATTGGTGTACGTAGACGACATTCTCATTGGATGCAAGACATCATCTACTCTTAGTGAAGTAGTTTCATTCTTGGCTACACAATTCAAGTTACGAGACCTTGGATACCCACGGTATTTTTTGGGATTAGAAGTGGCGAAATCCAAGCAAGGGATTATCTTATGCCAACGAAAGTATGTGATTGATCTATTGCATCAACACGGTATGTTGGGATCAAAGCCATCCAAAACTCCCATTGCAGTTGGGCACAAGTTATGCATCACAGATGATGAATATCTTAAGGACCCTACTCATTATCGTAGACTTATTGGCCAACTTATTTATTTAACGTTCACTAGGCCCGATATCTCATACTCTGTGCAAGTGTTAGCTCAATATATGAGCAAACTAGGATTGATACACCTCAAGGCAGTCCATAGAGTCCTAAAGTACCTCAAATACTCTACTGGAAAAAGTGTATTATACTCATCATCTTCTAATTTATTATTATCTTGTTATAGCGATAGTGATTGGGCAAAATGCCCAGACACTCGTCGTTCTGTTTTTGGTTTTTGTATCTTTCTAGGTACTATCCTGATAAGTTAGAAATCCAAGAAACAAAATTTGGTAGCAAGAAGTTCAACTGAGGCGGAATACCGAGTCATGTCCTCGACAACATGCGAAATTGTTTGGATACAACAATTACTAAAGGAGTTTGGTGTAATCAAGGACTCGGCGATACCACTCTATTGTGATAACAAGTCCGCTATCCAAATATCATCTAATCCGATCATGCATGCAAGGACAAAACACTTTAGTTTGGATTGACAAGGACAAAACACTTTAGTTTGGATTGACATTTTATTAGGGAGAAAGTCGAGGATGGAATCATCAAGGTTATTCACACAAGTTCACAAGAACAAGTTGCCGATATCCTTACGAAGGGGCTAAGCATTTCACAACATAACAAATTATGCTTCAAGTTGAGCATGATTGATATCCATGCTCCCTTGAGGGGTGGTGTCAAAGAGGCAAAAAGGAGATCAAAGAGCAACATTAAATCCAACCTTCAAAACAAATGGTTCAATGTTCAAGAATCATTTACTTCTCACAATTTACAAGACTCCTCTCACTTGATTCCAAGAGTGATAGCCGTTAGAAGTAATATTATATAAGAGATGATTAATTATTTGTATTAAAATCAGACTTGATTGATTACTGAATATGAAGAACACGTTCATTTCTTACCTGCATCTTGTTGAGTCTTCTTGACATATATTATATATTATAATTATTTTAATACCTAAATTTTTATATTTTTAAATTCTTTTTATTTGTAAAATATTAGTTCAACACTTCAACTCAATGTTTGAGTACCGGCAATATATCAAAATTTCGGCCATCTCGGTGAACACCGGTAGAAACGAAATTTCGGTCATCTCGGACAAAATTTCGTCCGAGAGTAAAACACTGGTTCAACTATTACATAACAACAAAATGAAGATGTTTTAAGTATAGGTAATTTAACAATAAATATTCTTAAATAATTGTAATGTTATTGTTAAATTTATTTTTATTATATATGATATGATAATTCTAATAATGAAATATCATGAATACTAAAACAGAAAAAATACATCACTAAATAAATGCACCCGACTTCCTAAATTATGAAATTGTAAATATAATTCATAAATTCATAGATTTCAGCCAACATTTCTCTAGGATTCCATAAAAAGTAAGGGTGGAGTTGCACCCTTCAATTACTGTGTAAATGACATATATTCTACATTACAAAATTATAAATATGATATACTACTTAAACAAAATATATATTTACAATCCTCTAATTTCAATTAAATGCATATAAAAACATCTCTAACTTAATGAAAAGCCAAATATTATAGCATAATGTTAGGGGTCAAAGACGATATTAATACCTTTAAATATAATTTTTAGAAAAACTAATTATGCAATTTCTTAAAAAGTAATCAATACTTGCTATACTCAAAGATAGAAATGCGACGCCAATTCAATGATGATTACCAACCCTTAAAGAGAAAACTAAGAAAATAAAGCTGAAATGGGAGTCTGGTCATGCTCACCAAACATGATCTACAACAGTTTCACAGTAGAAAGTATAGAAAAGAGCGCGAGAGTATTATCAGTCAAATCAGTTGTGCTGAGGAACAAAAACATCACAGCTAATGTAACTTGATAGGTAAAGAACCACAAACTGAAGCAAACGAAAACACAAACAGCCAAAGAGATTATTATAAGTCAAAGCCTTGGGACTCGGAAGTTGTTCCAGAGGCCAATTGTACAATCAGATGAGGAGCTTCTCAATGGCATCCTGCATTATATTAAATAAAACAATATGAGTACAAGTTGGTCTAATGTAATTAAAACCATCACTTCTGAATTTAAAAAAACTACCTTCAACTGCTGTATTTGGGATTTTAACTGGCTTCCCTCATTACTCGTTACAGAACAGGAAATGACTGGTCTAGTCACGCCACATGCTCTTCCTAGAGCTTGCTTGGAAGGAACAAAAACATATGGAACATTCTGGGGAAAAATAATTTACCACAATTGAACTTAGTATACTATAACATTCGGGTCAAAGATGTGGATGAGTGGTGCACAGAATTATCAAGGATTTCCAAAAAGTTCGTAACGGTAAACATAAAGCCCAGTCTAGATAATAAAAATTGGAAATACATAATAAGCCTAGAAGCACATTATATAGTCAATAAATCCATAAAAATATGATTTTTTTCCAGAGATCATTACCTTATCTTCCGCAAGAAGTGGGAGGTGAAGAAGTATTTCAAGAGGCTCAGTATCTGCTGCCATAACAATGAATTCGGATATCCCACGATTCAGCGTCTTAGTAGCTATACAAGAAAAGAATCGAGTTAAACCCTAGACATACAATCCGATTAAATTTGCGGGTCACCTTCATTAGCCCCTTTTTTAAGCTGCTTATAATTGGCAGCTTGTTGAACCAAGTCAAGAATCGTTATAGTTAGTTGCGCATCAGCCAGCGGGTACGCCTTCGGGTTCACAGCTTCTGCAGTCTATTGTAGGGTAAAGAAGAGTCAATCAGTTAACCAAGAACACCGAAACCTAAAATTCAAAAAAAGGAGTGCTTCTTACCATCGCCGTCGACCAAATGTGTACCGCTTCGCCTCACAGAGGGAGGCAAAGTTCAGTAGTGTAGGGTTTAGTGACAGAAATATTAGGGCTTTTAAGGGTGAAGAGAATAATTTGAATCGCAAAAGTATAAAAGGCTTCTCGTCTTAGGTCCATTAACAAGGGTATCATATTCCTGGTGAAAATGAATCGAATTGGTTCAAGAACCTCTGGAGTGGAATCGATCAAGGTTTGACTTCAAATTCGATTTTTTCAGACTAGGTTCAGCTTGATTCGAATTCGAATTCGAATTCGAATTCGAATTACTAGCAACAAACGTTGAACCTTAAATTTAAAACAAATCTAGTCAAACCCGAAATATATTATAATATTTAATATATATTAAAATATACATTATTTTTAATTAATTCAAATCTTAAATTCGAACTTGAACCGAACCCAAAACTCAATCGAATCGAACATCGAATAATAGATTTTTTGGTTTTCAAATTCGAAACCTTGTATATTTCGAGGTATATCCAAACATTAAAGAAATAATAAAAGTCAGCTCGGTTCGTTTACTTGGGTGAGATCAGGATGCTGAAGGCCCCCATACTCTACTCTCTGTCTTTAGAGCTAAAACCAAATTAAGATACAGTATAAAAAAGTTAAATGTAAATAGTGTAATAAGAAACTGCATATCAGCAAATGAGTAAGGACTAGGGAGGTAGAAGGTTGTGTATTAAGGGCAGGGCGTTTTGTTCCCATTCAGTTGTCCATCTAACTGAAGACGCTGTCTCCATCAGGTTTGATCTCATAGTGTAGAGAGGGGCTTCAGACTTCTCAGGGAACCCTTCAAACAGAGTCTGCAAGCCATTGAATAATCCTTACGAGGTCAATGAATGTGTTAAGGTGAAGTTACATACCATAAGTTGATCAGCGAGTTCAGAAGATGACGAGAAAAGGAGGCCATTTTGGCCAACGTCTACCAGCTCTTTGATGCTAAGTAATAAACGCATTTCACTAACATGACTGAATGAAAATGTATCAAATTGAACATCTTACCATGAATACGAAACAGCACACACTGGAAGACCACACCCGAACATATCCACAACCTGGGTCCGAGAATGACAGTTCTTACATAGTTTTGTGGAGAAAGATTGTAAAAATAGCACACCTTCATGGGTAGATCCAAACCCGACGAAGAAGTGTGCAGACAAACTCCTAGATCTGCTGACCCTGCAAAATATAAGTAAGAATCTATGCATAATAACAAAAGGCACCAATTCTAGTTACCAAGAAGCAATGGATAATCCTCTGCTGATAGCCACATGGTGCGAAAAGCAACACGTCTAAGATTCAATTTCCGTAATTTCTCTTCATACTTTTCCTTCTCAGGTCCTTTACCAGTAATAATGAAAACCAGCCTAGGGTAGAGGAATTGCTTTCCTTGGCAGATTTCAGTCCAGACAACTTCATCTGCATTTGAATCCTTCTCACCCAATACAGCAGCGACTCGTCGGTCATACATTACAGCAGCTTCCAGAAGAATGCTGAAATCTTCATCTGGAGTCCTGAATCAAATTCCCCTTTACAAAAGGGGCATAGAATTATGATGATATGATTACCAATTATTCTCGTTACAACACTAGTTATGCTACAGAAAACATCCACGGGATCCAAGACATCAAGTAAAGTTACCAGCTCGTACTGCTAACAATCAGTGCCGGTCTGTTTTGTCTCAAGAATACATCCCTCCCAGCCAGGGATGTAAATGGTGTCTGATCATTACCTTCACATGATGCTGTAGATCATACCAAGTTTTAAAGACTCGTTTAGCACGAAACGTCAGCCAACAACATTGCTCGGAACCTACTATGATTGGAAAGAATGCCGAATAGTTTATTTACCATATGTTATACAATCTCGAAGACCATACGCCTCATTGAGACTCTTGGATATCCTACAAAATAGCTAGATCATTGAAATATTTAGATTTTTCAATATCTGATCTCTTAAAAGCAATGTGCCGAATTACATAATACTCACATCATGTTTTCCTTCGAGTGAAGAAGGTCGAAAAAATTCAGGTGGTCGATCATAG
This sequence comes from Utricularia reniformis, assembly GCA_009725065.1. NCBI lineage: Eukaryota > Viridiplantae > Streptophyta > Magnoliopsida > Lamiales > Lentibulariaceae > Utricularia > Utricularia reniformis. Next base: position 22,949 of record RWGZ01001704.1, on the reverse strand, counting down.
AGAACAGTTGCTCTAAAGTCGTGCAGCGCAGGTGGGGATCAGATTAATCGTTATAAAAACGAGGAAATAGGACATTGCGAAATCAGAATCTTACTTAATTCCCCAGCTTTGAGACAATTCATGTTGCATTGCCTTGGTGACACAGAAGGAACCATGAGCCGCTTTCCCGAATCGCTTTTCAATCCTGGTTATTTAGAGGAGGTTACAGCTAAGGTATTTGAGCAATATCAGGGCCTCATAGTTTATATCAGTTGAAACAAGGCATCAAGATTTACCAAAGATATATGACAACAAAGATACTGCGCCTTCCAAGAGAGAGTGAAAGCAAAGTATATCCGAAGTTATGCCAATCAACAATGAAAGCTGAATTCCTCAACCAGCTGGCCCATTTCACAACAGCTAGAGTAGGAACGGATGGTGGATTCTGCAGACACGTCAATTAAGTAACTCTACAGGGGATCTTACAGATGATACAAAATATTCCACACAAAGTGAAATTAATGATGCGGATGAGAAAAAATGAGTGTTTTCATGTTTTAAGCAACACACATAACTCCATGGCATAAAAATTGCCAAAATTTGAACTAAGCACATTTTAACGGCAAAAATACTCCAATGTGAACCAATTTGAACAAAAAAAGAGAAAAAAACATAAACAGATGTCAAAACGACAAGGATAAGATCAGATGAGCACAAAAAGTATTTGGCTACATTTAGTATAATATAAAGCTAACCTGCACCAAGAAAACATCAGGGGAAGGTATCTTTACACATAGATACCATAGCAGCACAAGAAATTGAATTATAGGCTTGAGAATAAGAACAAAGGGATGAAGTATCTTCGGAAGACCATGGGGAGTTGACGGCCATTGTGGCTGTATAGAAACATATGCCCGGTTATTAAAATTAATTTGATCGATCAAGATCATCCATAAAAACTCATACCATCCTGTGGATATGTATTGATTGTTGCTCCAACAAAGATACGTGCGGCTCAGAACCTAACCAAGAAAAATCTTTTATATTTATAAGGAAAAAGTAATATTACTCTGCTTCTAAATGTGAATCATTTCAATAAACAGTGCATTCGTCTGATAAACCAGTAACATTTTACAAGGACGCAACTTCTTGAGAGACGGTAGGCATTTATAATCTTAAACACAAGCATACCTCCATAAGCCACAATGTCTACCTCAAGAAAAGCCTGCAAAAGCACTGCAAAATTTCAGTGATGCTCACAAAGTGACGCAAAAAATCATCTCACTTCAAAAATAAAAATCCAGAACAATAATGATTCCAAGAACACACACCTGGCGAGCGAGGGAAAGGGCATGGTATTGCATTCGTGGGCTACGCCCAATGTCGCCAAGTACCACCACCGCTGCCCTATTTCTCTTCACCATCAAAATCTCCTGCCCCTTATATATAAAAAATCATTTAATTAGCTATAGCGCAGCGAAAACTTGAACTGGGGGCATTTCATCAAACTGGATCATGGGCAAGAAAAAGATTCAAAATTGTCCAATAATTTTCCAAAATAACAAAAAATTACCAAATCAGATTAACATAAAAAAAGAGATCTAAAAAATAAGTAGGAAATACTTTTGCGTCGTAGAAAAACCAGAGCTTGCCCGAAAAATACTATTATCGAACTTATAAAAGTATTTCAGAGGGTAGTCGAATGATCAGGGCAGCAGGATCAGAATCAGTGGCTGGTAGACACCTGTGCGCAATTTGCAGAGACCGGAATCCCAATGAGAACCGGCGAGATGGCGATATTTAAGGGATGATTGAGCATGGAATGACGAGAAGGCCCTCTAAGAGAGTGACGTGTCAGCTTAAGTAGCAAAAAATAACTGAAAAATAGAAGGTCCCTTGAAAAATGAACACCCATAGCCAAAAACCTTATCATGCAAGTCAGTCACGACAGCCACACAACCGTGACCCAGAACTTGAATTTCACTAATATTTACGATTTCTGGGCCACCCATTATTCACTCTTTCTGAGTCTATGCTTAAGGCCAAATATTTCCCTTGTTCTGGATTTTATCAAGAGAGCTCATCTTGCTCTTTGTATGATTCGTTGAGTGTTTTTTCCTAGGGATTTTGTCGGACCCAGATAGTGTCTTATATAGGATACTGGGAGCTAGCTGCTGAGCTTCGATTGGATTGTTGAGAATTTTATGTGGTTAGATAAACATTGATTTTTTCTTCTTATTTGTTATGCTGTAATGTGATTGAGATTCGTTACTGGAATACTTTGCAATGGTGAGCGATATTTAGGTGCTTAGCATGGCTTCCTCAGCTTCTCTGGTAAATTTTGGAAGTGTAAATATGATTTCTTTTGGTAACTTAGATGGCTCTGTTTCTTTAGTGAGGAAAGTGTGTATTCAGAGAAATACGAGTAAGTTTTCAAAACTCTGGAGTGGGAAAAGATGGAGGTATGTTGGTGTCTGTAGATTTTCGTTGACAGCCAACTACATTGCCGAGCAAGGAATCTCAGTATCTCTTGGTTCTACATATGAAGGTGGAGAAGAAAAAAAGGCTGATGCAGTTCTCAGAGCTGCTCCGAAGCCTATTCTTAAATTGGATTCCGTTCCGGATCCTGTTCTTAGTACGCCATGGAATGAGTTACAACTTGAAGGGAATTCAGAAAATGTAAAGATGGCAGAGAACGAGGAGAGAAGCAAGGTGATTGAATCGTTAGGTGAGTTTTTGGAGAAGGCAGAGAAGCTAGAGACTAGTAAGAAGCCAAAGCCTTTCATTCCACGTTCAGCTAATGAAATGGGCAGCCAGAAGAATGGTTCGCCAGTTAATTCAGTTAATAGTTCCAGTGGCAAGAGTAAGTCTTTGAAGAATGTTTGGAGGAAGGGAAATCCTGTGACAAGTGTACAGAAGGTTGTAAAGGAAAATAAAAAACTGGAACCTGGAAGGGATGAAGGAGAGGTGGCTAGATCACGTCCTTCTATACCTCCAACACCTTCTCAGCCAGCTCAAAATGCTGCTTCTCTTATACCTCCTCAGCTGCCTCAAAGAGTTCAACCGAAGTTGCAATCAAAACCCTCTATAGCTCCTCCATCACCTCCCATTAAGAAACCTGTGATACTAAAGGATGTAAATGCAGCTGCTAAAGCACCTGTTGACAATGAAAACGATTTAGCAACAAGGACAGAGAAAAGGAAACCGATTTTAGTAGACAAGTTTGCATCTAAGAAACCTGTAGTTGACCCTCTGATTGCTCAAGCTGTTTTAGCTCCCCCAAAACCAGGAAAGAGCCCACCACCTGGTAAGTTTAAAGATGAAGTTAGAAGAAAGAGTAGCACATCTGGTGGACCTCGAAGAAGGCTGGTTGACGATGAAGATGATATTGTAGATGAGGATGTATCTGAACTTGATGTTTCCATTCCTGGTTCTGTTTCTGCACGAAAAGGTCGTAAATGGAGTAAAGCAAGCCGAAAAGCTGCGAGACTCCAGGCAGCTAGAGATGCTGCACCTGTGAAAGTAGAAATAATGGAAGTTGATAAAGATGGAATGCTAACAGAAGAATTGGCTTACAATTTGGCTATCAGTGAAGGTGAAATTCTCGGATTTTTGTATTCTAAAGGCATTAGGCCTGATGGTGTACAAAAATTGAGTAAAGACATAGTGAAAATTGTCTGCAAAGAGTATGAGGTAGAAGTCATTGATGCTGTTCCTCTTAAGGTGGAAGAAATGGCAAAAAAGAAGGAATTTATCGATGAAGATGATTTGGATAAATTAGAAGAGCGGCCTCCTGTTGTAACCATAATGGGTCATGTTGATCATGGGAAGGTCAGTAACAACACTAATATTACAATTAATCTTTGAAATATACTTCTTACCTTGGAGCACTTTTGAATGTTTTTTTGCTTGCTCACACAGACAACGCTTTTGGATTATATAAGGAAAAGTAAGGTACTTGTCTAAATTTAACATTTCACTTTCAAGTGGCGCAATCTTTATTATTTGATTGCATTATTGGGCTTATTCTTTTTATCCTCAAGGAATTTGAAGTCCCCAGAATGTTTTTTAGGTTGCAGGTTCTGAAGCTGGTGGAATCACACAAGGAATCGGGGCATACAAAGTGCAAGTACCTTTTGATGGGAAAAAACAAACCTGTATATTTATTGACACTCCGGGTCATGAGGTAAAATATTCATCTGTTCCTTTTGCTAGTTTTATTTTTTATCTGCCTCTTCTTTATATCACCTCTATCTACTCCATCCAAACTTAAATGTTTTGCTTATTTCTTGTGGAGATTTTTTCGTTATTGTGAGACTTCCTCTGTCAGGCGTTTGGAGCAATGAGAGCACGTGGAGCTAGAGTGACAGATATTGCTGTGATTGTTGTCGCTGCTGATGATGGAATTCAACCTCAAACAAGTGAGGCTATAGCTCACGCTAAAGCAGCTGGAGTCCCAATTATTGTAGCAATTAACAAGGTGCTTATTAATGCTCTCTTTGTTCAATCTTCTCAGCTCCCGATGGCTTTATTTAATTTCCCTGTCACTGTAGATAGATAAGGATGGAGCTAATCCAGATCGAGTCATGCAAGAGCTTTCATCAGTTGGACTTATGCCGGAGGAATGGGGTGGTCAAATTCCAATGGTTAAGGTTAGAGAAATGAAATCAATATGAATTTTTGGAGTTTGATTTTTATCTGAATATTAACTTATTCAGATAAGTGCTCTTAAAGGCGAAAATGTGTATGATTTACTAGAGACGATCATGCTTGTCGCTGAGGTAAAAAAAGATCCTATTAGTTTATACTATGTTTTATTCAGTTTATTTATTCTTTTCTCCAAGTGCTAGTTTCTGAATTTGATCATGTTTCATTTTTAAGTTACAAGAACTGAAGGCAAATCCTCATAGGGACGCCATGGGGAGGGTGATAGAAGCTGGTCTTGATAAATCCAAGGGACCCTTGGTTACATTAATTGTGCAAAATGGATCACTTAAGAGAGGAGATATTGTAGTTTGTGGAGAAGCTTATGGAAAGGCATGTATTATATATCCAACATTCTCTTGTTCATTTGCATGTATCTCATCGTTTTAGGGTATCAGGTCCGGGCTCTATTTGATGATGATGGGAAAAAGGTTGAAATAGCTGGCCCCTCTATACCAGTTCAGGTACTTTGCACTTTACACAAATATTAATATCTGATTTAAACCTTGTTATGTTGTCTTTTTATTTTGCTTCATGCTCCATGTTTTGAATGCAACTTTGCTGGTTTTTGTTGGCAGGTTCTTGGATTAAATAATGTTCCTGTAGCTGGAGATGAGTTCGAGGTTGTTAGCTCTCTTAACGTAGCTCGAGAAAAGGCAGAGGCACAAGCAGAGAATTTGAGAAATGAGCGTATAACAGCAAAAGCCGGAGATGGAAAGATTACCCTTTCTTCTTTTGCTTCAGCTGTGTCTTCAGGAAATACATCTGGATTGGATTTGCATCAACTCAACATTATATTGAAGGTTGATGTTCAGGTAATATAACTTCTTCCATACCAAATTATTATAATCTTAAATGACTAGTTAATGAATGTTTAGGGCTCGATCGAGGCACTCAGACAAGCGCTGGAGGTTCTTCCACAGGATAACATCACTCTAAAGTTCCTTATGCAAGCAACTGGGGAAGTTAGCAGTAGTGATGTTGATCTTGCTGTTGCAAGCAAAGGTGTCATTTTTGGGTTTAACATAGGAGCCTCTGGTTCAGTTAAGAGCTATGCAGATGTACGAGGAGTTGAAATTCGGGTCTATAAAGTTATCTATGACCTCATTGATGATGTAAGAAAAGCAATGGAGGGACTCTTGGAACTTACCGAGGTAAATGTAAATGTAAATGTAAATGTGATTCGTAATTATGGGTTTGGCGTAATGGGATTTTTTGGACAGGAACAAGTACCTGTGGGTAGTGCGGATGTAAGGGCTGTGTTTAGTAGTGGTAGTGGGCGTGTAGCAGGATGCATGGTGACGGAGGGAAAGATTGTAAAGGAATGTGGAATACGAGTATTAAGAAAAGGAAAAGTAATTCATGTTGGAGTTATTGATTCGTTGAGACGAGTAAAAGAGTTGGTTAAAGAGGTAAGAATATTGTAAAAATGTTAGAGATGTTGCATTTAAATGATTTAAAATTTAACAGGTGAGCTCAGGATTGGAGTGCGGGATTGGAGTTGATGATTTTGATGAATGGGAGGAGGGAGATGTTATAGAGGCGTTTAATATTGTGCAGAAGAAGAGAAGCCTTGAAGAGGCATCTGCGTCAATGTCAGCTGCTCTTGAGCAAGTTGGGATACAACGCTAAGATCAGCACAGTGTTTGTGATTGTGCATTGTGCATTGTGCATTGTGCATTGTGAAGGATGGAAGGTAATTTTTAATTTATATGTCTAATAATAACAGTCGCAAGTTTCAAATTTATATCTCTGTTGATGGTTGGCCAGCAAAGGTAATTTATAACATGGACTAATTTTGAAAATGTTACCAGTGAATTTTTGTGTTATAACATGGACTTGTATAAATTCTTTGAAGTTATAATTTTGGTAAATTTTTTGAAGTTAGTGTAAAAAGTAGTAGTGCTTTTCATTTAATTTTGGTTAAGGGTGAGCATTCACTACCAAATATCAAATCAAACTAAATATTGAAATATCTAATATCAAATTATTAAAAAATTGAATACCGATTATAATCCAATAATTTTTTGGTACTGAATCGAAATACCGAAATAATTTCGGTATTTCGTTATTGGTACCACAATAGCAAAATTAAAGCACCTAAAAATAATAATCAAGAACATATTATGCATGTTTTAAATCAAGTATATAAAAAAATATCTTAAAAAAACAATGATTTAGTCATTTATCACATTGTTGTATCCATTTAATAAAACAATTCTTCAAGTGTATACTCCAATATAAGTGTAGAATGTTATCAAAGTTTTGAAATCAAATATGAAAATAATTATTATAAAATAAAAGAGAAATTAATAATTTATTCATTTGAAATCTAAATTATCATTCTCAAATTTATCTTGTTCGTATTGATTTTTATCAATATCATGAGAATTGTCCATGAAGCTAATCTTTAGTGCATATAAATGGCTCCATACTTTTCGAACTCAAAAAAATTCTATAAGAATCAATGACTCGTACACCTATTAGATATCAAAATATCAAATAAATATAATATAATATCGCCAAAATAAGCATTAAATACAAATACTTAAAATATCTTAGATGATAATTGCAGATTCAAAAAAAATTGTGTAGATTGACATGACGATAATATCACGAGTCCTTTGGGCAAGTATGAGAAACCTCATACTAATGACTTCTCAATATGTCAAGATATCAAAATTCAATATCAATAATTGAAAAACTTATGACTCAATTAAACATTGTAAAATATATATGTTGTGGTTAAGAGATTGGGGATACCAATAATCATCCGGTTTGTAATAAAACGAACTCGGTTTTGATTTGTTTAGATTGGAGGAAACAATTATAAAAGGAAAGACAAATAACACAACGATTTTAACGTGGAAAACCCATTGGGAGAGGGGAAAAAACCATTTGACTAAGAGCTAGAAATGCTCTTAACCGATATATTAATCGAAAAGTTCATATTACAAACAGATGAGGCTAATGAAAATGACAAAGGCAATAAGAAAGCGCGAGAAGAGAAATCGGCAGGGTAACAACCTACTGAGCTTGTCATTTATAGAGGGGAAGACGCGTGTGAATTACGCTCTGTAACCATCTTTGATAAGGTCGTTTTCCCATGGTGGAAAACATGGTTGTGCCCGAAGTGCGAACAACGTGAATAGACCCGAAGCTTGGAATGCATGCATATGCCCCGAGCGCAGAGCACGTGAGCTGTAACCGTTTGGGCCGATCCAAGGGGTAGGTCCCCAGGTGTCTTTGTTACGCCTAATTCTATCTTCTATCATGAAACATAAGTGGATCTTCGGGCCGATTATTTCAGATGGGCAAAGTTAAGGATTTTAGGCCGCGTATGTTCATTTCTTGGATCTCACCCAATACGGGGTACCCGGTCCCGTAGCCTTTATTACTAGCCCATCGGGCTTGATTGTCATCGCATAGGTTATACAAGATCGACCATATGACGATGAATGTGTTTGACATGACAATCGATCGGGCATCCAGGGAATCGTACCCGAACGAGTTATGATAAGCGTCATTAGGACCGATCCTGTACTTAGCGAATTTGAAACGTTAATTTTAAATTTAAAACGGTACAATAGTTATATCGCCTTATTTTTAATTGAATTTTAAAATCAAGATATACGCCTTTCTGTATTCTGTTACCCGACAGGTGTGATGAGTGCGTACAGACTGCAGCCGCCTGTGTCAAGAATACGTGCCGATTCGCTATTGGTCGGGAAATTAATATTTAAATCAGGGTCTAGGGGACTATTCATCTCCACCGTCATTTGCAAAAAATCCATTGCAGCGAAAAAGAGTTATGTGATCTCCGCCCTTTCTCACACTCTAATCTCCTTACCAAGTTTTTTCAAGGTAAAAACCATGGCTCCTCGCAAGGCTAGATACCCAGCCTTGTTTGAACTAGATATCGAAGAACTTAGGTCTAAGTTTTCGATTCCAGCTAATTATTCGATCTGGAAGGGAAAGGAGGATGTTCTCTGTTTCCTTCTAGCAGAGATGAACGTTCCCTCTAACGCCCTCCCTGTCAGCTACGCCTCCTTGAAGTGCGGTTTTCATTTTCCGCTACACTCATTTGTAGCGGTCGTACATCGGAAGATTCATTGTCCGGCCTATGCCGTGTTCCATTGTAGTTATGTATATATAATGGCTTTTATTTTCTATTGCCACGCACATGGCATAGCCCTAACTTTAGAACGTTTTTTCAACTTGTTCTTGGATGGTTCCCAAAAGGGTAAGAGGTTGTTAGGGTGCCGTATGTTATATTATATAGCAGTCTGCGCCTTAGAGTACGCTATAGCCAATAAAGAGGACTCCCTTCACGAATGACAGTCATGTTATGTGTGGATAACGGTCCCGAAGGAGGACTTGCTAAGGGTGTGGTCTATTATTACCCACTCACACATAGGTAGGTTGGACTGCACCCGGTTCAACCCTTCTCGTCAAGACATCGCAGATACATTAGCGATGTTCACTCCTCCAGAAGCAAGCCTTAAGCGAATAGATATACTTCGGGAGAAGAGGTTGATAGAGATAGGGGTAGCGGGTAGGACCGGAGCCCCAGCCCCAAAGGGGGTGTTCTCCTGTTCTAATTCATCTGAAGGATCGGGTATGGAGTGAGTTATTATTAAGTTCACATATCCTGATCCTTATAATTTCTATTGCAGGTTCTACAGAGACAATGTCTAGCTCCCGATTCAAGCGTATGGCAGCAGTTTCAGCCCGCCCCACCGAGGATCAACAGGGGGCGATAGAAGCTGCGCAGCCTTCAGAGTTTGCGACCGGAGGTACGTTGATCCCTTCGGAATCATCGTCGGTGAGAAATCCCCCAATCAGCTCCACTTGTGTGGGCACGCTTACTCTACATTGCATAGGGGAGCCCTCTAGTGGCAAGGAGCCCGCCCTACGAGTGATAGGAGTGGTGGATGAGGTGATAACGGCTAGAATTCGCTCCCCTATCAGTCTTAACGTAGTGAGCCTGTTGCTGCAGGGAGCGGTTCAGGCGGAGAAGGTTCTCCTTAGCCGAACCTTGAAGAAAATGTCTCCTTACCGCCTATTCCCTTGGGTAGGGGGAAAAGGGTGGCCAAAGCTAAAGTCTCGAAGAAGCTCAAGAGGCTTAGGAAGGTGGGCGAAGCTCTGGTCCCTGTCCTGTGCAAGGGGATCATTTTGAAGGACCCTGCCTTGGGCCCCAAGACGAACTCTAATTGGGAGTTTGCCTTGGACCTAATGGACAGGGTAAAGAAGGGGAAGAAGATGGCGTCCTGGAGGAGTGCCTTTTTGGAAGACTTCCGCCTTTACGGGAAGCAAAACCCTAACAATGTTCAGCGAGACATGTCAGGGGAGGAAATGGTTGAGGCATTCCTTGATCTTTATTTCAAAAGGCCCGAAGATTTGAATTTTTACATTTACTTGTGTGCAGATGTTGTAGAAACGTTTCACAGCCGTGGTCACAGTTCATAAGAACCGAAGTGACCAATCGGTCCCCCAAGCAGTCAAAGATCAACTTGCTTTGGTTAAAAGGCATGTTGAAATAAAGCATGGAGAGCTATTGTCGATCCGGGAGGAGCGGGACATGCTAAAAAACGAGTTGCTAGGAGTGGGGACCCAAGTTTCCCTCCTAGAAACTGAAGTTTCTGAGCTGGATGGAAAGTAGAAGGCAGCTCACCCAGAAGCATACTCCGCCAAATCCCGGAACGCGGAGTTGGATGCTAAGGTGAACCAAGTCCAAGCTCGGGCCCAGAAGAAAAGAAATAAGCTGAACGAACTTCTCCTTCGGGCCCAGGAAGAAAAGGCGAGCTTGGAAGAAGATCTCACTCATGCCCGTACCGTAACAGAGAGTTCTGTTCGGGAGGCTGTTCTGGGATTCGCCTGGTCCCCACTGTTATTTGCTTTGGCAGATAATATCCACTGGACCTATATTGCTAAGTACTTGAGCAACATGCGGGATCAGGTTACGAAGCAGTTCGGGCTTTCTCCCAAAGATGAGAGGTGGAAGCTGATCGATCCTTTGGAGAAGGATGGAGATTTGAAGGCGATTCATTCTTTGGAAGAGCCTGTTTTGGAGGACGATCCCTTCTTCCCCCTTTTCGATGAAATGGAAAGGACACTCAACCAGAAGGTTGATGATCAGGAAGAAGAGCTGAAGCAGCTTGCAGCCTAGGCTAGGACCGAAGGAGAATGAGAATGATGATAAGGAAGAGGGGCAGATAGGCTAGGACAATTTTCCATACTTGTAACCCTTTTTTTGTTTCCTTATACTCAATGAAATAACCAATTCTTCATTCTTCGTTTTCTGCTTTCGGAGTTAGAATAGGGTTAAAGAACTAAGTTCTGGTTTATTATAAATGATTAAGTTTGTTGGATGTGAGGTCTTTCATTCTTAATTTTTGCTAAGTATAAGATCGGGGTTATTCTATAAGCATAAACTCTTCGGTCCCCGATTTTAACTTAGGTTGAAGTTTGGTTGGGGTTAATTACTTTGGATTTTTAGACGTACGTGAGGACCGCTCTTATTCCGTCCTTGAGATCATGATAATATTGGAACGGCGTAGCCCCGGTTCTTTATGAGTCCCATTACAAGCTTCGGCCGAGCCCCGTTTCTATACAAGTCCCGTGTAAGACTTCAGTTCTACATAAGTCCCAAGTCGGGCTTGAGTTTGTGCTTTGATTGACTAATTCCAGCCTTTATTCGTTCTTCTTGTAGTAGATTACAGGAGCATAAGGGCTGTTTTTAAAGGGTGAATGCCGTTGAAGGGGATGTTTAGTTCGTAGTGAGTTCTGGGAGTTTTGCGATCAATCCTCAATACTCAGCAAGTGCAGGAGCATCTGACTCGTCAGAGCGGTCACTTCTACTTGGGAGCCTTATAAATGAATTGCTACGGTTACCAGTCCAGACTCTTCCAAAAGATTTGACTTCGAGATCGGTCAATCACCTAGCTAGAAACAGTTTGTATTGTGCCCACTTGTATTCTATCTATGTTTAGAGGAATATAATTTTGGCTTGGAATTGTCATTAATAATAAAAGATTTACAAGAAATACCGCTTTAAATTCATGATGTTCCAAGTTTGGGGGATCTCGTCATCATATAACGTTTTCAATTTGGAAGCCCTAGCGTCCAATTTCTTTAGAATCCGATAGGGTCCTTCTCAATTTATGTCCAGCTTTCTAACGTTCCTTCGAACCCTTATATTTCTAAGGACGAGGTCACCATCACAGAACTCCTTTGGTAGGATCCGTTTGTTATGAGCCCGCTCCATAGTTCGTTGATAAGAATACATTCGCGCATAAATCACATTTCTCTTTTCTTCGATTATCTTGAGGTTCAATAATCTCATTTTGCCATTCATGTGCTCGTCATATTGAGTTATTCGAGGCGATCGGATGGCCACCTCTACTGGACTAACCGCTGCAGACCAGTTTTCTAGTGAGAATAGAGATTCAAGGGTCGTGGAGCGAGGTGCAGTCTTATAAGCCCATAAAACCTCATGGATATGTTCAAGCCATTTTCCCCTTAGATCTTCCAACTTAGTTTCATTCCCTTAATGGTGACTTTGTTAGATACATATGTGAGTCCAATGGTCTGGGGATGAGCCACTGATGAGAAAGGTTGGGTAATGCCCAACTTAATACAGAAATGCTGAACGGTCCTTCCGTGAAATTGGAGCCCATTGTCTGATACCAACGCTCGGGGTACCCCGAAGCGGCATACAATGTTTCTCCATAAGAAATGTTTTACATCCTTCTCTGAAATAATTGCCACCGCTTCTGCTTCGATCCATTTAGTATAATATTCTACTGCCACAATGCAGAATTTCCGTTGCCCTACTGATCGAGAGAATGGTAACAGAATATCAATTTCTCATCTGTCAAACAGACATGGAGCGAGGTCACCGATAGGGGAGCCCCTGGCAGTTGCGGGATCGGAGCATGATATTGGCAAACAGCGCAGCGTTTGGTATACTTCCTAGCATCTTCGAGCAACATTGGCCAAAAATATTCGGCTCTGATAACGCGATGATATAGGGATCGAGCCCCAGAGTGAATACCGTATATTCCTTCAAGAACATAAATCATCGCAAGAGACGTCGCTCGAAACTCTTTTTAAATAATCTCCTATCGCTCAAAACATATTTTTTATCTCGGAACTCAATTTTTATGGCCTTCGATGTGTTCTCAGGAAGATAGCCATTAGTCAGATATTTGATAAAGGGATCCATCCATGTGATGTGGGTTCCCCAGGAGATTCAGTGGCATCAATGTTCAAGCCCTGAGGTTCATGGCATAATGTCTCGATTTCCTCAACTGATTGTTCGTTCATATATACCTTGACCGAAGATCGGTCTTGGATATGGACCAATATAGTGCCCGGTCCTATATTCGGCATGCTTGAGCCAATCTGGCCAGCACATCAGCAACCTTATTCTGTTCTCGCGACATTTGATCAAGTGAAAATTCGCTGAAATTCTTAGATAATTCCAGAACTTTGGAATGATACAACTTCATCATAGGCTCATGTGTGTCGGATCTTCCCGCAAATTGTTCCACGATTAGCTTGGAATCCGAGAAAATTCACACTTTAGCAACTCCCATATTTAGGGCCAATGTCATTCCCGATAATACGGCCTCATATTCTACCATGTTATTAGTTTTTTAGAATAAGAATTTAACTGAGGAATGAATAACATCATCTTGCAAAGTAGTAAGGGTAATGCCTGCCCCTTTCCCCCAAAGGTTGATCCATCAATATAAATGATCCATCGATCATCCTCCTGGTTTAAGAATATCGCTGATCGGGTCATTTCAACCATGAAGTCAGCAAGAACTTGAGCTTTGATCGCCCTTCGGGGTACAAATTCTAGATACATGGAGCTGATCTTAATCGCCCCACTTAGATAATCTCTCATTGAGATCTGTCTGATTCAAAATTTCTTTCACAGGCTGATCAGTATAGACATAAACCTTTCGACCTTTAAAATAATGTTTTAGCTTAGATATAACATTCTTCAATGCTAGCATGAATTTTTCCAAGTTAATGTATATGGTCTCTACCAATACCAAAGAGTGACTCATGTAATATACATGTCTATGAATATCATCTCTAATGGTAACCAGAGCTGTGCTCACTGCGACTTCAGATACAATTAAGTATAATCCCAAAGGTTCATCGCTGCTTGGACTCACCATCACAGGGGGAGTGTTCAAATAAGTTTTCAACTCTGAGAAAGCCCGATCAAATTCTTCGGTCCAATCCAAATGACATGCCTTCCTTAATACCCTGAAGAAGGGTAAGGCTCAATCTGTAGATCTAGAAATAAATCCGCTCAGCGCAGCTAGACGACCAGTCAGCCTCTGGAACTCCATTTTATTTCTCGGAGGTTGCATGTCAATGATGACCTAAACCTTCTTAGGGTTAACCTCTATGTCTTTCTCAGAAACGTAGTATCCTAAGAACTTTTCGCTTAAGATCCCGAAGCAGCACTTGTTCGGATTTAGTTTGAGTTTATATTTGTGGCATACTTCGAAACAGCGAGACAAATATGAAATATGGTTTTCATCATTCATGGATTTGATAATCATATCATCAACATACACTTCCATAATATAGCCTATTAAATCCCTAAAGATTTTGTTGACCAACCTCTGGTATGTTGCTCCTGTAATCTTCAAGCCAAAAGGCATAACCATATAGCAATAAACGTATCTTGGTCATGAAAGCCGACTTCTTTTGATCTTCTTCAGCAAGGAAGATATGATGGTACCACGAGTAGGCATTCATGGTACTCATCATCGAGCTGCCAGCAACAACGTCTACCAAACGGTCAATATGTGGCAGGGGGAAAGGATTAGATTCACAACTCTTGTTGACATCGGTGAAATCAATGCACATTCTCCATTTCCCATCTGCCTTGGAAACCACCACCGAGTTTGCAACCAATTCAGTGTAGTGGATCTGTATGACAAATCCGGATCGCAGCATTTTGTTCACTTCCGCTCGGATGACTTCAATTTTTTCAGGAGAGTAGCGTCGCTTCTTTTGCCTGATAGGCTTCGCTCCGGCCTCAGTGTTGATCCGATGTTCACTTTCGGATCGGAAATCCCCGGAACATCGTCCGGGGTCCAAGAAAATTTGTCTACGTGGTTTTTTAGCAAGTGGACCAATTCTTCTTCAAAAGATGGGGTCAGATGCGCCCCGATGCGAGTTGTCTTGGTTGAATCCCCTTCAACGAAGTTGATCAAATTGAACCCGATGGGTTGCATAGCCTGCCTCGGGTGCGGTGGCTCTTCCAGCAAATCCACCCGGACCCTCTTAACAGGTGCCAAAGTTTGGCACGAGCTCATGTAGCACTGTCTTGCTACGGTTTGATCTCTTTTAACAGATATGATTGCATTAGCGGAGGGGAACTTGAGCATCATGTGATAATTAGAAGAGATCGCCTCAAACTTACTGAGTCTGGTTAGTCCAATAATGGCGTTGTAAGCCAAGTCGACTTCTACAGCAATAAATTCAAGGGTCTCCGGAATGATCTCCCAAAATGATCGGGAACAAGATCTTCCACATCAATAAGCCAAGTCCTTGAATTGATCTCCCAAAATGATCGGGAACAAGATTTTCCCGCATGGAATGATGCTCCTATGGTCAAATGCTCAGAGGATGATATTATCAATGGTGAGATTGTGACCCGGAGCCCCCAACATCTCAGCCACTTCATGCTTTATCAAATTGCACGAAGCCCCGGTATCTACCAAGATTCTGTGGACCCGATGATTGACAATAACTCCACTGATGATAAGAGGATCATCACATGGATCCGTAACTCCTTCCCGATCAGCAGCAGTGAAGGTGATGGCGTCCTCGTAAGAAGAGGACCGCTCAGCAGCAGCATAATTAACCAGCGCCACAGATTCAGAATTTTCTACGGAATCCCCGCGCGCTGCTCTCTTTCGGTCCCGGACCGACTCATTAATACGAATTCCACCGGAGATAACATAAATATCCCTGGCCACATTTCGCTCTGGTGGAGTAGCCTCATTTTGCGGAGGTTGTGCCTCCACTGCAACGGGATAAGGAGGAGGATTCTCCTGTCTCCCTCCATCATTCTGCGGGGTTCGGCTACCCCGACCCCGGAAACGTTTTATTCCGCCCTAGCCACGGTTCTCTCAACCGTGCTGGTCTCTTTCATGTTTTTGCGGAGGGGACCTTCGGTCCTCGTCTCGGTCATTATAATTTCGAGGTTGTCCCCGATTATCCCTGCCCCGCGGACTATGACAATCGTCACCTTGACGGCCCCTATGGGAAGATTCAGCTCGTTTGCCCTTAGGATCACTCTGATCGGGCATTTCTTTAGTCATCGCCGCTACTGTCTCCTGCAATAGCGGGCACTTTAGCGTCGGATGATCGTGGTTATGATGCAATTCACAATACACCCGTTTTTCTTCCCACTTCGGGGGAGCATTCTTCTCAGTCACATCCCTTACTTCTCGAGGCTGTCTCTTAGGGTACGAAGCCCTATGATCGCCCGCGGGCTCAGAACTCCCGCTAGGAGGTACCAAATATAAAATACCGAAATAACAAAATTTCGGTATTGTATTTGTCATTCCAAAGTTTTTGTTTACCCTTAATTTTTGTTGTCATTCATATATGTTACAAGTTCACATGTTTGGTCAAATTTTTTACCTTAATTTTTTTTTGTTTTCACTTTTAGGTCGAAATTCTTGATTCAAAATAAGGCCTCATGTTTACGAATTAAAAGAAAAAAAATAATATTTTCATTATTCTTAAATAGCCTTGAGATTAAAAAAAAACGATTTTAAACAATAAAAATGTAAAAAAAATTATTTTCAATTAAAAATTAATAAATTATTGAGTAGATGAAGAGGCTAAAATTTATTAAAGCAATTCAACACATTAATCAAAAATATAATTTATCTAGTCTAAAAATATTTCTTCTTCTTATTCTTGTCAATTTCCTTTATTATATTATATTCAACTAATGTGAAAATATGAGCGATATACGAGATTGAACATACAATTTGTGATCTTACGTCATCGGAAGAGCAAATCTCTACATTGGTTTTCATTATGATAAATCAACAAATATTAGTACAATCAAGGGATATCATGAACTCGAATGAATATGGTTCGAAGAACAATTCACTCTATCAGCCCCGACTCGTCAAATCCACGCGACTAGAAGTCACAACTCCACGTGAGTCACCAAATCCACACGACTAGCCAAGTTCACGCGAATTCTGATCAGGTCTCTGTGAAATAAGATACTAAACTCCGCAGCCAACGAAATGAGAGAAAAACACGCGACTACAGAGAGCAAAAACACGTGACTACAGCATCAGGAGTAAGTCCACACGACCCCAAACAACAAATCCACTTGACTACAACCTAAAGAGCAAATCCACGCGAGTCCCGAAGCAAGTTAGGGTCCAAAAGCAAATCCACTTCCCAAACATTCTTGGGAAGCGTGCCAAGAGTGTGAATATTTTTTCGGTGCCTTATGACCTATATTTATAGAAAAACTTGTCCAATAGGTCAACTTAGGGTCGTAAAGCAAAGTTTTAGTCAATTCGGCCCAGTTTGGCCCTAAGTTGCTCAAAAACACCAATTTTCACCAAGATATGTATCGTAAGGTCTCTGATTTTCCGAAGTGCGTCCCGGTCGAACACCGTTCATACGTAATGACGAGAAAATACCCTTGACCGGTTCCGGAACTCCAACTACTGAGAAGGTAGCCTAAAATATCACAAAAACTCACTGACGAGCTCTTTGGGTGCCAAATTATGAAAATACCCAGGACATCATTTCAAACCGGAACCATCCAAGACTACTCAAAACGTCATTAGAATTCCGATACGCGGGCCTGGGATGCCAAATTACAAGAATACCCTCAAAGCTGCTTCATCCTGAGATTATAATGAAGAGCCGAAAATACCACTTAATTATGTCAGACTAGCCCCGTGGGTATCATAATGACGTAAATACCATCGGGTAATATCAATTATATATATATATATATATTCTAAGAAAATTATAGAATATTTATTAATTGAAACTTATATCTTAAAAATTTAATAATGTTAATGCATGGATTTATGATGTCGGGTCAATATTTGGCGGGTTCGAACACCCGTCTGACATAAACTAGGTGGGTAGTGAATGGACGGTCGACGTGTGTAAGTGGTCGATCGACAAGTATGTAAATGGTCGATTGACATTCGGACACATCAGCGATGGTATCACGGTTGACACACTACGGTGGATCGCAACAATTTTCATACTAAGACAAATCTTGGTATGGGCGTTGGATGGTAGTGAAGATGTCAACAAAGGTTGCGCCACCAATTCTAGGTGGTGTCGTACGACTTACATCATTTTATGGACTCGAGTAACAATGCACAAGAGTATGATAAGATTTTGTAATTTTATATTCCCATCATCTCTTATAAAAGGAGGATATGGAAGAATGTTTGAGGACACGCCCTTTGTCAAAAGGCCATAATGGGGAAAAGACGAATATTAGGGAGGTAGAAATGATGCCAAAGTTAGATTAAAGAAATAAGTAGGAGGAGTAGAGAAGAAACAGTGAGAGGGATGAAGAGGAGATAGGAAGGAGAAATGTTTTAGAGAGATAAGTGATAATTGATAATGATTCGATATCATTAATGTAATACACCGGGATTTATACTCGTATTTATTGGGCTATTCTCATACAATCTCAATATTCTATTGGGTTAAAGTCCATATTATGTTCGGTCCATCTACTAGTCATGATTCTAAATCGTGAAATTACATACTCTTAAAAACGATCGTTGACCCTAACGATCATCCTACAATACATTGAAACAAAATAAAAACAACAGCTAAGCTAAGGACCTCGTGGGATGAACCATCAACCAAAAAATGACAGTCTCGTATCTTCTTTTCTCAAAGCAGCAATAGTGTGGCCAATAATGATGTGTCTAAACTTAGTAGCAACTGGACTACTGCTTGTTCTAACCCACACACCAAAAATGAATAACAAGGCTACTCAATGACTGCTACAAACGAAATGAAAGAACAAGATGCATAAAGCCGTAACAAAAAACACAACAAATCAATAGCAAAATGCTAGATCTAGGATCTTTGGAGGATGAAAATAAAAAAATGTCTTTTTTCTATACATAATATGGAGTGAGATTTAAGTTCATCACAAATCCGGGCTTGCTTGTTACTGGAAGAAGTTGGCAGCGACAAAGAGCTTCGAAATTTAGGTGGAGAAAAACCTGATTTAGGTTTACTGGTCTTAGAAAAACCCAATTTCGGTTATCCGACCTTAGGATATGACCGCTCCAATACCATGTTGTCATGTTCTTGGATCGTAAAGCGTAGAAAGAGGAAGGAGTGAGGTAGAAATGATTGACATTTAGACGGAGGAAAGGAGATGGAGTCGCCCAATACAGGGGCGTGTAGAAGAGGAGGAAAAGTAGAGAGAAGAATGAGATGACTTAGTGAGATAAAATCAAAATTTGATATTAATGTAATAAAACCCAATGTTTTAAAAACAGGTACCGGCTGGTATATCGAACAAGTTCATTGGATCGATATACCAGATATGTATCGAGTATACCGGATCCGTACCATAATATTATAATAAATTAAATTATAAAATATTCATATTTAATTTTTTTAAAAACAAAACCCAACCCGACCTGCAAAAAACCTGACACGACCCCGCTAAATATGCATACCGGATATATGAGAAATTTAAAACATTGATAAAACCCAAAATTTAAACATGTATTCACTATTCCCATATATTCCTAATATTATATTGGGCTAAAAGCTTATATTAACTTGGATCCTCTCCAGAGTCCACACAATATCTTCAGTACCTATGATGGTGACCACAGTTAGGAAATAGGATAGCAATCATGTATCATAATACACGTTCGTATCACATATTGTGCGTAGCAGAATTAAAAATTTTCATATTCCTTAAAAATGGATCGGTAAATTCGTCAAGAATTTAAAACCATACATTTGATTCTCCAATGAGCTTCGATGGTCAGAAGTGTCGAGATAAGCTCCGTGATAAGAAACGGTTTCCTCTTTGCACCAAGTCTCCAAATTAGGATGCCATCTAACGGAAATCCACATGTGATCGGATCTTTACAACACATGAATAATCTCTGCTAGAAGATTAGATTGAGAAATTCACAATCACTCAATATTTAGTTCTATATCGGAAGATGAAGTGAACGGCTAGTGTTATGTTACTCAATCAATGACTCATTTTATAAAAAACGAGCCATTGAAAAAGTCAACTCAAATCTATCCATAAACAAATATTCATAATGAATATTTCGAATCAGTTTTCTATAATTAATCTCAACTATTTTATTTTACAAATAATTTCTTTCATAAACAATTTATAATGAATTAGAAATTAAGTGGAAAATATCAAACCAAATATTAATCATGATTTAATTGGAAAAACAATTTCTCCAATTAAATGTAATTATTTCTTATTGAATTGAACATTTTAATTTAATAAAGTTAGACAACATAAATTCAGATATCTCTTTCAATCATCCGATCACTTTTGTGTGTGACCCATTAGGTTTACAACAATAGTGGTCGTAATTAAAATATCAGATAAATTAAACTCTTTAATTATCTCTAACAACTCTTATTAGATTCATATTTAATTAACGATCAACGTTGGCGTCTAGCAACACGTCTTGATCCCCAAGTGTTGGAAAAAATCTAGTGCATAGATTAAACCTTTCAATGATTAGTTACCGTATATTCAAACTTCTCTCGACAACTTTGATCTCATTCAATTAGATACATATATCGTCTATTTTAGAATATGAATTTATATTTGTTCATCAATAAGTTTATTCATAGACAATTTGAACTCTTCAAATTTCTAATCACCTCGGCCAAGGATTTTGAAACTATTGATTCTTACAAATCCCAAATATATTTCTCTGCTATTGAGAACGTCGAGTTCTTTATTGATTAATCAATCAACTTCTAATATATGATATTGTATCCCAAATTATTTGTATATGAATATTCCATTTGAAATATTCAACCAAATAAATGAAAATACAAGACAAAATATTCAAGTTATCTTTGTTAATCTCAAGTCAAAGAACATTTACACAACCATCATTACGAGATTTGATCGTTGACGTAAATAGCATATCCAAAAGATTTTCTCGTTGTCGAGTCATCTGATGAACTTGTTCTCTAACAAGCATCTATATGTTTGTACTAGAAAATTCTTTTCACTGGCAATGAGAACAACCACTTGATCAAATCAAGGGACACAACATATACTAGTCATTACCGTATTATTGATATCTCTTTTTCAATAATCCATGGGTTAGAGAAATTTTGCATAAAAGTATCAAGTATGCAATAAGAATCCCACATCATAATCTCATTATGATTTCTTTTATACAACTTTTAAGTATGAGACTTAATTATCAATTTAATATAAACAATCTTTATAAGAAATATAATTGATAAATAAGAAACAATTCATTTAATCACTAATTGAATTATATCATATAATTGGCTTAGGGCACTCGAATCTAACAACCACATCTGCTGGCATGTGATGTTTCGATATAGAATCGAGTCCTTGTGAATGGGCACTAAAATCAACTATCTACAACCTCTTCTTTCATTTGTCCTGAAAACAGTTATGAAAGAATAAGTGCAACTTAAGACGTTTTTGTCCAGAACGTTTATTGATCACAGAAGGGTACTAATCGCATCAACAGAAATGAGCTCTAGTGAATGGGCTCTAGATCTCAATATGGAGAACTAATCGCATCAACAGAAAAGTTCTTTCTTAGTCCCCCGCCTTTTTTGTCCAGAACGTTTATTGATCACAGAAGGGTACCATAGAGAGAGGCTCTTCCTGATGTGAGATTGCCTGCTTGGGGCAGGAATGTGAGTTGCTGAGTGTTGGAGTGTGAAATAGAGCTCTGATAAAATAGGAAAGTCCGTATTTTTATCCTCTACTTATTGAATGAGTGTACGAATTATTTCTTATCAAGGGTGTCATCAACATTAGTAGTAGAATAGAGAGTATTATAAGGCTGGAGTGGCTGAATAAGATGTGTATGAATAAGATGAGGAACGAATACCCGAGACTTGTGCATCATCGCATGAATGACTGATTCAATGATAGCTTCGATCGCCCAATCAATTAGGGGAAGCAGACTCATTCATGGACGAATTCCAACTTCTTATTGGATGATTCCGGATCGCGACACCCTGATTATTGCCTTACTTCACTACTGCTCTATGTATTTGGTTCTTATATTTGCCCCGTGGGTTTTTCTCTTAGATGTGAGATTCCCACGGTGTTTTTCGTAACGGTAACTGGTTACTAGTGGTTCTCATAAAACAAACAAACAAGTATTACGGAGTAAGATTTTCTACCGTAACAAATAACTTAAATGATTGTAATTTCATTTAATATAAAAATAATTTTAAAATATAAATTTATATTAATTTAGAATTATATGTTTAAAGTTAATTAAAATACTATAGTTTCTAATTTTTTGATAAAAATTGAGGTCCATTAGTGGTTTTTAGAGTTTATAATAGTGTATTAAGAAATGATGCAAATGATGTTACAGAATTCTTACAAAGAGAAGATCAATAAAGTGCATGATAGGAGTATTCGAAGAAAATAATTCCAGGTTGGTCAAAGAGTTTTATTGTTTAACTCACGTCTTCAGTTATTTCCAGGAAACTACATAGCCGTTGGATTGAACCATTTGAAATCAATCAAATCTTTCTACATGGTGCCATCACAATCCAAAGTTATGATACTGGTAACAGTTTGAAAGTGAACGATTATCGATTGAAGCCATAATACGAAAATCATCCACCAATATTGGTAGATGATATCGATCTCACACCAGTCTGGGCATCATCAACATCGCAACAAAGGACCTTAAAATTTTGTAACCGTTGGATGAATTCCAACACTATCCTTTAATTTTTGCATTATTTTTCTCGTATTTTTTTTAAATTTTATTTATTTAGTTCTATCATATATTTTATTTCCATTTGGATGCCTTGACTATCTTCTATCACAACGAGGATGTTGTAAAGTTTAAGTGTGGGGGGATTTCGTAACATAAATCCTATGTAAGCCGATCATGCTTCTATACCAAAGTGCTTTAAATATCTCTGTCATACATCATTTTTAGCGCATCACATTACATAACTCG
>RWGZ01001703.1:0-30310 GCA_009725065.1 Utricularia reniformis | reverse complement strand
CTTCTCATATTCCCTGAGGGAACTTGCGTGAATAACCATTACACTGTGATGTTTAAGAAGGTTGTCCTTAATCCTAACATGCCACCGTAAACATTTTCAAAGCTTTTTTGGTTTTTTGGGGCTTATTGTGCTAATCAATTGCAATCTTTTATGCTTTCATCATTCGTGAGTTTAAGTTGCTCACTCTCATGATTTTTTAGGCACTTTCAAGTTTATTTATTTTTCAAAGTATTTTCTCATGTTGGATGCCACTTCATAGTTCACGTTTTCATCATCGTGAATCCTAGATCACATTCTCGTATGCTTTGTTACTACTAAATCTTTTAGCATTATGTTTCAAATTAGAACTGGTTGCCATATCATCTCTAAATGCTATATTTTGTACAGCAATACGAAAACTGAATTAATCTGTGGCTCCAGGGTGCATTTGAGTTAGGGTGCACGGTTTGTCCAATCGCAATAAAGTACAACAAGATATTCGTCGATGCTTTCTGGAACAGCCGAAAGTAACTTCAGAAGCTGAGAAATTCAAATCA
The DNA here is from genome assembly GCA_009725065.1 of Utricularia reniformis. Taxonomy (NCBI): domain Eukaryota; kingdom Viridiplantae; phylum Streptophyta; class Magnoliopsida; order Lamiales; family Lentibulariaceae; genus Utricularia; species Utricularia reniformis. Next base: position 29,774 of record RWGZ01001703.1, on the reverse strand, counting down.
ATGGAACAGTATCTTTCCCCATAACAAACACATTGTTGGTTTTGCAGGCAATCCTTCACAATGCATTTACTACAGCTTATGACATCATGGGCTGTTGTTTGTGATGTATGGTATCTCGAGCCTCAAAACCTGAAACCCGGAGAAACAGCAATTGAATTTGCTGAGAGGTAAGTGAGACGAGACTTCGTAAGATTCAAAACACATGAAAACAAATTATTGTGTATTGTGTTGTTGTTTCAGGGTCAGGGACATCATTTCTGTAAGAGCAGGTGTGAAGAAGGTTCCTTGGGATGGGTACTTGAAGTATTCACGCCCCAGCCCGATACTCCGTGAGCGCAAGTAAGCCGCATTTTTATACTCTGCAATGTGAAGCCAGAAAGCAAAACAGAGCATGAATATTAGTTATGTTTATTTGCAGGCAACAAACTTTTGCAGAGATTGTTCTTCGCAGCCTGGAGGAGTAGTAGATTTGGTTATTATATTTGGCCCTGGAGAGACTCCTTTTGGCTTCAATTCCCACAAGTGCGTTTCGTAGTTTCAAGTTTGCATTACATTTTAGCAGTATCGATAAATATCTCAAAAACAAGTATAAAAAATGGTATAAATATCATATGCGTACTTGTTGCTATTGGACTGAGATAACATGTAGAAATGTATGTTTTTTTGTACAATTTTATAATTTTAAAAATAAATCTTTTTTGATATTTTTGAATTATAAATTTGTAACTCATTGAATGGTGTGGTACTAGTATATAATGTTAGGATACATATGCATCGTTTAGGAGATACATAGATTAAGAACATTAAATTATCAATATTTAAAATATATTCATTCTCAAATCTTTTATTATAATTTGAACTCATATACTAAAGGGAAATTATTTTAAAACATTGGGATTTTGATTATTAAAATAATTATAATATTTGATAAACCATCCAATATCAATATAGGTATCCGATTCGTGTAATCGAGACAAAATAAAGAATCCATACATCATATGACACCAACTACGAATACTTATCGGTATGATTTCATTGAAAATGATAACGTCCATCGACCTTTAATTTATTCGAAATCCAAATCCCTTTTGTTTGGCACTACACCAATCTGAAGGCGTAGGAAAAATACAATAAAAATAAATCAAATAAACACTTAGCTGGTTTATAAGTTGGAACTTCAGTCAAGGTTCGCAATAACAGCATCCACAACTTGTTGTGTAGTACTTTCTCCACCAAGATCTTTTGTCCTGTATTTGCTTTCAGCTATCACTCGTTTCACAGAAGTTTCGAGACGATCCGCAAAAGAAGGGAACTGTAAGTGTCTTAGCATCATAGCTGAAGATAGTAGTAAAGCTACTGGATTTGCCCTCTTTTGCACAACCAAATTATCATTACCGACGTTACCTGCAGAAGCGCCTTGCTCGAAAATGGCATGATCGGCACCTACATTACCTGGAACAGAACATAAAATGCAGTAAAATCATGATTACAAACTAGAACAATTTTTACGGTTAAAAAAGGCTGATATCGTGAATGATACACACCTCCGGGCATGACACCTGTACCACCCGCAATACCAGCAGCAGTATTTGAAACCAGATTACCATAGAGATTTGGAGTCACCTTCAATATCAGAGCATTGTTTTAAAACTACTACAAACATGTATAGGATAGGACATGAGTTATCATATCGAAAAAATTGTTAAACAATGATGATGTGAAGATGAATGGTTTGGTCTTACCATAACATCAAATTGCTCAGGCTTAGAAACGAGCTGCATGGAGCAATTATCCACAATCATCTCATTATATTGGATGCTGGGGTACTTGCTAGCGACCTCACGACAAGATTCAAGAAATAAGCCATCTGCCAGTTTCATAATATTTGCTTTATGTACCGCAGTTACTTTCTTCCTGTTGTTAAGATATGCGTACTCAAAGGCATACTGTGCGATGCGCTCTGAGCAGAACTTTGTGATTACCTATTATCAGCACAAGTGTGTGAAAAAGGAGTAGCCAAAAATATAATCAAAACAAAAAGGGAACTGAAGAATGAATAATAGAGTATCAAAAGCAGCAATGAAGCAAGAAGACAAGCCAAATATTTTGAACATCTGAAAAGCCAAAAAAGCCATTTCATCATACAGTGAAAACACAGAAAATCACAGAAGCAAATTTATGCAGCATCTTGTTCTATCAAATAGCTCCTATATTTATTTCACGTGTAATGGGTTTCTGGTGTTAAAAGAGAAAACTTAATGAGACATCCATATTCAGAAATAGCACATAGCCATATAAAACATGTATGCGAAAATAAATCAAAAACACCTTCAGGCTTTCTACAACTCCAGGAACAACCTCGTGTTCGAGCCCCGAATACTCGCCTTCGGTGTTCTCCCTAATCACAACGATATCCACATTCTCATGCCGCGTTGGTAATCCATCCAAATTGAAGCAGTGCACGAGTGATGCATATAAATCAAGCTCCCTCCTCAACACTACATTCAGAGAGCTAACACCACCACCCACGGGAGTCTGCAGCCCTCCCTTCAAACAAACCTTATTCTTCTTAATCGATTCGATCACCTCAGGCGGCACGTTCTTCATATCACCATGTACATCGTACTTCTCGAAATAAACAGGTGCGTGCATAGCATCCATCACCTGTTCCACTGCACCAGTTACTAGAGGACCCACTCCATCTCCAGGTATCAAAGTCACTGCGCGTGGGGCTCCGTCTCCTGGACGCGGCATGTACGTCACGGATCGCGACTGCGCCTTAGATCCACCGGAATACAGAATCCGATTGAAGATCGGAAGCACTCGCCTCGACATTTTCTGATCACTATTGCGAACAATTAGGGTTTGGATTAGTCAGATTTCAGAAGCAGACTTTTTTGAACCGAGATATAGGCCGGTCAGGTTTGACCGTTAAATTAATATTTATAATCACACGAAAATGATGAGAATTACATTAAATTAATAAATATTATCTAATAACAATAAGGTATATAAACCAATATTTCTAAAGAAGTATACTTTTGAATTTCGCGCTTAAACTTTCAAATCTCAGTTCAGTGGTCTAAAAAACCAATAAATCATGCTAAAAAACCGTTATTCCCTAGCAAATAGTGAGTTTGTTTGGTATCCCGATAAGAATGGTGGTGCGGTAAGGTGCGATCGTGAGATCGTGATTTTATAAAAATGCACAAAACATAAGAATATTTACGATGCTGTCATCGTTAAAAAATCACGATTTGATAATCGCTACGAAAACCAGCTATATTATCATCGTAATTTTGGAAATAATTTTATTGCCCTTCGTTTTACATCTATATAAATAATATTTTTATCATAACCCTCATTCTCCTCATTCTGCCGTCAATTTCCCACAGCAGAGCTGATCTAAAATTTCTTTCAATAGAATATTATAACTATGTTTTTGAAATCATAGTTAGAACTAAATTGTATTAGATTATATGTAATTTATTTGTTTTTAATATTAAACATAAAAAGGGTATAATAGTATTTACAAAAACTACGATATCATAATTTTATTAAATACACTTAAAAAATCACGATCACCACATTTTACCACACCTCACAACACCGCAATTTTAAAAAGCTATACCAAACAAACCCAGTAACAAATTGACTAAGTCATCCAAAGATGATACTGATTTTAAAACATATCATTTATTCAACCATGTAAAAATACAATGTCAAAATCTAGGTTTTAAAACCGTTCGGGTAGCCGCGGTCCAGCCGGGTCCAGCCGTGGGTCGGTCAAAAAACGATCCGGTTCAGTTTAACATATTTTATATTTATATATTTGTAATTTACTCAAATTAGGGTTTATATTTTTTCTGGGTTTGTGGCTGCGACCGCTGCATAAAGTTGAATCTGCTTCAAAATCTACTCCAACAGTCCCACTTCCATTTGCTTATTTGCTGATATCCTCCTTTTACGTAAGTATCATTTACAAATTACACCAGACCAAACAGAAAAAGAGTATTTCACTCGAATACCGCAGGTATGTGTTCGGTGTATATTTATTTATTTTTGAACGTTCAATTTTTACGATTCAACTGAAATACCAAACAAATTACTCTAATTGCATAGTCTCTAGCAAAAAATACAACTGAAATTCCAAAAAAAATACCAATTGCATCCCCGTCAAGTTACTTGAATAGTCTCCACTAGTCACTTTATTTCACTAATTGTAAATATTTTATACACATGGATCCTTTGGACTACAAAATCAAATCGGATTTGAGCGGATACATATAATTCAGAAGAATATGTGAGTAATTCATACACAGCATTTCTTTCCGATTGCTCTAATTTTACATTCTTATATTTTAAGTTGTTGTATCTTTAATGTTTTGTGAATCTTTAGTTTCCATGTGTTTTATCATTTAATTGAAAAACAATATGATGTTTGATAGAAATATGTATCTTATTTGATTCATTTTTCAGATACACAATGAACTTTGATGGACTTTCCGGAGGTACTGAAACTAGAAGTACTCCATCAGATTTATTTCTACGGCATAAGAATGATCCAACGTGGAATTATGTTGTCGTGAAAGAAGTAGATGGTCGTAGTGAAAATCATTGTTGTTTTTGCGACAAAAACATAAGGGGCGGAGGAATACATAGGGTGAAGAAACATCTTGCCGGGAGTAAGGGAGATGTAAAGCCATGTAGTAAAGTACCACATCATGTGAGAAGGGAAATGGAGTTAGCACTGGAAGCTTGTACTGGAATTTCGAAGGCAAAACGTACGAGGATTGAACATGAACAACTAATAAATTTGTTGCAAGACCAGTTAGTACAAAATGAAGTTGAATGTGATGATGAAGTTGAGGAAATTGCAACACAGACTTCCAAAAATAATGCAAGTTTTGGATCTAGTAAGTTAGGAAGACAAAAGATGCAATCAACGCTTAAAAGATTTTGGATTGGAAAAGAGGCTGTTGCCAAAGCTCACCACGATATAGCGAGGTTTTTCTATTGTTCGTCTATTCCATTTTATTGTGCAGAATCGAAATACTTTTATGATATGCTTCAGTCAGTATGTAAGTTAGGAGATGGTTTCAAACCTCCTTCAATGCATCAACTACGTGTACCATTGTTAAAAAATGCAAAAGAAGAGTTGCAGATTTGGATTGAGAGTATTCGATCTAGTTGGGCAGAGACTGGTTGTACGGTGATGGGGGATGGTTGGACTGATTGTCGTTCACGATCTCTCATAAATTTTCTTATTTATAGTCCCCGTGGAACTATTTTTTATAAATCGGTTGATGCTTCTCTGATGGTGAAAGATGCAAATGCTTTATTCTATTTGTTTCAGGAAGTTATTGAGTGGGTTGGACCCAAAAATGTTGTACATATTGTTACTGATAATGCATCCAACTATGTTGCAGCGGGGAAAATTATTGAGCAACATTACCTTTCGATTAGTTGGTCACCATGTGCAGCTCATTGTGTGAATTTGATGATGAAAGAAATTGGAAATATGAAATGCATTAAAACAGTATTGGAACAAGCTTCAAAAGCATCTAGATTTGTATACAATCATGGACGTTGGCTTGCATGGTTGAGAAGAAGAGAAGGATGGAAAGAAATAGTAAGACCGGCTGAGACAAGATTTGGCACTACCTTTATTGCGCTACGAAGCTTTTTGAATTGTAGAGAAGATCTTGAAGCATTAATAGTTAATAAGGAATTCTCCCATTCAAGTCTAGGAAAAGATGCAAGGGGCTTAGAGTTCAAGAGAATTGTTTTGGATGACGGGTTATGGAATGATTGTCTAGTTATAGTAAAAGCAATAGAACCACTAATGCGTTTTTTGAGAATTGTGGATGGAGACAAGATACCGAATCTAGCATATGTTTATGAGGGAATTCATAGGGTGATAAAAGCCATTAAAACTACTTTTCAGAATGAGAAGAAGTTATATGAGCCTTTCACTAAGATTATTGAACGTCGTTGGGATAGACAATTCTACAAAGGTCTTCATGCCGCGGCGTTTTGGCTTAATCCACAATTCCAATATGATCCACAACACTCTCTCATGATTGATGCAGTAATGGATGATGTTCTAGATATTATTACTAAGAAAGGAGAGATTGACATAGATGTTTATTTGTCCGAAATAAAATTGTTTCGTGAAAGAAAAGGAAGTTTTGGTAGAGATATTGCTTTGGATGCTAGTCGATCAAACAAACATCAACCTGGTTAGTACAATATTATTATCATTTACTAATATGAAGCATAAATTTAGATATTTGTTTTTGGATTTTCTAATGATTTCTTCATTGATAGATGATTGGTGGAGATATTTTGGTGGAAGTGCCCCGGAATTGAAAAAACTAGCAATTAAAATCCTTGGGCAGACAAGTTCTTCTTCCGGTTGTGAAAGAAATTGGAAAGTATTTGATCAAATACATACAAAAAGAAGGAATCGGTTGTTACACAAGAGATTAGACGACTTGGTGTTCGTTCGCTACAACCAAAAACTCAAGGATAGGTATCTTTCAAATTTGGATATAATTATGTTCAATCTTGTATATTTTGCAAGTTCAATTATCACATCTGGATTGCAATGATATTGTTGATGTGCGTTAAATGATATGTGTTCTAGGTGGAATGCACAACAAGAATGTTTCGATTCAATTGATCTTGATAATATTGAAGAAATCGATACTTGGATTTTAGAAGATGACGGAAATCCTTTCTTGGATAATGAAAATCTTGAGAAAGCATGTTACGAAGACTTGGATTTTATTGTTCCGGAAAATGACAATGATAAAGTCGAAGAAGGTTAGACTTTAAATTTATGCAAATCATATTACACACATTTGATTGGTTGATAGAGTTATTTATGTATCAATATTCATTTTAAACACAATTTCAGCAGAGAAGTTGGCAGCAGAAAACCAGAATTTGGATTTCACATCCTTTTTTAAAGAAATTGAAGAAATGAATCTAGAGTTGGGAGAGTGTTCATTTTGAACTTTAATTATCTATTTAGTTTTTGTTATCTATTATGTTAATGTGACAATTGTTGTTGTTATCTATTATTCTTGAACTTATTTTGATAAATACATTGTTAAATCATTTTATTCGTAATTTTAATTTTAAAAAACAAGTTTAGGACCATCGGCCGGTTCAACCAACGGTCAGACCGGTTCGACCTGAACCGGTAAGAAAACGGTTCAGATAAAATTTCCGGTTTTAAAACCTAGTGTCAAATGCAAATATAATTGGACATTATTTTGATTCACTATAATTAGCCATAAGAATATGCTGCATTAAATTCCAAAAACTTTAATGGCGAAACTTTAAATTATACCCCATAGAGGCAAAATGCAAGCTTCATTTTCTGGTAGCACCTTGTTCCTGGAGATTCAATGGAGAAACTGCTGTAGATGGATTTAGACAGCGAAGGTTATTGCTTCTGGCTGCAGATGAAGAAAGGATTCAAGTGCAATATTTTGCATTTTGCTTATACTTTCCTGTGTTGTGGAACATGGAAAGTAAAATTTATGTGTTATTTTTGCATTACTCTGGACTTGTGGATTCGGTGGCAATTGCAATCTCCTGCGAAAAAAATCGTAAAAATGAGCTCTCAATGCGAATCCGCAGTACAAAAGCATTGAATGTATGTTACTTGGAGTTGAGCTGAGCTGCTTGAAAAGATGCAGCTTGAAGTTATGCTTCTTTGCTTATTCAATAACCATCCAACTTCAAAGCATATTTCTCCATTATCTGATCTACTCATTGAACACCATAGTTGCCTTGGAAGAAATATAAGCTCACTCACATTTCTTCTAGTTTGGCGCACGCCTACTGGTTCGAGTAGCCCAGTTTTCTGGATATAAGAAAGAAAACAAGCCTGTTAATATCATTAGAACCAATTTCTCCATCCACACTGCTGAAAAGTTAAAGCCTCACAGATAAGATAAAGAAGGTTCCCTTTGAAAAACAACATCTAGAGATCGAACAACAAGTTAAACCTTATACGTTTCAAGAATGAAAACAACATGTTGACTGTTCGGAACTGAATTTCGATATCTACCACATTAACTTAAATCCCACAAATACGAACAGAAGATCGACATTTCAGAAAATTTTAAAAACTAACACACAGTGGGATGGATTGTTGAATGGCAGAGGGATGTCTAATATGAATGAACAACAAAAAGTTGCATATTTATAGATGCATTTAGACTAAGATCAAGATGTGAAGAAGACCAAAAAAGTAAAGTTAGCTAAATGACACAGAGAAGATAACGAATTCTACCTTGAGGGGATCATTGAATGAGGTAACAGAAGTGAAAGCTTGCCAAACTGAAGAAAGTTGGGAGGCTTTCAGGGGTTCAGATGCAGCAAATGCAGAATCACGAATAGCGCATCCGCCTAGCTGTTCACCGTTCCTGAATGGACCGTACCATTGCTCGATAAACACTTGGATACCGCGCAATTTTGGCACTGGTTGCAAAGCAATAGCCTGAATTATCCTAACCCGTGACTCCTTGTCATCAGGATTAAACAGACAGTGCTCCAACTCAAAGAACTCGTTAGTGCTGCTTTTGGGCCATAGAGCTACGTAACTTCCTGTGGATTGATAAGCGAAAGGAGATTCATGGTCCGGCGTTATGTTTCTCTCCATTGTACTGTAAACTGTGGCAGCGTCGGCTTCACACCCGACCGTTGGGAGGAGTTTAATGGTTTTGTACATAAGAGAGGGATTGTTGAGGGATTGAGCGAGAGTAGGGCACTGCGTTTGCCAATCGAAAACCTCGACCTCCCATTCTCTAAAAGCCTCCGGAACCACGGATTCCGGTAGAAGGATCGGTTTCCCCTCTGCCGTGAAATCTGCTCCGAATCCGTCCCACTCACCGGATACTTTTTCAGCAAACTCCTTCCAGCCTTAATTCATCAAGCGATAAGTTACAATCATGAACAGCTAATCCTATGCTTCAAAGTCGATCAGCCAACCAAACAGAACAATTACAACATAAAAGAAAAATTGATACTACATTAGATGAAATTACCTCCTGAGGAACTCGTGGAGGCAAGTTCTTCGGATACGTTTGGGGTATAAGAAGAAGAAAAAGCAGCGGCACGGGTACTAGAGGTGATCAAACCTCTTGGCAGTTCACGGCGAAACCGGAAAAGCGAGCGCGGTAAATTTCCCGGCAGGATCGAGTAGTTGGATAAAACATGCAGTTCACGACTGCGCGCCGGTGTTTGGATGTTCATGGCTGCGGAGACGCCGGCCATAACTGAATCTCTTCCCTTCAAGTCCAGATAAGTAACCCTTGGCTTTCCTTTCCTGATGCATCTGTAAACTTCCAGTCACGACTAACGAGACGCTCCACGTGGCAGAAGATAAGTGACCAATGTTTTTATTATTAATTTAAATAGAAATACTTACAACTGTATTAGTTATAGAGATGTTATAAAATCAATCAACACAAAAATCGTACACATATATATAATATTAATTTAAAGAATCAAATTGATATAAATTTTAATTTTTCAAGAAATGATTCTTTGGACTTCTACGCATCAAATTGGATGGATTCAGATTAATTTCATATATATATATATAACTAAATTTAAATCCTATTTTTTTGCCAATTTTATTCTAAATGGATCAAAATTCTAATTTTTAACCAATTTATTATGGAGTTACCCAAAATTTATATCAGCCCGATATTTTGTTAAAATTTTAATATGGTAGGTTGAATCAATTTTGGTTGATTATTAACATTTAGACTTGATCCAAACTGGGTTTGTGCTCACATGATACAATTTATAATTCATATAATTTTTCAAAATGGATCACTTTGGTTGTACCATTGGTTCATGGTGTCTATATTGCTGAAATACCAACGATAAAAATGGGTATTTACATATATACTAATTTATCTCTTTATTAAAAAGATATATAGATGAGTATATCTGCAAATATCCATTTTAAAAATAGGTATATTTGCAAAACAGCAGATTCATGGTTAGACTGTTCTATCAGCCAGAAGTACCATTTTCCAACTAGAGTAGATTATATGGATTCTTATTATTTGATCGAACCAAATAAATAATAACAAATGGTATATAATTCTAAGCCAAGATACAAACAAACTCTTGAAATGAGTAACGAATTCTTCAAACATGAACAAATATTTATAAATCAAACAATAAAACTATGCGATATATTTATACCCATAATGCTGACGGGATGATCAGCGTTAAAAGTCGCCGTCAGCGTGGGAGACGGACGTCGTCGGTACGGAGAAACTTCCGGCTGATCTGGTTACTGAATTTGTAAATTATATGGCGCAAACTACCTTTGTTGTGTGTACCGACAACGGTGGTTTCTTCCTCATTCATCTCCAGATCCATCGCGAAACTCGGCTTCCGAGAGAGGATCCAGTCCCAACCCCTAGACCACCACATCTTGATAGAATTTCCGGCTGATTGTCCTAACGAAGAGACGGATTTGGAGCGGCGTAGGGTCCATTCGGCGGCGGATGGATGAATGTTGAGGTTTAGTGATAGAGAGGAGAGACGGCGGCGGAGACCTTGATTCTTACCGCCGTCTTCTTCAACTTTGGAATTGGAAAGAGGAATCGAGTGGCCTAATTTCTGCTGGAAAAATGAGGTCATTGTAGCCGGAATTGGGATTGGATCTGGCTCCGTCGGTGAAGAATGTGTGCGAGAATAAGAAGGTAAAATGTTGTTCGTTACAGCTGCGAGACAGCTTGTCAGATTTGTACATCAGAACAATATTATGTGGGGCCTTCACCATTTGGACCTAAAAATAATTGTTTAATAAATAATTATTGACGTGATTTGAAATATAAAGTTCTAAACCTTTGNGGTTGAGCTTTTACCTAGCAAGATTTGCAGGTTTTCAAGGGTAAATAAAGAGATTTGCAGGAACTGTATGTGGTGATGAGTGACATTTTGTGAAGTTAATGGTTAATTATGCAAAATGTAAAACCGTGATGCGAGTCGTTGCAAGTTACCTTTGAGATTTCATGCTAATTTAACTCTTTTCCAGGTGGAGATTGCAAGACTCTAATGTTTGTTCAAATTAGCCCTGGCTTGGCTGATCTTGGAGAAACCATATGCTCCTTGAATTTTGCAAGTCGTGTCAGAGGCATCGAGCATGGTCCTGCTCGACGGCAGCTGGATCATGTTGATCTTTCAAAGTACAAGCAACTGGTATGAAGCTAAATCCCTGCTTATCATGTCCTGCAAGCACTGGATTCTCCATTGACTTACTATTTGATTGTTATACAGACTGAAAAGGCAAAACAAGATGAAAAAGAAATGAAAAGGTTGCAGGACAATGTTCAGTCCTTGCAGTTAAGGCTTTCTACTAGAGAACATATCTGCAAAAATCTTAAAGAGAAGGTACGGAACAACGAGGACATACATGATTATTGTCAGTTTCCTTTCGATGTTCTTATATTGCTTATTACCAGGTTCGGCATCTCGAAAACCAGTTGGCGGAAGAAAGGAATGCAAGATTAAAAGTCGAAAATCGAGCTTTAGCCTCGATTTCGGTTCAACCAACACAATCCAATCATGTTGCAAGAGTAGAAAAAAAGCCACCACTGGCTCCATCCAAGACAAGGATGCCGCTCAGGAGAATCTCAAACTTAATGCCCCTCTCAAAGACAAGCAAAATTCCCTACCTGTCTACTGTAAGTGAAGAGAAAGAGAATGCTTCAAGACCATTCATGATGGAGAACAGTCGTGTAGCACGACGAGGCTCTTTTGTTCCATGCCAAGCTACCGTTCAGGCTAAAAGAAGGGCCTCTATTGCAACCATGCAACCAAACTTATTGTCAACTCAACTTCACAGCTCAAGGAATGAACTGAATGCTTCAAGACCATTCATGATGGAAAACAGTCGTGTAGCAAGACGAGGCTCTTTCGTTCCATGGAAAGCTACCGTTCAGACTAAAAGAAGGGCCTCTATTGCAACCATGCAACCAAACTTATTATCAACTCCACTTCACAGTTCAAGGCAAGAACTTGTCGCTGGCAGGCAGTCTTTTGTTCATGATCCACTAAGAGTTCGAAGAACTTCTAGTGCATTATCTACTCCTCTTCCAAATATTATCAAAGCAATGCCCCTCGGTCATTCGAGTAGTAAATTCAAAAAGGGAAGCCCTCTTTCTCGATGGAAACCGAAACATCCCGCAGCTGTTGTACTGCAGAAGAAGCATCTTGTTTGGAGTCCATTGAAGATAAAGGCTATGAATAACAAAAGGAATGCTTTCTTGCCTTAATCTTCATGCAAGGACAGGTTAGTTGTTCTTTCCACGTTTGTAGGAATAGGAACATGAATTCTTGTTTGCCAAATCTCTAAGTGTACGTTTATGTGAACAATATGATATTTAAACGAGAAAATTGCATAATTAGACTCCAAGAGCTAGGATATACCCAAATTTACAAAATTGCAAGAATAATATTAGGATATCAATTCTATTTGTTTTTTACCTCTTACACTCTAGCACTCGATTTTCTGTAAGTTGAAAACTCTCACAAAATACGTAAATAAGATTCATTTGAAAAATTATACAAAATTGATCCTTAATGTTCGAAAATTATGCATAAAATATTAAATATTAACGAGTTCATTAAAATAGTAATGATAGATGATATTGAAAACTTGAGATATCTAATACGTATTTAATTAAAATTGAAAGATTATAAATACATATTTTTGTTCAAAAAATATATTATATTTGAAATTTCTTAACTTGGTGTCATGCTTTTACAAAGCCCATAAGTTGAGGGTAATGCGCATACCTTTTACAATTTCTTAAATTGTAACTTAATTTAAGATCTAATTGCAAAATGAACAAAATACATATTAATATTATGTAAAATTGGCTATCACAAGACTAGCAGCAATAAAACCTATATAAATAGCAACAAGACAATGTCCCCAGAACTTAGGAACTCTAAATCTGCACCATGTAACAACCAACAATGATCCCATCAAGCTAATAAACAAAAACACAAATGCCACAACAATACTCACATGAAAATTTAGCACATAAGCTTCTGGAAAACAATTCATTGTCTGAATAACGAGTGCTGTCCCGAGCCCGAAAAGCATATTAAACATCGGTCCAGCAAAGCAACCCGCCATAGCCATTACTGGTTGACCGGCTTTAGCTACAGCAACATCGGCCACTAGATCACCAACCGAGTTTCCCCAAGCGAGAACCGTNGCTGCAGTTAGATAAAACATAACATCTCTTATAAAAGTTGCAGGGTCGACGGCAAAAGGAGCTGCGTAAATTGCTACAAATCCGACAACAAAAGCAGAGACAAAAGTCCCAGCAGAAAGAATTGCACCAAACCCTGTTCTTGTTTGTCCTCCACTGATAGCAGCAACAGATGCAAACACATCAGGAGCACCGTTACCAAGAGATAAAAGTGTGACGGCACCCATGGAAGGAGAAAGGTTTAAATGGGTCGTGAGCTTGTTCACAACCACGGAGAAGCGGTCTTGTGCGGTTTTAACTAAGATATAAAACTGCAAGAGGAGAATCAAACCGAGAACGGGGACGGAAAGATATGATTTTCCGTCGAATAGGCAAAAATGGATAGAAGAATAGTTGAATAAGCCATCTGTGGCGGTGAAATTGGAAGATGAGCATTTTGGGACTGGGACGATTAGAAGCGACCTCCCACTGCCCTGAAACACTGAAGATTTTGAAGGGTTGCCGGTAGAAAGATAACGTGGTAGCAGAAGGAAGAAGAAGAGAAACGCAAGGAGAATCACAGAGGTTCCCGTAATACCCTTCGACGGCCATGCCATCACTGTGAATCTACATCATAATTTCAGATTATCTGTCATCCTACTATATAGTATTTTTCCTCTTGTTCACATCATACCTGCTAAAAGTTCTCTTTTTGCAACACGAATCCAAATCCAAACAGCCAAAAAATCTCTTTTAAACATAAACCACTTACTGGGTTTCCCAGTTCTTCGCTGATTGAAATCAATTCTGAGAGCAAGAACTGTTAATTACCCAGTTTGCTACAGAACAAAAGCTTTGCCAACAAATGCATTCAAGATGACTGATGAAATGCTACAACTAATTTGTGGAACTGATTGAAACTAGAACACCAGAGTGAATGATTCAAACTACCAACTAGACAAATGCTACAAGCAAATCCCATGAATTCATCCCACTTTCTTTGTGTTTTACTAATGTTTGAAGTTTGTGTTTCCTTGTACTAAAACCCTTCCAGTTCAATCAAATGAATGTAGTTGCTGTTTTTGTTCTACTTCTTTGAACTTTAACCTTAACATTTGCCCTTAATTATTCATTCCTTTTCAATAACTAAAGCAATCATTTACATTATTTTACATCTGAATTCCAATTTGGAAAACTTGAGACATCTTAGCACACCACTCAAAATCATCAAATTGGTAGGGTATATTAACCTTTCATTTAGTTGAACTGAACTTACCCCCGATAAAATCACTCGTTATTTTATAAAACAAACATCAATATCATGTTAAATTTCTCCAGTCAAATTAATATATTTGATGAATATGCATTGTTATCTTACAATAAGAGAATACCACTTCGTAAAAGACTTAATTATCTTTAGTCGAGTAATGACTTAAGAAACTATCAACAAAGGAGAAACTCCCTCAATTAAAAAATATCAATAACCCTAATTCATAATTCATTCAAACTTGCATGATTTCCAAGTTCCTACCAAGAAGAAAAAACATATGTTCCCGAACTCTTAATTCATATACAATAAAATTATAAGAGTGACGCTTGATATTTGAAATAGTATAAATATGATGTCCTAGAGTACTCGAACAATCATTTGCCGATGATCCTCGTATTCATTAAATAATATTCTTTTGAAGTTTATATTATATTTACGTTAGGTACAAATCTAAATATTTTAGGAATTTTGAGAGACAACTATACAATTATATTAATTTTGAGTGTTTTGTATGTAATTTATAAATTATAAAAGAACGGATTAAAATATTTTACGTTATTTTAAAATGTATGGTTAATAGTTATTGACAAATACTACTCAATACTCGTACATATATTATAAAACAAGGAAGTCATATCGGTCGGTATCGCTCGTACCGATCAAGACCGATTTGAGTTATTTTTACGATATATCGTTGGTATAACGACGATATATCGGAATACCGATGTACCGGTCACAAACGATATTTACCGATATATCGGATGATATAACATATGTATGACTTTCATGTTATAAAGGCATATGTGATAATGAAAATGTTAAAAAATATAAAATATTTATTTTAATTTAATTAACAAATAAGTAACAACTTTAATTCATTAAAAATAATTTAATATATGGCAACACATTTTGTTTCTATGTTCCTCCAAAAACCTCATTTTGTTTCAGTAGTTGTAATTCGTATTTCTGTGTTCGCCACCGTGGTTTTAGGGCATGTTGCCACTTCTCTGGAGCGTATCCACCGCAAAACAGATGTTTCCGTCGGTGATCGGCGGCTAGGGTTCGGAATGCCTCATTTGCTGTGTTGGGCTGTTTTGGTTATTCGTGCGTAGATAGATGCTTAATTTGCTTTGGGATATCTGTGGTCGTAGGTGCGTGTATATTGTTTATTCTATAACAAATCGCGGGTGCCCATTTGAAAAATTGTGCTTCAGGATTGTAAAGAAATGAAGTGACTGAGTTAAGTGGCGGAGGTGAGAAATATAAGTTGACTTCAACACTTTTCTCTGCATATAATTGACCTATAAAGTACGAAATTAGTTCGGCGGCTTGCTTCTAAATCCCTCAATAGGTTTCTTTGAGTAGGTATGATTATTGATATCTTCTATTGTTAACACTTATTGTTTGATATTTGAATGTTTGCTTCCGATTAATCAGTGTTAGGCGACTTGTACAGGTCAGTCTGCAGCAGTATAGAGAGCTTGTCTTCCACACTCATTTTTCCGCCTATATATTCTGAACTTTGATTTTCTCTACGGATAATGGTTGTGCCGAGACCCACTTGTGAGGCAACTGAAGGCAATCTTTCACATGATGGAAGTTACTCTCTCAATAGAAATGCAACATCAAATCCGATGGACCAACATCTAACTGTATAAGTTTTCTTAACTCTCACCTGTATTTGCCTTATTGAGTTCTAATTGTACTTGTGCACTTGTACATGCAAATAAAGCTTCACTGTATATTTTTTAACTTGACTTAGGTTTAACTTTGAGGAGGCTTTGTTATAGATGGCTTTAAAGCTTTTTTCTCATAAATTTTCAATTCATTTTATTGCATTATTCCAAATTCAAATGCTATTATCCATGTCTTCTGAATGAAGGATTTTTTTTGTGTGCTGTAGAATGTGCAACCTGATGCTTCTCAAGGAGCGGGGGCATTTACACCTGTTGCTTCTCATGTGCCATTTAATTCTCAGCTTAGTTATCCTCAGTCAAGTATGTCAATGAAACCTATATCTTCTAAGAGTGCGGATAATGTGAATATGTTCACCACCCATGGCCCAAATTTTGAAGTTCCTCCTTGGGCAACAAATACTCCTATTGCTGCTGGTGCTTCAATAATACCTTCTTCTGTGTCTTCTTCAAATCCCACCGTCCAGGTTCCATGCATAGACTCCAGTGCAGCCTTGAGAGGCTATCCACCCATGGCTTCTGTTATGTCTGGTCCAGTTCCCACGATTGTGCATAATGCTGTCAGCATGTATCCTTCTCCATCTTCACAGGTCCTGCCTCCTGGGCAGTGGTTGCAGCCTGTTGGTAACTTTTCTAGGCCACCCTTTTCATCTTATGTTGCTGGATTTCCAGGTACAAGCCCCATGCACCTTCATACTCGACCAATTTCTGGCTCATTGCCTGATATCCAGCCTCCTGGAGTTTCTTCTGTAGGATGTGTAAATGGGGCCGCTGCATCTTCCTCTGTTGTTCACGATAAATCATTCATTAATTCTGCACGTGAACATTGGCTTCCCGCTGGTAAGCCCATGCATATATTTGAATCATTTCATAATGTTTACCATTCGTCCTATGATGTTCTATAGATAGCACTAAGCATGTCGACACCAAAGATGAGGCTCCTAAGAAGGAAAGAATGGGAGCATGGACTGTGCACAGGACTGAGACTGGGATTGCCTATTATTATAATGCGGTGACAGGGCAGTCTACATATGAGAAACCGTCTGATTTTAAGCAAGAGGTATCCCACCATCTATGTTTTGTATATAAGCCGAAATATGTGTATAATAATAAGTATTTATTTTTTCTGTTATCGGAAGGGAGTTTTTACCCATCAATGAAGTTCAGAATTGACAGCACTATTGTGTATTTATGTTTTCACATGTCGGTTTTAATTTTATTTTACACATCATGTTTACAAAAAATTATTTCTGCTCAAATATTATTGCATATTTGATACTCTGATCTAATAGTTCTTGTGGGTGCAGTCAGATATACCGGAAGCACAGTCCAAACCTGTTTCTTGGTGAGTTATCATGCAATGCAAGTAGTTTGCATCTTCGCTTGCTGTGTTTTCACGTGGTTTGGTAATAAATAATGATAACCGAATTTGGTCTCAGATTCATTTAGTTATCGTTTGATTCCATTTTTAATTTTATTAAAGATTTTGGCATATTTGAATCAATGCATGGGTATCATTCTGCTGAAGAGTGGATCAAAGAAGAAACTTAAAAAATTAACAAATATTAATTAAAATCTTGAAATAGTTTGTGTTTGGTTTTGTTGGAAGTGGATTTGAAATGATTAATTTTACCTTATTTATTTCTGTGAAATTGGTAAGGTGCAAGTTAACAGCCCTTTAAGGTATCTGGGACATTCATTGGAGCGTTTGTATGTTTTAGAACATCTTTTAATGAATGCCCAGTCCTTTCCTAAACTCATGTTCTATCTGAATTTCGCGTAATTTGTTTGTCACTCTATCTAACCAGGGAACGACTGACCAACACTGATTGGATGCTTGTCCACATGAATGATGGCCGTAAATATTACTACAATACTGTAACCAAGGTACTGTAGACGAGTGATTAATGCTCTTGAACCCATTCCTGCATAAATTTGATTTAAGTAGTGTGTTGTGTTTTTTGAATTAATGTTATTCTGTACACTATCCTATTAATGATATATTAATGTATTTTATAGGTATTTGCAAAGAAGTATTTTGTGAATGATTACTTTTAATGTGTTAATGGGGTCTGCACTTTTTTAAAGCCTTTGTGCATGTTTTTATTGTTCCTTCAACTTTTTTCATGGATTTTAATAAATTTTTTTATCCCAAAAAGTATGAGGTTACAGAATTAAACAGTTTTATCTGTTCTCTTAATAGCTGAGTAGCTGGCAGATACCTTCTGAGGTGGCAGAACTGAGAAAGACACAGGATTCTCAGGTTTTGAAAGCTTCAGCGGTTTCTGTGGTGACCACTAATGTTGTAACAGAAAAAGGTTCTGACGTTCTTACTTTAAGCACCCCTGCTGCAAACACAGGTGGCCGTGATGCTCTGGCTGCCAGGTCCCCAGTTGTCACTGGGACATCTGCATTGGATCTTATCAAAAGGAAGTTGCAGGATTCAGGGATTTCTGATTCCACTTCCCCAGGAGCATCTATGTCAGTTCTTGTTGCTTCAGAAGTGAATGGCCGGAAGTCTGCTGATGGAGCCTTGAAGGGCCTTCCAAATGAGAATAATAAAGATAAGAACAAGGATGTGGATGGGGATGTTGATTTGTCCAATTCGTCATCTGATTCTGAAGAAGAAGATGGGAGTTCAATTAAAGAAGAATGTATACTAAAATTTAAGGTATTTATGATTTTCTTTCAAGTTGTTTGCATATGGCTTCCCTCCGATTATGTCTTTTAAAAGTTGGATTAATGTATCTTTCTTCACATGCACGCTCACGGAGGCACATGTTAGCATCAGTGCTGCTGGCACTTGAGTTCTGATATTTTCATAATATCTTTCTCTTATTCAGACTATTTTCATCATGTTGGCCTGTGTTTTTCAATTTTTAGGAGATGCTTAAGGAAAGAGGTGTGGTGCCATTCTCAAAGTGGGACAAAGAACTTCCTAAGATAGTGTTCGACCCTCGGTTCAAGGTTATTAATAATCATCTTATTGTTCTACATTTTATTTTTCTTTATTATGGTGATGAAGGGCACAAATAAGTTGTGTTTCCTGATATTGGAGAGATCAAGACTGATTACTTTTTTTCCAAGAAAGCATGCTTTAGATTTTCTATAAGGAATCTGTCTGCCACAGGCTGTTAAGGACCATGGCACACGCAGAACACTTTTTGAGCACTATGTGCGAACACGTGCTGAAGAAGAGAGAAGGGAAAAACGAGCTGCACAGAAGGCTGCTTTGGAGAGTTTTAAGCAGCTATTGGAAGAAGTAAAGGAGGTTTGATGCAATTGTCTTCTATTGAAGTACTCTCCTCGTCTTCTGCAATTTTAAACGTGTATTGGCATTTGCAATTCAAGGTCCTCAATATTCTTGTGAACATTCAGGACATTGATCAAAATACCGATTATCAAATCTTTAAAAAGAGATGGGGTGAAGATCCTAGGTTTATGGCCTTGGACAGGAAAGAAAGGGAGCTCTTGCTAAATGAGAGGTATGACTTGCAGATGTATTAGTAGTATGCTCTCATTCTTGCCCAACATTGACCTTCATTACCATTAGACACTTTTTAGTATCCGTTCGGTATCTTTATTTTTTTAAATAAAAAGAAACATAACATTTTATACAGGGTTGCTCCACTGAAGAAGGCTGCTGAAGAAAGAACTCAAGCAGCACTTGCTGCTTCAATATCCGATTTCAAGTCAATGCTTCGAGATAGGGGAGATTTGGCTACTGTTTCCCGTTGGTCAAAGGTATGGATGTCCTTGAGCATGAATTATTTCAGTTTGTATCTGATATTTAATGTGAATATTTTTGCTTCAGTGCTATTATAATTGTGGCTGTTCATGGTATTAGGACCACCTGGTATTATGAACCTGCTGTCACCTAAATCTTCCGTGAAATTAATAATTTTATTTTAATATAAAATACAGTCTCATACATGCACGCTGGCTTGTAGTTTTTGGCTGAATTATAATTGGAAAGGATGAACTTCTTCAGGTCTGAGGTTTTAGTAAACTGGGAATTATAATTCATTGTTTTTTCATTGTCATTCAATTGTAGTAGTTCGGTAACCACTTTATCGTATAGAATATTTAACATGAAACAGAGCATATGTGTGCGTGTTCATTTGTGAATATATATTTGAATTGGCGAGTGCAAAATTGTCTCCTTGTTCACTTTTCATGTTCGGTAAGAATGCTTTGGTATCACTCTTGAGGTTGAGAATTTAGATGTGAAATTTTCTTCATTATTTTTCAATACGGTTTTATTCATGGCACGGGTGTAGGTAAAGGATAGCTTCAAAACTGATCCCAGATACAAGTCTGTTGGACATGAAGAAAGGGAAAAGTTGTTTAAGGAGTACATAGATGAACTGAATGCTGTTGAAGAGAACACACGAAAAGCAAAGGCTACTGAAGATCAGGAGGTAAGGAGTACCTACATGCTTCAGCTTCCAACTACCAAATTTTCCTCATTTTTATATGCTTTCTTCTTTCAGCGATTTCACCTTTTGAGATTTGATATGTTTTTAAAATATGATTAAAAGTATTGATATAAACTATGTATCTGTGCATTGTCTCTGCTTATAGGAAAAATTAAAAGAAAGACAGAGAGCTTTACTAAAACGAAAGGAAAGAGAAGAGCAGGAAGTTGAGAGGGTGAGACAAAAAGCTCGCCGTAAGGAGGCTGTTGAATCGTATCAAGCTTTATTGGTTGAAACAATAAAAGATCCTCAGGTATTCCTTAACTTTCAGCTAAGGAAGTATACTATGTGCATTTTCAGTTTCTAAATAAATGGTAAAATCGCAATGATTAAGAACTTGAGCATCTAATCAGTTAGATCATGGTCATTAAATCATCACTGCTTATTTGATTTAAATTTCTCATTTTCATTTGGTATGCGACTTGTATTCACCATGATAAAAAACCTTCAGATTCATATTTTAATTCTACTCCAGTGCCCATTCTGCATCCAAAACTCATGAATATAAGCCAAATTTTAGAATAAGTTACACAGAACAAGCCATCCTTTGCAGCTTGTTATTCTGGCTCTCTTTGTTCTTTATGTATCTGATAGTTCAATGTACTTTATATTCAGTCATCGTGGACCGAATCGAAGCCCAAGTTGGGTAAAGATCCTCAAGGACGCAGTGTCAATCCACATCTTGATAAGTCTGACATGGAAAAGCTTTTCAGAGAGCATGTTACAACATTGTACGAGGTTAGTAACACTAATCATTGTTATATGTGAAGGCAGTGAAAGCCGTTAGTTTGCTCGTATGATAAACACATTAATGTGGCTTGCTCGCAGCAAGCTATTTTGCTTAGCTTCTGTTATTCACTAAGAAATACATAAATGTCTCTATGGAAATTAACTAGTCTTTGAATGTGACTTCTCTGGTTCTTATGATTACTTCAGAGATGCGTGACTGACTTCAAATCCTTATTGGCGGAAGCAATAACTGAAGCAGCTGCACAAGAAACAGTAGATGGTAAAACCTGTCTTACTTCTTGGTCTACAGCTAAACAACAGCTAAAAAACGATCCAAGATACGAAAAGATGCCGAGAAAAGAACGTGAAATGTTCTGGCGCAGGCATGCCGAAGAGATCCAGAGGAAACAGAAGAAAGCTGCAGGCTCTAATGATCAAGAAAACAATGGGGACACACAATCCAGGCATTCTTCCGGTGGCCGGAGCCGGAACTCCGGTGGTGGTAGATGATAGATCAACAGCTAAAAGGAAAGCTAGACAGATTGAGAATGATCTCTTGATAGTTTAGTCCTGCAAGTTGCATTATCTTCTTTTGTGTGTTAAGACTTTGTTATAATGAAATTGTTATAACTCATATTTTGGAACAATTGAATATTGAATGATCCAAAGATTGAACAATTGAGAAATTGGTACTCAAATCTCTTATTCCCTGCTCATGAAAAACATTGTTTTGAAACTGTTTCTTCAGTGACAATAAATCAAAGAGTTACTTACTGGTTAATCTAATGCGCAGCAGCACAGATCGATATTCGTCTCACCATCGCATTCGAAAGACAACTTGTCTCCGAGAATGATCGATTTTGAAACTCAACAAGAACACTGGAGAACCAGATTGCCGAAGCACCGTGTTTTGTTCTTAATCTTCTTGATGCCTATAGCTTCATTCTCTGCACTAAGTGAAGATGTACATTCTTTGTCCATTATATTGATATTCGGAGGCTGCAGCAATGCCTTCACCGGTGAAGACAATGCCCATTGCATTCCCCATATCGAAAGCGGCCTCATATATATCAACGAACGAAAATGCCCGTCAATCGTCCAACCTTCCGGTGTTTGAAACGAGTATCTACACAATCAAAAACACACTTTCCATCCCATAAAACAGTAAAATTTTCGATATCTCAGCCGAAAAATGAAAATTTCGATTATTACGTACCCATATCCTTCTTCGGACCAGCCTGCAGTGAAAATACCTTCAGCAGTAGTAAAAGCTTGATCAAACATACCATAATGGATCATCGTAGCAGCTGCTGCGTAAGTTACTCCGGTCCATATTTCACGAGACTGCATGCACGTTTCATCGACTTTACCATTCGGGTGCATTCCGTTTACAGCTCCCATTCGACCATTACGAACTTTCATGACGTTGAAATCGTAGATTTTCTGGAGGGCACTTTTTATTTTATACTCATCGAAAAGATTCGGTAAACCAGATGCTGCCATGTACCATTGACCAGCAAGTTGATCTGCTTGTATAGATTTGCTGTTGTTGCTCGAGCCACTGTCATAGTTGAAATAAGAGCCATTCCACATTTTTTGTTCGAATGCAGCTTTAGCCTTGACGAATTTGACTCTGCATTTTTCCGCAAAGACGTGATCACCGAGCTGTGAGCCCATTGCTATAGCAGCTTGAAGTGCTGCAAGCCATAAGCAACCACAATAAGAACTTATTCCATGTACTGTCCAGGCATCGTAAGTTTGGTCTGGGAATCCATCGTTTTCGATAAGGCCATCGTTATCTCTGTCAAACTGATCCATGTACTGAATTGCAGCACGTACCGCAGGCCAAACATCTGATCCGAATGAAAAATCTCGGGTTGCGGAAAAATCTCTATAAACTTGAAGGACAAACTTGGGATTCAGATCCTTCCATCTGCTAGTATCATGTATGTTGTATGCATTCATTTCATGCCATGGATCATGCGTCCCGAGGTCATGTGGAACGGCTCCTTTTGCCTTGCGAATACCCGAGTTCCCTTCAGCTAAAAACTTCACTTTTCGTTTATCTTCGAATAAAACAGCACTTGCGAATTCTCGCTGGATGCTGATCTCTATTTTAGGAAATAATTCGAGAAGAGCGAATGATGCGTAGAAATGCACATCATATGTACACCACATTATATATTCAACGCCTTCGAGATAAAGAAATCTTCCTACATCATCACCACTCTCATCTACGACCGGAGTAAAGTTACTTGACACAGTAGGTAAATAATTCTCCGTAGAATCCTTCTCAAGAGCATTGGATTCAATAAATGCAGCCGGTTCATTTCTTATCAGTTCAGCCTCTGAGTAGGTATTAGCATCGTTCAGAGTACCATTTTCAACAATCGGAGGAGCAGTTTTGTTCTTTTTTTTGTCAATGTTTAACGGCTTAATACCATTCGACTCTTCGGCTTGTACACTTGAATCTACATAAAAAGGGGAATCTTTAAGTATTAGAAATCAAGGAGAAACAGGCAGATAAGGATAGACTAGTATACCGATCCAGACGGTTCCCCCTGCAACCAGAAAATACAGCTCATTGAATAGTGTAAATTTGTACCTGAAAAGACGAGTTTACAAGGATAATTCGGTAATGAAATAAAGTTTTAAAAGACGAAAAGAAAGACAGTTGTGATTGTTAAAATTCAGTTGCAGAGACAGTTGTGATCGGAAAAAACAGTTAAATCGACTGCTTACCATTCGGGCAATCTATCATCTCTAAGAATAGGCTCCTGCCAATTTTCAATCTCTTCCTCCCACAGCATATATTCTGATGTAGATCCAAACATATAAACGAAACATAGAGATATTCCATCAGACTTAACAAAAGAGAAAAGCATCACAAATATCCATTTACTATTAACGGACTACAATATGAAAAAATAATACGAGTAGAACACGAGTTTTTTACACGGATTATTTTAATGGTTTCTTTTCTTTTCCCCAAAATTAAGATATGGAAAGATATGCTTAGATGCAAGTATTTTTTGGGCTTATTGTGCTATGAGCAATGCTGGGGGTTTTTACCCGGTTTCTGCTCGTTGGAATATTAAATTAAGAAAGCATATTTTACACAAATAACTACGAGATAACTTCAATCAACAAAAAATCTACTTACTGGTAAGAGCATCATGCACCAAATTCTTAGCGGCTGCTTTATCAGTGCCATAGTATTTAGAGTACCTCCTGTATCATATAACAAACCAAGTATGAGCATTTATTGTCAGAATTATAGACTCTGGCTGAATTTATGATGGGATTGTGCACAGATATGACGTATAAGGGGAGGAGACCATAACATACAAAACTTGAACAAGTAATTTACTATGGTACCCCTTTCCTCTTGTAAACCATTCCAAATTCTATCCCAATTCTAATGTGGGACAATGACATTTCAAAACAATGTGAAATCTGTTAGAATAAATGTCGAAACTAATATCATATGAAATAGCCACTCGAATCACTCATAATAGAGAGAGAGAGAGCGAGAAAACCCAAACGAATTACCGACAGTACGATTTCCCCTTGCAAAATTTGACTTTAGGGGAAGACCAAGAAACAGCAAAAGCAACTGTGCCCTTTCCATGAGGTTCAACCCAAGTAGAAGCACAAACTGCAGCACAATGTGTTTCTCCGGGAGATGATGGCATGCTCGCACCTGATGTGAAGTTCTCTTGGTCAAAACGACCATCCTAAGTTGAAAATGGCAACTCGATTAGCTTATTCCATATAGATATATACATATAACATAATCAAGAGAAAAAATACATAATCAGCTGACCTGGGAAACTTTACCCCACATATCTTTTGCGGTTACGCAACTCCTTTCATCCAGACCAAAACACGGCAAAACCGATACACTCACATTCTGTGTCTCACAAGCAGCAATAGCATAAGTCACCGGAGGATTGTCTTTAGCTGTCCTGCAACCAATATATCCATCATAACAACTTTTCGGAACCATAAGAACCAAATTGCTAATCAATTTTTTTAAGAGAATTTTTGTTTTATTAAAACTACTAAGAATAACCAAAAATTATTCTCAGAATAATGAAGTATAAAGTATGATAACTTGCTTGTGATGCAGAAGCACACCAGAAACTCCGTCTTCACCCCTACGAAAAATTAAGAGAATATAAACAAAAACTGAAAGATGCAAGTGTAATTTAACTGTTGTGATGAAAGTGGGAACTGTAAGATACACTACATGAATGGCTCGTTCACGTGCTCGCCAGACAAATGTGAGTTACCCCCAATAGAATTCTGCAACAAGATCAGAGAACATATTGAATAGTAAATGCAGCTAACTCTAAATTATTATGAGAATAATTCTAGAAAAAATCATATGAAATGAGAAAAAATAAATAACGAACTTACCGCCCATGTAAAAAGAAGGCTGACTTTTGCTCTTTCTTTTCCGGTATTTACCAACTACAAAAAATAAATGGCTACTGTCACTTACTCACTTATATGATAAGCATCTCTCGGAAAATTAAACAAAACATACATACTGAGTAAACAAACACAGCTGTAGGGAGACTGCTATCCCGATAATTATGGGGCATAAACGGAGATATTTGCCGGCAAGATATTTTCAACTCTGGGTCTGGTTCACCTACACGAGCAAACTACCATGTGAGTGTACTTATCCTTAGAGAAGTCTATTAGAAGGAGAATTTGCAACGCGAGTTTACCGTCATAAATAGTCCAAGCTCTTGGAAAAAGAGCATGATATGTCGAATGCTGACCGGTTAAATTCCATCCCCAAGATGATATACCTTGATCACTAGATCTCCTAGAAACAAGAGCTACAATTATATGAATGATCTTCTAGATCATAAGTTCCTCCTTTAAGGCAATTACCAACTATTTATAAGCATGAATGTAAAAGAGATCCAATAAGAGTGAGAATGCATCAATTTGATGCAACAGAAGCTTATTTTGATCATCTAATGATTTGACCATACCCTAAAGACGCATGCTGTCCAGCAGAGAGAACAGAAGCATATTTTTTGTTCCCTCCATCTCGAGATACAAAAATCTGCAAAGTAAAAACTAATTAGCCAATGCAAAATGTGAAACAAATGAGTGGGAAAAAGCTACTAAAGCGCTCATAGAAAATGTAATGCGCCTGCCACTATTATTTTTAATTACTAGCTATTACAATACTTTAAATCACCCATTCACAAATTGTGCATGAAATTTGATCTTCTATAGTTTGATGATAAAAAACATAATACAAATCCATTATTAAAGAGAGGGCCTTTACAGAGAACTGATTAGCCATCACAGGAGAAGACTCGCATATGCCAGGCAGTATTTGAAAATGTCTGAATTCCCCTCTGAAGCCTCTTGATATGCTGCCACTTCTGTAATATCCCTTGAAGTTATCAATGCTTCTGAACATGAATATGGAAGGTGACTAGTTCTTACCCCATCCCTCCAAGTGGAACTCCTTGGGAAGCTGAAGGCTTGCAACCTTCCCGAGTAAATGGATCAATTGGAGCCTTCTGCAAAAAAACAAAGTCTCGCAAAGTTATTGCACCAAACGNAATTGAATATAATAATGAACTAAAATATAATTGAATAAATTACCGCCAGCCGGTATGAAAACATGGAAATTGATTACAAACTCTTCCACATGAGATTTGATCAATATATGGAAGTAAGCATTAAAACTTTCATCGATTCTCATATGGATCGATATTAACACCAAAATATATTCGGGTTGATCATATTTTTCTATTTTATTGTGAGTTTAGTTGTCGTCATTTATCATCTTCTATATCATATTGTATTATATAATATAAGCAATCAAACATATGTTATATCCTATGAGTTGACCGATCCAAAGACATGAAGAACTTGTAAAAATAATATTGTAATAGAACTTAGTTATAAATAATAAATAATTAAAATATAATATCTTATAGCACGTTTGTCCAATATGGGCATGACATGTTTAGTTGTTGTACTAACTTTCAAGTTTCACTCATTTAGTTGCTCTATTAACGGGTGTAATGTCTAATTTATTTTCGCATATTTCATAGTTTTTGGAATCAGTTCAGATCGATCGATCGGGAAACGCACCACAGTCGATAGTGCCAAGCATCTAAGACCCGTCGTCCTCCCTTTACCCACCATACAAAGAGATCTTACACAATGATTTGTCGGACCAGTTGAAACGGTGGCATTATCGATCCGATCCACTCAAAAAAATCGTTTCATCTCAGAACTAGGATATACCATCATAAAATCGGTCTAAATGATAAAAATAGGTCAAAACTGATTTGGTCGAATAGAATTGGACTAGAATTTGGGCCTCAATCTTGGTCAATTTGCTATAAATTGGAAATTTTTTTGACCTAAATTAACAAAAACAATTTAGGGTATTAAATATAGTTAATTAATTATTATTATATTGATGCTTTAAATATATATTTTTTGAAAACGGATCGAAACCGATACTATCATCATGCTCGACTAATATAAAATATTTTTGGTTAACCGATCCAATCGTTTTAAAAACAATGACATAACGGGGTTTCCACTTAAAATTCAATATTTTACATCTCTTTTTGATCATATTATCTTCAATCGTAACATTTATATTAAAGTATTTCACCCATACTATTTTTTGGCTTAATAAACCTACTTCGATTTTGTCTAAGAACATAAACTCTAGCGAATGACTTAATAAGACTCTTTCAACATTGTTGTGGTTCATTTTTAGGGGTACCCACAGTCACCGAATTCTGGAAATCAGTTTTATTTGTTGTTTGTGGAGACAATTTGAAATATAGAAAATGGAAAGAACACATGTGATTTTATCGTGGAAAAACCCCTTAAGAAAGGGGGAAAAACCACGTTGCCGAGAGGAGAATCTCCACGAAAAATTCATTAATAAATGAATGGAAAATGTACAAGAGGAATAAGAACATCGAAATGAATTTATAGCAGATTAGGGTTCACCGAAATTGGCCTCTCCTAAGCTTATCTTTTAGTTCAGTATTTATAGAGGGGAAAACGCGTGTAACTCACGCCCTGAAACCACCTCTGACAAGGTTGTTTCCGCATGCTGGAAAGCGTTATTGAGCCTAAAACGTGGAATGCATGATGATGAGTCCATATCCAGCCTGTCGGGACCTAAGCAGTCTGCTGGGACCTAAGCAGTCTGTCGGGATCGATCGGTCTGCTGGGACCTAAGCAGTCTGCCGGGACCTAAGCAGTCTGCCGGACTGATCCTGTCTTCTGAGACCGAAGCTGTCTGCTTGACCCTAAACTCTTTGCCACGACCGATCCAGTCTGTCTGGCCATAAACTGTTTATCGGGACCAATCCAGTCTGTCTGGCCCTAAGCTGTTTGTCGGGATCGATCCAAACTGTCTGGCTCTAAGCTGTTTACTGGGCCCGATCATATATTTGATAATTTCAGCTGTCGAATCCTAGCTTGGGTCTAACCACCTTCATCATGATTTATGACTCCTCGTTGGTACCAGGTTTGATGGTTCTCAACAAGAACGCATCATTAGTACCCGGTTTAAGGGTTGTCAACAAACATCATTTGCTAAGCATCATAAATTTCCATGTAAGTTTTTCACAACAACTATGAATAAAGAGATACCTAATAATCGTTTACGAACCTACTATCGAGTTAGGGTGATATGTTAGTTTGAAGATTTTGTCATTTTACATGCCAATTTGCACTAAATGACCGACATACTAGAAGTAATGCTAAAATTGATGCATTATGATTCAATTTTGGAAAGAATAGTTTATCTAATGTATCCAAAAATTCAATCATTTTGCTAGAGATAAAGTTGGATAATATATAGAAATTGGATAAGCTCCATTATCTTTTTTTAAAAAAATATACATTGCAAATGATGATTGAGTCATTAACCTATTATATTTATTAACACAACTTTGGGTCAATGACCCACAAAATTAAGAACAAAATAATCAAATTGACAAAATAATTATATTTTTGATATAATGATGAATAAGCCCTAAATTCTAACAAGACACAAATAGTGTTGTCTCTCGACACGTGGAAACCCTTATTTGGGTGAGGACGTGCACATCTAACCGCAGCCTCTGTATTTATATGCTCGTTCTCATCCGTTACTGCTATCCCTCCTGAACAACAGTTTCCTCTATACGCCGACTTCCGGGCCGGCGGCAGCGCAGTATCGAAAACCGCTCTCAGGCTAGAGGTCTTGGTGTATTGTCGCTTTTTAAGATCCGACTCTCATTTGTTTCTCGTTTTATTTTTAATTTCGTGTCTTGGCTCAAGATCCGAGCCAAGAACG
>RWGZ01001702.1:706933-745040 GCA_009725065.1 Utricularia reniformis | reverse complement strand
ATTTACTATGGTCCACATTCCCTTTTATAAACCAATCCACACCCCTTTTAATTTCCGATGTGGGACAAATTTCATTCTTTCAATACACCCAAGTTCAACCATATGACAAGTTGGACTTGACAATTCAAATCGGTGGATTACCAATCGATCAATTTCATTAAACCGGATTAATCCTGGCAAAGTCATTCAAGATTTTGCGAATCCGTTGCGATACCATGTTAAATTTCTAGAGTCGAGTCAATTTACGTGGAGAGTGTGCTCAAATATGACGTATAAGGAGACCACATCGTAAAAGACTTGAACAAGTCATTTACTATGGTTCACATTCCCTCTTGTAAACCAACCAACCACTTTCAAACCACTTTCAATTTCCGATATGGGACAAATTTCATTATTTCAACGGACATTAAGCATAAGTGATCCAGTTTGATCTGATATATAGGTGGCAAGATAATGAAGAGGGTAGAGAAACTGCCTCAAGACCAGGAAGAAACGGAGGTCGATCCACTTCTAACCCCGGAAGACGAGGGAGGCGTGGCAGGAGTAACAACAACCGGAGCAGAAGAACACAAACAAATAATGTTGCATCATTCGTTTCTGCTACTGGTGAGCCTATTTCTGGTAGATGCTTCATTTGTGGGGAGGCATCACACTTTGCAAATACATGTCCTAGTCGTGGAAGGTAAACTTCTAGTCCCCGGACCCATACTTTGATTCATCCAGTTATTTGCATTACTTTTACTCTCCTTTTATTTTTGGAGTTTGAACTAGTTGATGGAATGGAGAAGCGCAAGGACATAAATTTAAGTTCTTTGCCTTTTGAAATTTTAGAGTCTTGTAAAATTGCATACCTTAATTAAAGAAGTCAAGCATTGGAAGGCCAATCAACTAGTTGATGAGACCTTCGGAACTCGGTACCCCGAACCTGTTTAGGTCCAACCTTAGCCAAGCTATCCCAAGTGACATAAGACGAACTTGGAGGTCCAGATCCAGCTCGTGTGAATGAACCGTCTGTCAAGGACAGGCTGGCCCGAAGGCCCGTTCTTATTGATCGGGACCGATCGATCCAGATCGCACATACCATGCTTCGGGCCATCCACATTTCTCAACATGTGACAACAACCTCTGATAATCCTGTCAGAAGCGTGTCTGACAGAGTCGTACGAACCTCCTTTTGGTCTGGAGACAGCCGGCTAATAGCGCCGAAAGGTCTGGCGCCGCACAGCCGTATAGAGCTACGCCCGGCGTCTGTCCCGACACGAGCTGACCTAGCCGCATGAGACAAGCACAAAACGATACCATACTGTTCACACAGCAGGAGAGGCGGATAAAAAGGACACTTGAGAAATGAAAAAAAAAGAATCTCTTTCGGTTTTCCGTAAGCTTTCCCTTCTCTTGTTATCTCTGAAACAAACATGACATTTGTAATGAACAGCTTGACTATTTGATCGACTAAGAGCATTTCTAGCTCTTAGTCAAGTGGTTTTTTCCCATCTTTTAAATTTTTCCACTCTAAAATTGTCTTGTCCTTTTCTATTTGATTCATAATCGTTTTCCCCCTACAAAACAAATTGAAACCGAGTTCGTCTTACAACGAATCGGACTACTGTTGACACCCCCGATTTTCAGACTACAACACTAGTGATATATGATAGTGTTGTGGTTCGAAAACCGGGGGTGTCAACAGTCGACCGGTTCGTAGCAAGACGAACTCGGTTATAATTTATTTGATGAGTGGAGAACCATTATAAACCAAAAGTAAATGGACACGGCAGTTTTAGAGTGGAAAACCTCAAAGATGAGGAAAAAACCACTTGACTAAGGGTTAGAGAAAATGCCCTTAGTCGGTTCAATAAACAAAGTAATAATCACAAAGACCATGTTTGTTCTTTAGACAACAAAGGGGAAGATAAGTATCGAAAATACATCGATAGAAGGTTCTCTATGCGAAAGCTTGAAGGAGAATCGTAATATCTTTTTTTCACACCCCAAGTGTCCTTTTTATACTCCCACTGTATTGTATACAGTAGGGTGTCGTTTTGTGTCTGTCCTTTGCGGCTAGGTCGGCTAATGTAAGGCGGAACAGTCGCCGGGAACGGCTTCATAGAGCTGCACGGCGCTAGACCTTTCGGCGCTACTAGCTGGTTATTCCCTGGCTACGGGAGGCTCGTACGACTTCGCCGGACCACGCTTTTGACAAGGCTGTCGAGGATTGTCGTTGCATGGGAGGAGTATGGATGGCCCGAAGCAGGGCCTGTAAGGTGTGGACCGATCGGTTTTGGCGCATGGGAGAAGCTGGGCCCTACATATCGGGACCGATCGTTATGAACGGTCGATCGGGCCACATGGCCTGGATGGGCCATTCACTCATGTGGGCTGGATCTGGGCCTCCAAGTTCGGCTTACGTTGTTTGAGCCCCTCTGATCAAGCTTGGTCCTGATCATATCCGAGTTACCGGGTTCCGGGGGTCTCATCAGATAGCATTACTGAAATTCAGTATCGGAAATAACAAAGTGGAAGCATACCTTAATTCATCATCACAATAAATAATTTGAAGTATACTACAATACGGAGGAATGATCTTCAATCTGATAGTAAGAAAATGGACTAGGAATCATATCTCATATTTATAAATGAAGTTTAGGTTAATTGTAAATCTATCTATCAAAAAATTGTAATTATGACTCCAGGAATTCTACTCATTAATAATTATCCTTCATATTATAATATTAAATGAGTATAATAGATATCATAATATTAATAATTAAATTATATTATTAACCTTATTACTGTAACAATGAATATCATCAAATATTTATATGTGCTTCAATATATATAATAGTATATTTAAGAATACAATACATGATATTAAATCTACATAATTATAATCAATATTCTAACAATATATAATTGCATTTAAGGTTACATTTAGTGCAAGTGGTAAAGTAATGATAAATGGTTTGCTTCATAGGTCATGAAATTGCAGAAATCCTCATGTATGATGGAGATTGTCGTATAAATTTTTATGGATTGACAAATTGAAGTACGGTAAGTTTTAATTATTGAATATAATTAATGAATTCTACTTACTAACCTAAATTTTCAACCAATAATGGTTAACTTGCCAATATAGGTGATGATGTTGAGTAAGTGAAGGAAAAATAAATTTGTTAGAAGTGAATTAGTTATCGATCTTGCACGGATATGATGTATTGTGACTTTTGGATTATGGTTTTCAATAGGTTAATTAGCTATTCATATTTGGGCAAAGCTTTTGTCATAGTATGATTGGTAATTTCGAATAATGGATCTATGATGTTTTTGAATTTTAAGGTTCAATTCTATATGTGTACATACGTGAAAGTAGGAGAACTAGATGACTTTCATGTAGTCCAATATTATAGACTTGAGTTGTGTCAGATGAACTTTGAAAACGAATCTCTTTGTAGTAATTCAAACTCGAACTGAGTCTCGAACCATTAAATTTTGATTTTTCAAACTCAAACAAAACCTATCTTATTTTGAGATGAACTTGAATCTTAAAAATCACATGAGTTCAATTAGTTTATACACCTATGGTGGATAGAAGGTATAGCCCAATGGGTTGTGGTCAAACTCATCAATACGTATGGATTAGTTCAATGTGTTAGAAAAAAATTATGACATGGTAACGGGTTCACTCAACGTGTTATAAATTCAAAAAATTCGTTAATGGATTGAAATATCATAAATTCTTCAATTCTAATCCTAAAAATGGAAAATATAATAACTTTTGTCAATATCAACATTTTGACTTGTATATATGAGTTTATTTTTGCAACTTAAACAATAAAAAATTAAATTATTTTTACATTTTACAGTAAAAAATTATATGAGTTCCAAAACTGGACCGGTTTTGGCCGGTCCGTATGGTTTGGACCTGACCCGGGCCCAAAAGCGGTCTGGTTTTGAAACTCAGACAAGTTTGCAAAGAGAGGAGAGAGAAGTCACGCCCTAAATTGTATAATCCTGTGGAATCGACCTCTTTGAAGGAAGAAGAAGATGTTCAGGTTGAGGAAGAAGCTATCGTGGCTGCACCGTTACACAATTTTTCTCTTTGCCCTGCCCGATTTCCGAGTGCTCTTTTTAAATGCTGGTGGATCTGGAGAAGAAAGGCTAGCCGCCCTTATTAGTCAAGCTTCGGCTATTCAATTGCGCAAAGAGTCCCTTCTAAAAACAAATCCATTATTCTCATACTTTTGTTGTGCCCAACCTTATTGAAAATCCCCACCAGTTCTCGGGCAATAGAGGATTCCCCCTGGCTTCGGTAAACCCTAACCTAATTGTCCTGAGAATGCCAAGACAAAATTTTTATTTAACTATAAAATTTTTAAAACATTAAAATAAAAAAAAACGGTTTGAACTAGTTCTGAACCGGTTTGGACCGATCAGTTCATATTTCCGGTCCGGTTTTAAAACATAGCAATCAATCAAGAAATTCGTACATAGTCACATACCTTTTAAGCAATCGTAAAATTATATTATTATCGCATAAAACTTACTAAATATTCTTGGTTGAATTTATGGATTTACAATTTTGAAGATTGTTGACTTGGAGATTAGAGTTTGGACTAATAATCCTATCACATAAAGATTATGTTTTCATTTGGGATTCAAGATATATATGTTTTTTAATTTTTTTTTAAAAATAGTTACTCTAACCCGGATTTGGAATATTATTGCCAATTGGGTATTGGGCAACCCGGTCCATCCGACCGGGTTTGGACCGGGTCCTGAACTTAGCTTTTACTACGATCTCCTTCAATTCAAAAATGATAATACTACGGTGTATTTGAATTGGTGTTAAAAATATAACTCTCTTTTAGTCATTTTCATTTCAGTTCACAATACATGAGCGTTATTATTTGAAAATAATTAAAAATCATAAAAAATGTAAAAAGATAAGAATTATTTTCAATTAATTTATGTGAAATTTTATACAACCCAAAATATTATATGCCAAAGTGGTTTATTATTGAATAAAATGTAAAATGAAAGCGCAATGTTCAACGCACTTAGTCTATCCATAGCGCCTTATTACTCCCTAAAGGAGAATAATATATTTATTATTTAATCAAAGAACACATTCTAATTGAATTCATAAAAAATAACAAATCTCGCACCATTTAATCTTGAATCTCGCACCTGACACCTTTGTTGGTGAACCTAGCAAATTGTATTAATTTTATGTGTACCTTAGGTTATATTAGGGATGTTATTATATTAGAACGAGTTGAACTCTATATGTTTATGTACGTTCATATTTTATTCGAATATTGTTCATGTTTGAACACTATTCAAATACTTATGTAAATGCTCATGTTCGTTCAAATAACTTATTTGAACGATCTATTAAAATTTGTTCAAATTTGACATTGAAATAAAATATATTACTTTAGATTAAAATTTGAAATATTAAAAGAATATACTTTTTTATTTAGAAGAAAATACCATAAAAACATTACAATACCTGCAATTCAATAAAAAAATATTGAAAATATTATGAGATAATCTGAAATATGATAGATATCTAATATCTAATATTAGAAAAAAAATTGTTTTTTAAATTCTAATATCTAATAATATATTTAGATATATTAAATATATCAAAATATAAGATATAATATTCATATTTATTTACGAAAATGTTTATATTCATTTAAATTATAAATAAACATGAAAAAATATTCATATTTTAATTTGTACAAACGAACAGATCATATATAAATTGATCACATTTTGAATAAGAAACGTTCAAATAGCATAACAACAATAAGTGAGAAGTCTGGATGGTTGTATGTAGCAATTCAAATATGCACCAACCTAGCAAATTGTATTAATTTTATGAAGAAAAGAAACAGCTTGGTCTCGAAATTGATTATATGCACATGACATTGCACCTAAGCCACGTGATATTAGGATAATTTCTTAAAGTCGTATTTATCCCTCTAACATTGAAACATTAACAAAACTGCCATTCTAATGTTGGCAGTTCGGATAACGACCAACCATAAAATTTTAACTAAAATGGACTTAACATGAAACGTGTGTATCTAACTAATATCAATTTAAAAATTGATCCCGATAATAAATCAATTTTTTATTAATTATAATGATCCATTTATATATATATTATTTTTAAAAAATTGACATTATTAATTTAAACTATGTTTTTCGACCTATTTAGTTGTACACATCGATATTTTTGTCCTATAACACTTTGTAGATAAGTATCATTTTTCGACTGGATATCTATTTATTTAAATAATTAAATAAATGCAGAAAATGAAATGTGTTTCACAAGTGAGTGAAGGTATTTTGGATATATCAATCTAGAGCACAAAAGTATTTGGGACAAACATGAAAATATCAATTTTAAGCTTAATATAAGGTTGAGAACATAATGTATTTTTTGTTCTCCACTTATATCACTAATGCAACTATGGTTGCACATCAATATCTTTTGAGAGGATGACATTTAAGATGTGTATACTTTATGATTTGACAAATTTAGTTCTAAAAGTTTACTATTTTTTACAAAACTAGTTCTCGAAGTTTTTTGGAAGACGAAATTAGTCGTATATTTTATAAATTTTGGCAAAAATAATTCTCGAAAAGACAAATTTGGACCCAAAGATAAACTTGGCGTTTAACAAACTATTACTAATTCCCAAGTTTTTAAAATTGTGTAATTCAAAGTTTGGTGATCGAATTAAAGTGTGATGATCGATTGAATTTCACCTAGTATGGAATGAAAGTTTGACAAGATAGATTCTCAAATTTGAACGCAATTAAATTTTTGTGACCGAATTTGTCAAAATCATGAAACTTTAGAGATCAAATATGTCTAACCCGAATCTAAGGCCATTACAATTAGAAGATGACTAATTTTATCAAAATCCACAAACTTTTGGGTTTGGATTTCCCAATTCGAGTAATGTGTGAGAATCAATATTGTCTTAAGTAAACAATGATTAATAGTTTGAACTTTGAAGAATAAAATTATCACAATTAGAAAACTTTGAAAATCAAGAACACTAAAATCATGAAATTTTGTAGATTATAAATGTTAAATTAAATTTACAAACCAAATTTTCCAAAATCACAAAATATTAGAAAAAAAAAATCATTTTCTCATTTTTGTTCACTGAATCGTTGCGTTTATATCTTTAAATCATCGATGAAAATACAAATATATGAAAAATTATTATTTTATTGTCGCTATACAAAACAAAGACATTTTGTCTTTGAAATGTTGAAATTATCACCCAAATAAAATGTAGAATTTGAATTAGACATTCATACCCAATACATGTTAATTCAAGTAAATGAGTTTACTTTAAGATTTGATCTAACCCAATATGAATAGTATTGTACTAAGACTCAGTTCGACACAAGACAAGTAAACTTCACTTAAGATAGATAATTCCGATCCATTCTTTGGCCCGGTTCATGAACACTCATAAATAATGGAGTGATTTTCAAGACATTGGGTCGAGTGGAGACAACGAGAATCGGTCTTTCTAAACTTAGAGCAGGTCTGACGAGGTCAACTGGGCACATTGGTTTTAAGGAAATTGAAGGTTGACATTACACGCAACCATGATTGACGTTACCGATTTGTAACGATGTAACAACTAATAATGGCAATGAATGATAGAATGACTAAAAGACATTTTAGGTTAATGAGATATCTATAAATACAAAATCACGATAAATGAAAAATGTTGGTTTTTACATATTAGATTTCCTTTGTTAATTCTCTCATGTCATTAGATTCTTTCAGCTCTTATACGTAATTATTATAGTGTATCTGTCGAGAACTTCTTCTTTTATGCATTATGCTTTTTTCTTTTTTCTTATGGAATTTTCAACGTAAAAATTGATTGTTATTGTGAATTGTAATTATTCCAAAATTGAGTGATTATTGATATTTCTAAAAATGAATTATAAGTGAATTGGATCGATCGGAATCAATTGAGTTGGATCCAAATTAGTTTAATATTTATAACGTCGTTGTGGGGAATAAAAAGCACGAGGGGAGAATAAGAGACAAAAATTATTAAGGAGAGAATGCACATGGTTTGCATAGCATGCCATGTGATTTCTCTCGTTTACATTAATGCCCTCCCCGCTTTATTTTTTAAATTTAAAAATATAGTTTATATCATTATTTTAAGCGGATCTAATTGATTTGATTTAGAAAATAAAAATATACAAAGTTTGCATCATTTTTTATAGTTATTTTTTTGAAGTAAAAACAATAGAAATTGAGAATAAATTAAAAAATTGTATATTTTATCTAAGTTAATAATTTATTTTATTATTTCGATATATATATGATATTATGATAATTGAGCTCGTCCGATGGCAGTTTTTAAAATATTGGTTTATATATGAAAATCAAATTCCACATAATCTATATAAATTTTAATTTTCAAGTATTTAAATTCCAAATGATTCATAGATTGATTTTGACATATTTTATCACACTAATCTAAAATGGATCATATATTGAAGAACTATCGATAAAATATATTAAAATTAGACAGATTTTATTAAAGAACAATCAAGATAACACACGTCAACTCTACGAGTATATATATTATAACAAAAATAATAGATCTAAACCCTAAATCTTAAATTTAATAAATCATATTTGATTTTGATCTTATGAAAGAACAATCAAGATAACACACGTCAATTCTACGAGTATATATATTACAACAAAAATAATAGATCTAAACCCTAAATCTTAAATTTAATAAATCATATTTGATTTTGATCTTATGAAAGAACAATCAAGATAACACACGTCAATTCTACGAGTATATATATTACAACAAAAATAATAGATCTAAACCCTAAATCTTAAATTTAATAAATCATATTTGATTTTGATCTTATGAAAGAACAATCAAGATAACACACGTCAATTCTACGAGTATATATATTACAACAAAAATAATAGATCTAAACCCTAAATCTTAAATTTAATAAATCATATTTGATTTTGATCTTATGAAAGAACAATCAAGATAACACACGTCAATTCTACGAGTATATATATTACAACAAAAATAATAGATCTAAACCCTAAATCTTAAATTTAATAAATCATATTTGATTTTGATCTTATGAAAGAACAATCAAGATAACACTCATACTCAAGAGTACACTAACAACAAGAAACAAACTCGGGCATTTCGTGTGGTTTTCGTTGGAACTCCAACTAAACAACAAGGAATTCACGTTGTGTATTCGGCTGAAATTGATCAAATCCATTCTAAAACAAAAGATCCGCTTTTAAAAATTCTTCGATCGATCCTTTTTCTATTTATCTAAAGTATCAATACAAGAGAATTTTGGTTCCCTTTCAATTCAAATCAATAATAAAAAAAAGATTTCAATGGAATTTCTTTTGTTTTTCCACTTTATGCTTTTAGCAACATTTATATTGACAACAGTGTATCGAAGAAATATAATCACTCATGATAAGTGAACTGAAAAGCCCAACATGTTGAAACGTTATTTTATCGAATATAAAGCGCTAGCGCTTTTAGTTGTACTTTCGAATTGTTACTCTTTCTACTCCCATCCATCGTCGAGTATTTCTTCTCATGCGGACGCGAGAAGCATAAGCAACTTCATTCCATCCAGCCTGCATAAGCACACAACCAAGAGGCGGTGAGGTGGTAAGTTTCTCGAGCCTTCAATTTGCTGCCAACCGAGCATTTCAACAGGCAAACTAAGCCAATTTCTTCAATGAAAGCCTCAACTACATGGAGAAGCATTCTCAAAGGAAAGAAGGTGGTAGAGTAGGATTTGAAGTGATTTCAGTAGGCAAGGGTGGTCGTAGATCAGACTCGTTACATCGACTAAACGAGTTTCATTAGAAAACCGGTTTCCGGTGAAGAGGTCTCGTAGCCAGAAGTGTTTCACTTCGTTCCTTTTCTTATTGATTAGAAAGACCAATCCCGGCCCTAGTGAGAAGAATATGGTCAGATGCCAATTGAAAGAGTGGTAGTTTTCTCCATGATGACCGGGTGGCTCTNTTTCCACCTCCTCATCAATCGCCCTCTCTTTCTCAGGGGAAAACTTCCTCTTCTTCTGATGAACTGGTCGCACATATGGGTTAACATTGAGTCTATGAGAACAGACTTGGAGATCAACCCCCACATAATCCTGATAAGACCAAGCAAAAACATCTACGTTACTTTGCAAAAAAGAAATTACCTCCTTCTCAACCTCTGGTGACAACTCAGAACCGATCGTCACTGTCTTTTCCGGGTTCCCGGGGAATGAAGGCACTGTCTTGATTCCCAGAGGTTTCATCTTCATATCGTTCTCCTTAAACTTCCTAAGAGACGATCCGTCATTTATATCAATAACTTCATCGGACGAAAATTCCACCATAGAAACGGGTATCTTTGCTTTTGATCCGTCCATACCACTTCTACACATCACATTATAACAGGAGCGCGCGAGCTCTTGATCTCCCTTCATGTTCCCAACCCCTAACGGTGTTGGAAACTTCATCATCAAATGTGGTTGAGATACCGCAGCTCCAAATAGGTTCAAACAACTTCTCCCAAGAATCGCATTATAGGGGAGTATAGGGAGGTCCACCACCACAATTTCCACCATTAAAGTCCTTGATATTTCGGGATCGCCCAAAGTTACAAGCAGAAAAACAGATCCCTCAGCAGCAAGAATGCTATTGTTAAAACCAACCAACTTTGTATGTATGGGCTGGAGTTGGGTGGTTCCCTTCAATGCCATCTGCTCAAAGGCTGCAAGAGTCAAAATATTGGTAGTAGCTTCGGTATACACCAACACTCGAGAAACAGGGTGATTAGCAATAATAGAGGAAACAACCAATGCATCGTCTTGTGGGAGAAGACCCCAGATAAATCCTCAGGTCCAAAAGAGATTGTCATTTTGTCCAAGTCTGTTAACTGGACC
Source organism: Utricularia reniformis (assembly GCA_009725065.1). Classification (NCBI taxonomy): domain Eukaryota; kingdom Viridiplantae; phylum Streptophyta; class Magnoliopsida; order Lamiales; family Lentibulariaceae; genus Utricularia; species Utricularia reniformis. Next base: position 734,036 of record RWGZ01001702.1, on the reverse strand, counting down.
GTGTTGACTTCCATAAAGCGCCCCTTCTGGTGCAGTGCCTGATAAGAGCGTTTATGGGCACGGTTTGAATCACCGACGCTTCGTCCCCCGACGATAGTCATAATGTTGGGGCTTAGATTACCCATCTTGGTTGGGCATTCTCAACATTCAAAATCGGTTGGCCCGGGTTGGGGCCAGCCGGAGGGGGAGGTGGTAGTGCTTGCTGGTTTGCAGGGGCTGGTGGGTAAGCTTCATATCTATACCCCTGCTGATGTTTGCCGCGACCACGATAGTGGTTTCCTTTTCCTTCGTCTCGCTGATTCTGTCTAGCACCGTTAAATAATCCCCTCTGGCCACCTCCTTGACGTTGGCCACGCTGTCCTCCGTACCCACGTCCTCTCGTGTTTGGTCGCGGGGCATCGGCTTTCAGGGTCTTAGATGTTGTCCCCCCTGGGACACTTATATCGATCTTTCTCAGCTTAGATTCTGGCAGAGCCTCCACAGTACTAATCAGTTCATCAAGCTTACCCAATTCTAGCAGCCTTTCGACCTTAGACATTAATTTCCGACAATCATTTGTTGCATGTCCAAAACTATGATGAAAGCGACAAAACACTTGAGATTCGTAAGTCCCCGACGTTGGTTCTTGCAAGGGAGGGGGATAACGAAGAGATCAACCATTCTTTTGCTCAATAATGGCAAAAATTTGTTCATAATTGTATGTAGGAAATACTCTCAACTTAGGTTTTGCAGGCGGGACAATCTTATCCAGCCCACGACTTGCAACAATATTATGAGACCCATATGCTCGAATCTCGATTACTCCGTGATCCCGCAAGCCTTCATCTTCTCGGATGTATTGTGTACATCTCAATGCCAAATCCTCCATACTTTCCAGGGGATCCCTATTCAAAGAGTTACATAACGGGTGTCCAGCTAGAATAAGCTGGAGCACCCCAACCTTCTCACTTACAGTAATCCGAGGTATCTTCCTACACTCGGCTTCAAAACAGGTAATAAAACCCAACAACCTTTCTGAAGAATCATAACGCAACGCGGTCAAAGAAGTAATAGACTTTATTGGCGCATTGAAAGGCGCGAAAGCCGAATAAAATTGATCCTTAAAGTCCTGATATGAAACAATCGACCGTCTCGGTAAACGATTAAACCACCGGAGGACTGACTCCTTAAGAGAAGCGGCAAAAACGAAACACATGGCCGCATCACTGAAATTCATCAAACTCACATGAATCTCCAAATTCGATGTATGAGCGTGTGGGTCAGTCGACCCGCGATACTGTGGAAGATCCTTAGGCATTTCGATAAACTCAGAACGGGTGGCACTAATAATTGCCGTAGAAAACAGAGATAAAGCAATTGAAGTGTTCCACGGGCTTTGCAAAACTTCCATCGACGGCAGAACTTTTCCTCGACTGCTAGTAGGCTCATTAGCCCTCTCATTCTTAGTATAATCTCCCTCATAAGCTGAGGTCTGATGAGTATCCCTAGGTATGCTCCCCGTACACTTGTCTCCTTTCCTGGCCAATAGTCATGTTGGCCTCCAATTGGTTCATGTTGGCCTCCAATTGGTTCATCGTGGCCTCGTTTTGTGCCATCTTCCCGCTCATCTCCTTATACTTTAACTCTATTAACTCTCCAATCTTTTGCAGAGTATCGTTCTGCTCTCCGGTTGCTGCAGTATTCGCTTGCGGTTCCGTAACATGATCAGTATCTTCCTCCGCCACCTCATCATTAACGGGTTCCGTGGTAACATTGTTCCTCCGGGTTTTCCTTTGGGCCTCAACTTGCTCTAATTGAGCGATTAAAGTATGCATTCGCTCTTCCAATTCTTCATCGGTTTCCGTTTGATCCATAGATCTAGAACGCGCAGGTTGCGAAAGACGGGCATTATTACGGACTGCAACTCGGTCAACTCTCGCATATTCATAATACTTAGACAAACACTGACGTTGAGGAGGATAAAAACTAGGTGCCCTTCCGGATGAAAACCCACTCCGGGAGGGTCGAACAGTGACATTTTGGGCAGGGGGCTCCTCTAGCATTGACGATCGAGCCCCGGTAACGCAGCAACCCCATCGTTCGCCCGAGGTTTAGGGTCTACCTCAATCTCTTCATCGAAAACATCTTCATCAGAATTCCGAGTAGTCATGATAACAGAAATCCAAACTCAGTAATAAAGCTTTCAATGGGATAAAATCTCGGGTCCCCACGGACGGCGCCAAACTGATCTCGTCTAAAAATATTTTAGAGTGTTTGTTTATGATCACTCAATTTTTAATTACTCGAAATTTAATTGTTGTGGGGACACGAGCGATATACGAGGTTGGACCCACAATGTGTGAGCTTACGTCCTCGGGAGAGCGAAGCTCTACCTTGGTTTCCACTATAATAATCACATATACAAGTACAATGAGGTGATAATAATAATCCAGATGAAAACGGCTCGAAAAACGATCGAAAACACTCCGTCGAGCCCGAAAGGTGCGCAGTCGCGAGCTGTGGTCAATAACTCGCGAACAGGTATCAGGGCAACAACTCGCGAGGCAGAAAGGGGGTAACAATAAGTCACGAGTTGGGCTGCAGAATGATAACTCGCGAGTGCAAAAATAGGTCGCGACTACGAGCAATAAGTCGCGGGCGGGATGAAAAGCAACAAGTCGCAGCTCAGGCAGAAATAAGTCGCGAATGACAACAAGTCACGGCTCTACAGTGTGTAGAAAATCAATACTTTGCCTTGGGAAGCGTGATAACAGTCTGAAAACCTCCAAATGCACTGGGGCTTGTATCTATAGATAAATCCAGCCCAACTTCGCTTACTTGAGCCCATGAGCCCAGTTTTACTTCACTTAGCCCAAAACACTTAAATAACCTCTAATTATATTGTAATAAATGCCATACCGTCTTGAAGTTTCGGGATCTCATCCCGGTCGTGATTTTAGTAGGAAATACAATGAGAAAATAGCAGAAAACCTTGTATATTAGTTCTTTTCCTCCAAACAGTGAATACGCAGCCACATAACATCGTCGCGCCCGACCGATGTGCTCCCGGGTGGCAAATTACGAAAATAACCCTGGCCCCGACCGGGTGCCGAGATAACTCAAAACATCTCAAAACACTTACAGAAGCATTAACACATGTTACAGATCTTGTTAACTCAACGAGAAAATTAACTTAATGAAAGAAATAACAAAAGATAATGTAAGAAATAACGAAAGAAATATCTTTTTACAGATATTTTCAAAGAAATTGTAAGAATAATTAAATTCAAGGTTGAATGTGACCCTAGTAAAAAATATAATGTATAAATTGTACTATAGTTAAATAGAATGTAAATACATTAACTTAATTGATGGATTAAAATTTACATTTAATAAGTGACATTAATAATTGTAAAAGATTTAAAAAATCTTTTATTAGTGTTGGGTGTCGAGTAAACAAAATACCGAACCGATGAGGGAGAGGCTTGTCACGTGGCAAGGGGACACGCATGTGATTCTAATATGTATTTATTTTATTATGAATCATAAATTTGGTCAGATATGTCAATTTCATCATGTACCCAATAAAATCACATATTTTTTGTAATTAAACATGTTTTTTTAATTAGGTGTTCTAATCATGGTTCTTAAGTACGTTTAGTTCGTTGAACTATAATTTTTACTATTGGTTGATCGTCATTTTCCCAATAAAGGCGATCGACAAAATGGTTGTCAATCGGCTCTTGTGTGATGAGTGTTCTGTTGGCTGATCGTCATTTTCCCAATAAAGGCGATCGACAAAATGGCTGTCGATTGGCTATTGTGTGATGAGTGTTTCATACTCATTAAATGAAGTGGGCCATAGTCATTAATGAAGTGGGAGATGTCCCAACTAACAAGTGACGAATGGCTGAGAGTTGATGACAAATAGTGTGAATATTATGGGCATTTGAAAGTGACGATCGGTGTCAGGTTCGAGACTTGAGAACGATAAAGCTTCGGTGACGATCTGTCAGCCGAAGAGGGTGCATCGAGTTGGGTCGACAAAGGATTATTGAGCTTTAACCCTAAAGCCCACCTGCAACCATTATATAATGGGTGTCAGCTGCTTTAATGCGGCATCATCATCATCTCAGAAAATAGCAGAGGAGCATGGAGCAGTTCTAGGTTTAGAACATTCTATCTGTGTGTTTGATTTAAGTTGCACAAGAACTTGATAGTTTTTGTGACTATAATCTTTGTGTTATTTTCGTGATAGTTGATTGACCAAGAGGTGGTCCGTGGTTTTCTCCCTGTACTAGGGTTTCACGTAAAATTTCTGTGTTCTTTTTCCATTCTGCATCTAGTTTCTGCTAAGTTTAATCGGTAAAACGAATCGTCAAAACCATTAAAAGCGAACAAGTGGTATCGGAGCTCTTGGTTATCTAGTTACTGGTGCAGCAGAAGAATTTTTTGGTCAGTGTTCAGATTTCAGAGATTGAAAATGGAGGATTCCAGCGTACCAAGGATTAAGCTCACGTTGGCAAATTATTTCATCTCGAAGGTGAAGATGGAGGACTTGTTGTCTTGTAAGGTTTTGTGGGCAACGATCGATCCGGCAAAACAAGAGGGGACATAACCGCAGAAATGGAAATCGATGAACAAGAAGGCACTGGCGTATATCAGGTCGTGGGTCGACCTGTCGTTGTTTCATCATATTGGAGAGTTGACAGAGCCGAAGGCCATGTGGGACAACTTTAGAAAATATGTGAAAGAAAGAATGAGCAGAACAAGGTTGGCACTATCAAGAAGCTTGTAAATCTCAGATATGCCGATGGGAGTCCAATGGTGAAGCACCCGAATAAGTTTCAGGATTTGGTAAATAAGTTGACTCGGACCTATCTGAAACTTGACGATGAGTTACAGGCGCTAGTGGTTCTTGGGACACTGTCTGATACTTGGGAAACACTGGTGATGACCTTGAGTAATTCCACACCAGTATTGTCGTTATCAGGAGTTATCGAGAGTCTCTTGAATGAAGAAGAAAGGAGAAAAGAAACAAGCAAGGACGGTCGGGGTACTCTAGCCGCTGCTACCGATCGATAGGGATGTGGATTCAGTCGATCGTTAAAACAAAGGAGAAGCAAGTCACGTGGAGGTGACAAGCAGAATGGGGGAAATCCTTCAGGTGGCGAAGGAAGAGCATGTTTTCAGTGTGGGGTCGTAGGACACTTAAAGAAAAACTGTGTCCATTATAAAAGGTCCCAGGAAGTGCACAAGAAGAAATGCAAGAGGGAGGCCAACATGGTTGGCTCGCAGGATGACGAGCTGATTGTCATGTCTCTGAAGGAGATGAACTTGTCGTAGGGGGATCAGAGGAGTGGGTTTTTAACTCAGCTGCCTCTTACCATGCAACACCAAACCGCAGCAGTTTCAAGTCTTACACTACTGGAGATTTCGGGATGGTGAAGATTGGAAATTCTAGTGCATCGCCGATCGTGGGTATCGGATGAATAGAAGTGACGAGCAACATGGGGATGAAGATCATGTTAAACCAATTAAGACATATTCCCACATTACGATTAAATTTGCTTTCCGTGAATGTTTTTGATCTTGAAGGGTATACAAGCATGTGCGGAAGTGGCTCATGGAAGTTGAAGAGAGGGTCACTGGTCGTTGCGAGCGGAGTGCTGCAGCAGGCTCTGTACAGAACTTGGGTGTCGACTGTCATGAAGCCAATCGATCCAGTGTCCACTGTGGTGAAGACGATCGCCACAACTGAGTCTGATGTTTCTTTGGATACAAGGCACAATAGATTGACTCATCTGGGAGCACAAGGGCTAAAGCATTTGATGAGGATGGACTCTTATCGAACATCAACTCTGTGCTGAGCCGATGTGAAGACTGCTTGGAAGGGAAGCAACACAGAGTTGCATTCCAAGTTAAGTCGACCAGAAAATCACAGTCAGTTGCACTGGTCTACAGCGATGTGTGTGAGGAGATGGATATAGAGACATTCAGTGGCAAGAAATATTTTGTATCATTTGTGGATGATGCCACAAGGAAAGCGTGGGTGTATCTGATTCGAACCAAGGATGAGGCATTCATCAGGTTCAAAGAATTCCAACACATGGTTGAAAGAGAGACTGGGAAGAAGTTGATCTGCTTGAGGAGTGATAATGGAGGTGAGTATACCTCGTCGGCGTTTGATTTGTATTGCATAAAAAATGAGATCAGACATGAGAGGACAGAGCCAGGGACACCGCAACACAATTGGATAACCGAACGGCTAAACCGAACACTGCTCGATAAGGCGAGATGTATGCTCGCTACTGTAAAGCTGCCGAAGAGATTTTGGGGAGAAGCACTGTCGACCGCTTGCTATCTGAGAAATAGATCCCCTTCTGCATCTATTGATTTTAAGACTCGTGATGAACTTTGGTTCCAGAAAAAACCAAAGTATAATCACTTGAGGGTATTCGGGTGCAAGGTCAAGATACTAGTTCCGAAGGATCAGAGGAAGAAATTGGACTCACATTCCTAAATTGTAGTGTTTCTGGGATATGGTGAAAATGAATTTGGCTACAAGCTTTGGAATATGACCGAGAAGAAAGTCATAAGGTCGAGGGATGTTGTATTTTTCGAGGATGAAAATATCACCGATGTGATTTCTAGATCCAAGGGGACGGATCCTGTGAACATTGAAGAACCCCGGTCGACACTATCGACCGACACTGAGGAAGACCGATTGGCAGTGCCGATCGACACTATTAAAGAAGAGTCAGCACCGTCGATCAACATTGAAAGTGACGATGAGGCTGATGCTGATGCTCCTGAACATAACCAGCAGCACAATTAGCAGCATGAAGTGCCGATAGGTGAACAAAGAAGGACCGGAAGAGTCAGACACCCTTCCAATAAATACCCATCAAGAGATATATAATGAGGTTTTGAATATGAAAGACAGTGACCGATGGAAGAAGGCTATGCAGGAGTAGCTCACCTCGCTTGAAAAGAATCAGACGTATGAGTTGGAGAAGGCACCGGTCGGAAGGAGGCTGTTGTCGAACAAGTGGGTTTTCAAGCAGAAATTGGAATCTAATGGGAGTGTTCGGTATAAGGCAAGATTAGTGGTAAAGGGTTTTAATCAGAAGAAAGGAATTGATTTTGATGAAGTGTTCAACCCGGTTGTGAAGCTTGTGTCGATCAAAGCGGCTCTGGTGCTCGCTGTATAGTTCGACTTGGAGGTCGAACAGTTGGATGTGAAAACAACTTTCTTGCATGGAGATGTTGAGGAAGAGCTGTATATGGAGCAACCCGAGGGGTTTGTGAGGAAAGGAGACGAGTGTAAGGTGTGCAGACTTAGGAGGAGTTTTTATGGTCTCAAACAGGCACTAAGACAGTAGTACATGAAGTTTGATAATTTCATGAAAGAAAGTAAGTTTGAGCTGTTTAAGAAACACCACTGCATGTACCGAAAGACCTTCGAAAATAACAGATTTATTCTGTTACTTATCTATGTCGATGACATTTTGTTGATCAGTTAGGATATGAGATTTATCAAAGATTTAAAAACTGAGTTATCAAAAGCATTTGAGATGAAAGACTTGGGGCCCGCCAATAGAGTTCTTTCAATGTCGATCGTCAGAGACAGAGCGACAAGGGAGATTGTCGTTCATCAGTAGAGATATGTTGAACAGTTGCTGAAAAGTTCAACATGCAGGATGCAAGGGAAGTTAGTGTACCGATGGGTGCTCAGTTTCGATTGAGCAAGAGTTCTTGTCCGATCACCAAAGCCGATCAGGAGGAAATGTCGATCGTAACATATGCATCGTTGGTCGGCAGTCTGATGTATTTGACGGTTTGCACAAGACAAAACATTGCATTTGTTGGGAAAATTCCCTCTTCCCGGAGAAGAAAAAGAATTAATATGATGAGAACCGAATGTAAATGAAGAAAGGTAAAAGACACAAGATTTACCGTGGAAACCCAAAACCGGGAAAACCACGTGACCGATAAACCTCGGCCGTGAACTCACTATCACAAGAAGAATAGAATTGATTGATTACAATTGTCTTCATGAAGCCTCTATTTATAGAGTCCAACTAGGATCTAATCCACGAAATATTCTACAGAATATTATACAATATTCTCTTTCTATATATTTGACCGCATCTTCCATATATATATAACAAGATATATTTGCATATATTCTTTCATGTATATCTCCATAATATATCTTCATATCTTCTTCCATATATATCGCCAACAGAATACATCTCCATATCTTTTTTCCATATATATATAACTAACAAAATATATCTCAATATATTCTTCCTTAAATGGAACCAATAAGATATATCTCAATATCTTATTCCATATATTTAATGCGTCAATTAAGGAAAGTTATTTCCTCTCGATACTCTCGAATCCCGATCCAAGTCTAATCCAAACTCTATCATATAGACTCATCACAATCGTTCGATTGATATCCTTAATACATCCGATATCCATCAAGTCGATCAACATCACCGCTTCATGTTAGGTTTCCCCCGGTCGGTCTTTCACCATCGAGCCCTTCAACTATCACCCGACCTCCATTCCTAACAATCTCCCACTTGGAGTCGGGTGATCTTTCATTCTTCTTAAGTAGTCCGCCCAACACTTATGCACCGACATGATGTCATTTGAGAGTTGAACAACTCTCGCCTCCGACTTTCGAGGTTAGTGCACACCCTCGACAGTCCCCGTTCACCAATTTACCTGGTGAACCAAGTTAGGGCATGCCCAGCCCTAACTTAACCGAAGTGACAAAACCTGTCAACTTCCCCAAAACCGAAGTCTTGGCTTCCAATGACACTTCCTCGACCTTCAGAGCAAACTTCCACTCCTTGGAAGCTTTCCTCGCTCTCCATTGTCTAACCGCATAAGCTAACGATTCCCATGTATTCCGATCTGCCGTCTGATCGACCATACCCGGATCCGTTTTCGACCGATCAACCTTGTTATCACCGATCTCCTCATCGATTGATTTTCCCGAAGGCCTCTCCGACCGATCCACCTTTACCGGTGTTCCACTCCCACTCGACAATGCCGGTTTTACCGCATCTTCACCCTTGTGTCGATTTCAAACGTGTCCTCGTTTAGTCATGCGATTTGTGATATCCGGTCGATCCGCTATGGATCCGACACCCAAATACACGCTTCCAGACTTAACTCCTCTGGCCACGATCCTCGATCCCTTCGACACTTTGCAACATCCGCCTCCAAAAGTAGTTCGATACCCCTTTGCGTCAAGCTGGCCCACCGAAATCAAATTCTTCTTAAGACTGGGAATATACATTACATCCTCTAACAACCAACTGTGACCGTTAGATGTGATCAGTATGTCTCCCCGACCTGTAATTTTCAGCGCCTTCCCGTCCGCCAAGTAGAATTTTCCATGATTTCCACCCACAAAATTAACGAATATACTTTTATCGGATGAAATGTGAAATGATGCTCCCGAGTCAAATACCCATGACTCAATCGGACTCTCAATGCACACGACTAGTACATCGTCCGTCTCGACAATCGACGCCGATACATCCCTTATTTTCTCCTTGCACTCTCGCTTCAAGTGCCCCCTCTTTCTTCAATTCCAACACTCCGGTTCCCCACGTGACCTAGACTTCACCCGAGTCTTTCCCTTTCACCGATCATCCCAATATTCATCGCCATCATGTCCTTCCTTGCCCCATCGGTTATTATACCGACCCGACTCTGTTGCCAAAACAGCAGGGTCACTGCATTCCCGACTGGATTTCCGCACTTCCTCACTGATCAAACGATCCCACACGTCGATAAACTTTAACTTACCCGGTTGGCTACTGGTCACGTCGACCATGGTCCCCCAACTGTCCGGTAATGTTCCAAGTAAAAGAATGGCCAATTGATCATCCTTGATTTCATGCTCCATCGATGCAAGTTGTCCTGCAAGATTATTGAACTCGTTTAAGTGTTTGGAAACTGAACCACCTTCAGCCATCTTCAAGGTGTAGAGTTTCTTTGCAAGGTGTACTAAATTTGTTGATGTCGGCTTTGCGTACATATCCTCAGTCGCCTTCATCATCCTGTACGTAGTGGTTTTATCGAAAACGTTAAAGACAACGTTTCTAGTTAAAGTCTCCACCACCAACCCGAGAGCCTTTTCGTCGATTCTCGACCACTAGGCATCCTCCATCTCTTTTGGTTTATCCTTCTTCAGAGCCGCTCCGAGATCATGCCGTCGTAGAGTTCCTTCAATATGCATCTTCCAATACCGATAGTCGTCGCCATCAAACATCTTCGAGATAACTCGGTATTCCCCCATTGCCACGATCCGTCACAACCTACCCCACGGGACAACCCCACAACCACCACCAATTGTGGGAAAAAACTCCCTCTTCTCGAAGAAGAAAAAGAATTCCCGTTATCCGGGGTCGGATCGAATTAATATGATGAGAACTGAATGTAAATGAAGAAAGGTAAAAGACACAAGATTTACAGTGGAAACCCAAAACCGGGAAAACCACGTGACCGATAAACCTCGGCCGTGAACTCACTATCACAAGAAGAAAAGAATTGATTGATTACAATTGTCTTCATGAAGCCTCTATTTATAGAGTCCAACTAGGATCTAATTTAGGAAATATTCTCTTTCTATATCTTTGACCGTATCTTCTATATATATATAACAAGATATATTTGTATATATTCTTCAATATATATCTTCATAATATATCTTTATATCTTCTTCCATATATATAACCAACAAGATATATCTCAATATCTTCTTCCATAAATGTAACCAATAAGATATATCTCAATATCTTATTTCATATATTTAATGCGTCAATTAAGGAAAGATATTTCCCCTCGATACTCTCGAATCCCGATCCAAGTCTAATCTGAACTCTATCAAATATACTCATCACAATCGTCCGATTGATATCCTTAATACATCCGAGATCCATAAATTTGATCAACATCACCACTTCATGTTAGGTTTCCCCCGGTCGGTCTTTCACCATCGAGCCCTTCGACTATCACCCGACCTCCATTCCTAACAGTCTTTGCTGTTGGAGTGCTGATTAGGTATTTGTCGAACCTTGGAAAGGATCATTGGGAAGCAACCAAGTGACTTTTGAGATATTTGAAGGACACCAAGGAGATTGATCTAAGATTTCGAGCTGGGGAGGAGTCGAAACTGGAGTGTTTCTACGATGCAGATTTTGCTGGAGAATTAGAGTCGAGGAAATCGACCTCAGGGTTTGTATCAGTAATCGGAGGAGCAGTCATTTCTTGGGGTGCTCGGTTACAGAAATGTGTGGCCTTGCCAACCACAGAAACAGAGTATATGGCAATCACGGAGGCAGGGAAAGATATGGTCTGGTTGAAGAGGTGGCTCTCAAAGATCGGTTTCAATATGGAACCGATCATACATTGTGACAGTCAGAGTACATTGGAACTTATTAAGAACCCAGCATTTCATTTCAGGACGAAACATGTGGATGTGAAATTCCACTAGATTAGAGATGTAGTGATTGGGAAAACTTTGCAGTTGAGAAAGATATGCTCACCAAGGTGGTGAGTACGAAGAAGCATAAGTTCTGTTTCAGACAGGTTGGTTTGGGACAGACTAGAAAGACCAGTAAGTAATCAGTGAGGAGCTCTAAGGCTGGAAGGAGGAGATTGTTGGCTGATCGTCATTTACCCAATAAAGGCGATCGACAAAATGGCTGTGGATCGGCTCTTGTGTGATGAGTGTTATGTTGGTTGATCGTCATTTTCCCAATAAAGATGATCGACAAAATGGCTATCGATTGGTTCTTGTGTGATGATTGTTTCATACTTATTAAATGGAATGGGCCATAGTCATTAATGAAGTGAGAGATGTCCCAACCAACCAGTGACAAGTGGCGGGAGTTGATGACCAACAGTGTGAATATGATTGGCATTTGAAAGTGACGATCGGTATCAGGTTCCAGCCTTGAGAGCACTAAAGCTTCGGTGACGGTCGGTCAGCCGAAGAGGGTGCACTGAGTTGGGTCGACAAAGAATTAGTAGGCTTTAACCCTAAAGCCCACCTTCAACTATTATATAATGGGTATCTGCCGCTTTAATGCAGCATCATCTGTGAGGTCCCCTCGTGGGTGCGAGAAAGAGGGCACCTTAGGCAAATCTCTACATCGGCTATAGACGGGGAACGATCGTATGTTAAGTATAATGATTCGTCTCCCATTGCACGAGTTCTTTTCCCTAGCAAAGTGGCAAGCGGAACGTTAGAACTGGAAAGTTAAGCGTGCTCACCCTGTAGCAATTCAGGGATGGGTGACCCACTGGGAAGTGTGGGTGCTAGGGAAAAAGTAAAGCCGTGAGGACTAGGTGGGTGTCATTAGGGTCAGCCTAGTCCAAAGCGGATAATATCGTGCAAGCGGAAAGGCGGGTTGTTACATTTGGTATCGGAGCAGGACCCGGGTTATAGTCGGTGTGTTGGGGCAAACCTCAGCGAGAACGCTGAGTCCATAAGGAGGGGTGAATGTGAGGTCCCCTCGGGGGTGCGAGAGAGATGGCACCTTAGGCGAATCCCTACATCGGCTATAGACGGGGAACGGTCTTATGTTAAGTATAATGATTCGTCTTCCATTGCACGAGACATTTTCCCTAGCAAAGTGGCAAGCGGAACGTTAGAACTGGAAAGTTAAGCGTGCTCACCCTGGAGCAATTCAAAGATGGGTGACCCACTGGGAAGTGTGGGGGCTAGGGAAAAAGTAAAACCGTGAGGACTAGGTGGGTGTCATTAGGGTCAGCCTAGTCCAAAGGGGACAATATCGTGCAAGCGGAAAGGCGGGTCGTTACATTTGGTATCAGAGCAGGACCCGGGTTATAGTCGGTGTGTTGGGGCAAACCTCAGCGAGGACGCTGAGTCCATAAGGAGGGGTGAATGTGAAGTCTCCTCGGGGGTGCGAGAGAGAGGGCACCTTAGGCAAAGCCCTACATCGGCTATAGACGGGGAACGATCGTATGTTAAGTATAATGATTCGTCTCCCATTGCACTAGGTCTTTTCCCTAGCAAAGTGGCAAGCGGAACGTTAGAACTGGAAAGTTAAGTTTGCTCACCTTGGAGCAATTCAGGGATGGGTGACCCACTCGGAAGTGTGGGTGCTAGGGAAAAAGTAAAACCGTGAGGACTAGGTGGGTGTCATTATGGTCAGCCTAGTCCAAAGCGGACAATATCGTGCAAGCGAAAAGACGGGTCGTTACATCATCATCATCTCAGAAAATAGCAGAGGACCACGGAGCAGTTATGGGTTTAGAACATTCTATCTGTGTGTTTGATTTAAGTTGCACAAGAACTCGATAGTTCTTGTAACTGTAATCTTTGTGTTATTTTCGTGATAGTGGATTGACCAGGAGGTGGTCCGTGGTTTTCTCCCGGTGCTCGGGTTCCACGTAAAATTTGTGTGTTCTTTTTCCAATCCGCTTCTAGTTTTTGCTAAGTTTAATCAGTAAAACGAATCGTAAAAACCATTAAAAGCTAACATTTACGTCATCCAATCGATGTCCAAAACATTACTAATTTAATTTATTTTTTAAAAAGAACCATTATGATTAAAATATAATTAAAAACATTAATATAATTAAATAAAATTTAAAATTTTTTAATTTTTTAAAAATAACGGGTTGGCCACAACCCGCCCAACCCTAAAGAACATGATTGTATTTGAAAACGTTGGTTCTAACTTCTATCCTTTCCAAATACGGTGATTAATTTATTTTTAGAATTCATTTTTTGAGTGAAAATAATGGCACGAACGATATATTGGTCATAAGAATTAAGAAGTCCGATCATTCTTCAAAGTTCTATTTACTTTCGGGTCCAAACCTCGAAATTCTATTCTACACATCTTTGGCATTTTTCAATGTCCAGCTCTTTCGATGAGGCTAAAATCATTTGCTTGAGCGTAAGACACTATTCAATTGCCCGAGGGAGAGATCAAGATTAAGTCAAGTAGCGATACCCACAACCCTAGAATCAGGTACTAGACGATATTGAACAAAATAAATATATCTCTCGGTATTTTATGTACCGACTGACTGAGGTGAAAACATGTAGAATTAGCTCAATCTATTGAGCTTAACTTTACTATATATACATGTAATCCAATCTAATTATTCCAATTTTTTTGAATGGGTTGGTTAGTGGTTATATAATAGTTTTATTTTCGCAACAATTAGAGTTTCTAACTATGCTCACCTCCCTTGGGTATAAAGTATTTTCACGATGTTCTATACAAGTTACCCTAGTTGTTTCAAATAATATATATTAATGCATTATACTCAAAATCTAGGCTTTGTAAAAACATTTTACGTCATTTTTTTAACGTTTTAATTATTAAAATTTAATGACATAAAAGATACAAAAAATGTTTTATTTCCATAAGACTACTTGTAACATTGTCCGCGCACAAAATCATTTCTGTCATATAAATCTCTCTATGCATCATTATTCTCTCACAACCACATCATATTCTCTTTCTACTTCTAAAACTTCTCACTCATCCAAATAATTTTTTATTTCACTTTCATCCACATCATCTTATCTCTCCAAATTTAATTTTATCTTTCTATCTCATCAATTTTATCTATATATTATTCAATTTCTCATTAAATATTACATTGAATTTAATATTTTTTACTATTTCATTTGAATTTGAATTTCTTTTTATAATTTTATATTTCAAATTGTTATTTTTTTCGGAATATTCAATCCAAAACAAGTTACGAATATAAATTAAGAAATTAATCTAATATGCATCATTTTTAACATTATTATATTTTTAATTATAATATTTCAATAATATATAATATAATTATATCAATTATATAATTAAATATAAATAATTAAAAAATTAAAAAAAACCATTTCCACATACAAGAGGTGCCCAAGCCCTTGTCCGCCTACCGTATTTCCGCGGCATCACATCGACGTCCATGTAACCATGGGCGCAGACGTTAAGAAAAACTGGACGGACAAAACCGTATTTCCATACGGTTTTATCCGTCCTTACAAGTAGTCTAAAGCGTTGTTTATTTTTAAAACAAAAAAATTATTAGTAATAAAAAATACATTTTTTCCCTATGAATTTTAGGTTTTAGATTGTTCTCTCATATCTTATCATTTCCTTTTATTTTATTTCTCTATATTTCTTATTTTCTTAAAATTAATGCATGATTTTTTATCTCTAACCAACCATAATTTGAAATAATTTTTATTATTGATTTCAAGAAATTTAATTTGGATATATTTATTCTTTTTAAATAACTAATGTTTAGTCTATTGAAAATTGTTTGAACGATCTATTAAAATTTGTTCAAATTTGATATTGAAATAAAATATATTATTTTAGATTTAAATTTGAAATATTAAAGTAATATAATTTTTTTTAAAAGAAAATACCATAAAAATATTACAATACCAGCAATTCAATAAAAAATATTGAAAATATTATGAGATAATCTGAAATATGATAGATATCTAATATCTAATATTAGAAAAATATTGTTTTAAAAATTCTAATATCTAAAAATATATTTAGATATATTAAATATATCAAAATATAAGATATAATGTTCATATTTATTTATGAAAATGTTTATATTCGTTTAAATTATAAATAAACATGAAAAAATATTCATATTTCAATTTGAACGAAGGATAGATCATATATAAATTGATTCAATTTTGAATATGAAACGTTCAAATTGCATAAAAACGATAAGTGAGAAGTCTGGATGGTTGTATGTAGCAATTCAAATATGCACCAACCTAGCAAATTGTATTAATTTTATGAAGAAAAGAAACAGCATCGTCTTGAAATTGATTAAATGCACATGACATTGCACTTAAGCCACGTGATATTATGATATTTTCTTAAAGTCGTATTTATCCCTCTTACATGGAAACATTAACAAAACTGCCATTCTAATGTTGGCAGTTCGGATAACGACCAACCATAAAATTTTAACTAAAATGGACTTAACATGAAACGTGTGTATGTAACTAATATCAATTTAAAAATTGAGCCCAATATTTTTATTAATTATAATGATCGAGTTATATATATATTATTTTTTAAAAAAATTGACATTATTAATTTAAACTATGTTTTACGACCTATTTAGTTGTACACATCGATATTTTTGTCCTATAACGCTTTGCAGATAAGTATCATTTTTCGACTCGATAGCTATTTATTTAAATAATTAAATAAATACAGAAAATGAAATGTGTTTTACGAGTGAGTGAAGGTATTTTGGATATATCAATCTAGAGCACAAAAGTATTTCGGACAAGCATGAAAATATTAATTTTAAGCTTAATATAAGGTTGAGAACATAATGTATTTTTTGTTCTCCAATTATATCACTAATGCAACGATGGTTGCACATCAATATCTTTTGAGAGTATGACATTTAACGTGTGTATACTTTATGATTCGACAAATTTTGTTCTAAAGATTTACTATTTTTTACAAAACTAGTTCTCGAAGTTTTTTGGAAGGCGAAATTAGTCATATATTTTATAAATTATGGCAAAAATAATTCTCGAAAAGACAAATTTGGACCCAAAGATAAACTTGGCCTTTAACAAACTATTACTAATTCCCAAGTTTGTAAAGTTGTGTAATTCAAAGTTTGGTGACCGAATTAAAGTTTGATGATCGATTGAATTTCACCTAGTATGGAATGAAAGTTTGACAAGATAGATTCTCAAAGTTGAACGCAATTAAATTTTTGTGATCGAATTTGTAAAAATCATGAAACTTTAGAGATCAAATATGTCTAACCCGAATCTAAGGCCATTTCAATTAGAAGATGACTAATTTTACCAAAATCCACAAACTTTTGGAATTGGATTTCCCAATTCGAGTAAACTGTGAGAATCAATATTGTCTTAAGTAAACAATGAGTAATAGTTTGAACTTCGAAGAATAAAATTATCACAATTAGAAAACTTTGAAGATCAAGAACGCTAAAATCATGAAATTTTGGGATTATAAATGTTAAATTAAATTTACAAACCAAATTTTCCAAAATCACAAAATTTTAGAAAACAAATATATCATTTTCTCATTTTTGCTCACTGAATCGTTGCGTTTATATCTTTAAATCATCGATGAAAATACAAGTATAGGAATAATTATTATTTTATTGTCGCTATACAAAACAAAGACATTTTGTCTTTGAAATGTTGAAAATATCACCCAAATAAAATGTAGAATTTGAATTAGACATTCATACCCAATACATGTTAATTCAAGTAAATGAGTTTATTTCAAGATTTGATCTAACCCAATATGAATAGTATTGTACTAAGACTCAGTTCGACACAAGACAAGTAAACTTCACTTAAGATTGATAGGTCCGATCCATTCTTTGGCCCGGTTCATGAACACTCATTAAGGAAAACATTCATAAATAATAAAGTGATTTTCAAGACATTGGGTCGGGTGGAGACAACGAGAATCGGTCTTTCTAAACTTAGAGCAGGTCTGACGAGGTCAACTGGACACATTGGTTTTAAGGAAATTGAAGGTTGACATTACACGCAACCATGATTGACGTTACCGATTTGTAGCGATGTTACAACTAATAATGGCGATGAAAGATAGAATGACTAAAATACATTTCAGGTTAATGAGATATTTATAAATACAAAATCACGATAAATAAAAAATGTTGGCTTTTTCATATTAGATTTCCTTTGTTAATTCTCTCATGTTATTAGATTCTTTCAGCTCTTATACGTAATTATTATAGTGTATCTTTCGAGAACTTCTTCTTTTATGCATTATGTTTTTTCCTTTTTCTTTTGGAGTTTTCAACGTAAAAATTGATTGTTATTGTGAATCGTAATTATTCCAAAACTGAGTGATTATTCATATTTCTAAAAATGAATTATAACTGAATTGGATCGATCGGAATCAATTGAGTTGGATCCAAATTAGTTTAATATTTATAACGTTGGTGTGGGGAATAAAAAGCACGAGGGGAGAATAAGAGACAAAAATTATTAAGGAGAGAATGCACATGGTTTGCATAGCAATGTGGCATGGTCAACATGCCATGTGATCTCTCTCAATTACATTAATGCCCTCCCCGCTTTATTTTTTAAATTAAAAAATATAGTTTATATCATTATTTTAAGCGGATCTAATTGATTTGATTTAGAAAATAAAAATATACAAAGTTTGCATAATATTTTATAGTTATTTTTTTGAATTAAAAACATTAGAAATTGAGAATAAATTAAAAAATTGTATAATTTATCTAAGTTAATAATTTATTTTATTATTCTGATATATATATATGATATTATGATGATTTAGCTCGTCCTATGCCAGTTTTTAAAATATTGGTTTATATATGAAAATCAAATTCCACATAATCTATATAAATTTTAATTTTCAAGTATTTAAATTCCAAATGATTCATAGATTGATCTTGACATATTTTATCACACTAATCTAAAATGTATCATATATTGAAGAACTATCGATAAAATATATTAAAATTAGACATATTTTATTAAAGAACAATCAAGATAACACACGTCAACTCTACAAGTATATATATTACAACAAAAATAATAGATCTAAACCCTCATACTCATACTAAAAGAGCAATCAAGATAACACTCATACTCAAGAGTACACTAACAACAAGAAACAAACTCGGGCATTTCGTGTGGTTTTCGTTGGAACTCCAACTAAACAACAAGGAATTCACGTTGCGTATTCGGCTGAAATTGATCAAATCCATTCTAAAACAAAAGATCCGCTTTTAAAAATTCTTCGATCGATCCTTTTTCTATTTATCTAAAGTATCAATACAAGAGAATTTTGGTTCCCTTTCAATTCAAATCAATAATAAAAAAAAAGATTTCAATGCAATTTCTTTTGTTTTTCCACTTTATACTTTTAGTAACATTTATATTGACAGTAGTATATCGAAGAAATATAATCAATCATGACAAGTGAATTGGGTTCTATTTATTTCTATCCCAGTGGAATTTAAACCCGACTTAAACCTTAAACTATAAACAATAAATCAGAAACTTCGATAAAAATTATTTTAGTTTTTAAGATTTTATTAAAATAATAAATCAAGATAATACACATACTCAACTCCACGAATATATTAACTTGACATTAAAATACAATCATGTATAAATTTTAAACTCCAATCCCTAAAGTGCCGATAATTTCAAATGCATAACGCATGTTACATATCTTGTTAACTCAACGAGAAAATTAACTTGATGAAAGAAATAACGAAAGCTTCGGCGGTTATCGATTGACTAGTTGGTGAATATCTTAGAATATTTTTCAAAGAAATGGTAAGAATAATTAAATTTAAGGTTGAATGTGACCCTAGTAAAAAATATAATGTATAAATTGTATTAGAGTTAAATAGAATGTAAATACATTAACTTAATTGATGGATTAAAATTGATACATTAACTTAATTGTGACATTAATAATTGTAAAAGATTAAAAAAATCTTTTATTAGTGTTGGGTGTCGAGTGAACAGAAATACCGTACCGATGAGGGAGAGGATTGTCACGTGGCAAGGGGACACGCATGTGATTCTAATAAATGTATTTATTTTATTATGAATCATAAATTTGGTGAGATATGTCAATTTCATCAGGTACCCAATAAAATCATATATTTTTTGTAATTAAACTTGTTTTTTTAATTAGGTGTTCTAATCATGGTTCTTAAATACGTGTAGTTCGTTGAACTATAATTTTTACTATTGGCTGATCGTCATTTTCCCAATAAAGACGATCGACAAAATGATTGTCGATCGGCTCTTGTGTGATGAGTGTTATGTTGGCTTATCGTTATTTTTCCAATAAAGGCGATCGACAAAATGGTTGTAGATCGGCTCTTGTGTGATGAGTGTTCTATTCTCATTAAATGGAGTGGGTCATAGTCATTAATGAAGTGGGAGATGTCCCAACTAACAAGTAACAAGTGGCGGAGAGTTGATGATCAACAGTGTGAATATAATCGGCATTTGAAAGTGACGATCAGTGTCAGGTTCCAGCCTTGAGAGCGATAAAGCCTCGGTGACGGTCAGTCAGCCGAAGAGGGTGCAGCGAGTTGGGTCGACAAAGGATTATTGAGCTTTAACCCTAAAGCTCACCTGCAACCATTATATAATGGGTGTCAGCCGCTTTAATGTGGCATCATCATCATCTCAGAAAATAGTAGAGGAGCATGGAGCAGTTCTAGGTTTAGAACATTCTATTTGTGTGTTTGATTTAAGTTGCACAAGAACTCGATAGTTCTTGTGACTATAATCTTTGTGTTATTTTCGTGATAGTAGATTGACCAGGAGGTGGTCCGTGGTTTTCTCCCGGTACTCGGGTTCCACGTAAAATTTATGTGTTCTTTTTCCATTCCGCATCTAGTTTTTGCTAAGTTTAATCGATAAAACCAATCGTAAAAACCATTAAAAGCGAACAAATGGTATCAGAGCTCTTGGTTATCTAGTTACAGGTGCAACAGAAGGATTTTTTGCTCAGTGTTCAGATTTCATAGATTGAAAATGGAGGATTCCAGCATACCAATGATTAAACTTAAGTCGGCAAATTAATCCGTCTGGAAGGTGATGATGGAGGACTTGTTGTCTTGTAAGGATTTTTGGGAGACGATCGATCTGGCAAAACTAGAGGAGACATAACCGCAGAAATGGAAATCAATGAACAAGAAGACACTGGCGTATATCAGGTCGTGGGTCGATCTGTCGTTGTTTCATCATAATGGAGAGTTGACAGAGCCGAAGGCCATGTGGGACAAACTTTAGAAAATATGTGAAAGAAAGAATGTGCAGAACAAGGTTGGCACTATCAAGAAGCTTGTAAATCTCATATATGCCGATGAGAGTCTGATGGTGGATGTAATGACCCGTCTTTCCGTTTGCACGATATTGTCCGCTTTGGACTAAGCTGACCTTAATGACACCCACCTAGTCCTCACGGTTTTACTTTTTTTCATAGCCCCACACTTCCCAGTGGGTCACCCATCCCTGAATTACTCCAGGGTGAGCACGCTTAACTTTCCAGTTCTAACGTTCCGCTTGTCACTTTGCTAGGGAAAAGACCTGGTGCAATAGAAGACAAATCACTATACTTAATCTCTGATTGTTCCCGTCTATAGCCTATGTAGGGATTCGCCTAAGGTGTCGTCTCTCTCGCACCCCCGAGGGGTCCTTACATTCACCCATCCTTATGGACTCAGCGTCCTCGCTGATGTTTGCCACAACACACCGACTATAACCCGGGTTCTGGTCCGATACCAAATGTAATGACCCGTCTTTCTGCTTGCACGATATTGTCCGCTTTGGACTAGGCTGACCCTAATGACACCCACCTAATTCTCACGGTTTTACTTTTTTTCCTAAACCCACACTTCCCAGTGGGTCCCCCATCCCTGAATTACTCCAGGGTGAGCACGCTTAACTTTCCAGTTCTAACGTTCCGCTTGCCACTTTGCTAGGGAAAAGACCTCGTGCAATGGAAGACACATCACTATACTTAATCTCTGATCGTTCCCGTCTATAGCCGATGTAGGGATTCGCCTAAGGTGTCGTCTCTCTTGCACCCCCGAGGGGTCCTCTGCCATAATCTAAGGAAGAAGATTATGGCAGAGGCACACAGTTCGGCCTTCTCAGTTCAACTAGGAAGTACTAAGATGTATCGAGACCTAAAAACGCACTGGTGGTGGAATGAAATGAAAAACGAGATTGCAAACTTTGTGGCCAAATGCGAAAATTGCCAACGAGTTAAGGCCGAACACCAACGCCCGGGAGGCGAGCTACAACCCTTAGAGATTCCAGAATGGAAATGGGATAGCATCGGCATGGACTTTGTGGTAGGAATACCCAAGAGCCCACGGAAGAACGACGCGATACGGGTAGTGGTTGACCGCCTAACAAAGGCGGCTCATTTCTTAGCAGTCAAGACAACATACAGAGTAGACAGGCTAGCCAAAATATATGTGGATAATATAGTCAAGTTACATGGAGTTCCAGTAAATATTGTGTCAGACAGATATCCGAGATTCACTTCTAGATTTTGGCAAAGTTTACAGAAATCACTCGGAACCCAGTTGAGCATGAGCACAGCTTATCACTTACAGACGGATGGTCAGACCGAGAGGACCAACCAAATCATGGAGGATATGTTACGGGCATGTGTATTGGAGTTCAAAGGAGGTTGGGAAGATTTCATACCGCTGGTGGAATTTGCATACAATAATAGTTTCCAGAGCAGCATTGGCACGACCCCAGATGAGGCACTGTACGGGAGGAAGTGCCGTACACCACTATGCTGAGATGAGGTGGGAGAGAGAAAGACCACGGGAACAGAATTGGTAGAAGTCACAGTACAAAAAGTAGCCGTGGTACGAAAGAATATTAAGGCGGCACAGGACCGATACAAAAGTTGGGCAGATACGAAAAGGAGACCCTTAGAGTTAAAAGTTGGGGATCACGCTTATCTAAAGATATCATCGATGAAGGGAGTGCTAAGGACCACAAGGACAGGGAAGCTGAGTCGTCGGTATATCGGACCATACGAGGTGGAACGAAGAATCGGAAACCTAGCATACCAGCTGAAGCTTCCGGAAGAGATGAGGGGGATACACAATGTTTTCCAAGTATCCCAATTGAGGAGGATTGTGACCGGAGGAATCCAAGAATGTGTGGAGGAACCCATATAGATAACCCCGTAATTGACATACGATGAAGTTCNAAAATTTTCGCGACAATTTCCTTCTTCTCGGCAATTTTTGAATTTTCGTGTATTAATGATGATTAACTCGTTTTTGGGCCTCCTCACCCCTATTTATAGACATCCTAACTTTTCTAATTCACACTTTAACCCCTCCTTCCTTTGCTTTTGACCCCCTTTATATCTTTTTCCTTACTTTTCTATTTTTCGTTTCTATTTTACGTTCTTTCGTTCCCGTATCCCTCATTATCTCTCGTCTAGACTTTACCGCTACGTTCCCTACTATTTGTTTCATTGTACCTTTTTCTCGGCTATTACAGGTGTGCACCGGTCGTCTCGTCCCTTTTACCGGTGATTCGCTCCTGGACTTAACTTGCCGGGTCGTGCCTCCGGTGCTGTTACTTTGAAGAAATTATAGTGCTCAAAGCAAGCCTACGCTCTGCATACATTAGCATGGGATAACATCATTGGATTTTGGTCCTATTACGTTGGCCTTCGGGATCGGAGTAATCATTAACAGGGATAGTCGGGGGCATTCGTATTTCATTGTTATAGGTGAAATTCCTTGATTTATGAAAGACGAATGACTGCGAAAGCATTTGCCAAGGATGTTTTCATTGATAAAGAACGAAAGTTGGGGGCTCGAAGACGATTAGATACCGTCCTAGTCTCAACAATAAACGATACGACCAGGGATCGGCGGATGTTGCTTTTAGGACTCCGCCGGCACCTTATGAGAAATCAAAGTCTTTGGGTTCCGGGGGGAGTATGGTCGCTCTTAGGGTTTAGGGTTTGATTTAAGGGCACCACCAGGAGTGGAGCCTGCGGCTTAATTTGACTCAACACGGGGAAACTTACCACGTCCAGACATAGTAAGGATTGACAGACTGAGAGCTCTTTCTTGATTCAATGGGTGGTGGTGCATGGCCGCTCTTAGTTGGTGGAACGATTTGTTTGGCTAATTCCGTTTACGAACGAGACCTCAGCCTGCTAACTAGCTATGTGGAGGGATCCTTCCGTGGCCAGCTTCTTAGAGGGACAACGGCCTTCCAGGCCACGGATGTTTGAGGCAATAACAGGCCTATGATGCAGTTAGATGTTGTGGGCCGCACGCGTGCTACACTGATAAATTCAACATGTCTATAGCTGTGGCCGACAGGTCCGGGTAATCTTCAAAATTTCATCGTGATGGGGATAGATCATTGCAATTGTTGGTCTTAAACGAGGAATTCGTAGTAAGCGCGAGTCATCAGCTCGCGTTGCTACGTCCCTGCCCTTTGTACAAACCAGCCGTCACTCCTACCGATTGAATGGTCCGGTGAAGTGTTCGGATCGAGGCGACGTTGGTGGTACGCTGCCCACGAAGTCTTGAGAAGTCCAATGAACCTTATCATTTAGAGGAAGGAGAAGTCGTAACAAGGTTTCCGTAGGTGAACTTGCGGAAGGATCATTGAAGTTCCTTAGACATGACCGCGAACAATCATAAAAAATGTGAAGGCGCCGGGGTATGGTTGTCGGTTGTTTCGGCGCATCCGTGGTGGTTGTGTCAATCATCCGCCAATTCACTTATCCTCACTTATCTCGGCTCTCGCATCGATGAAGAATATAGCGAAGTGCGATACTTGGTGTGAATTGCAGAATACCGCGAACCATCGAGTTTTTGAACGCATTTTGCGCCCAAAGCTTTTCGCCAATGGCATGGCTACCTAGGCGTCACGTATCATGTCTCTCTCCATCAAACATACATCGCTCGAAGTTTGATGGTTGAGGAAATGGCCTCCCGTTTTCTTCATAGATCAGCCGGTCGAAATTGGATTTTCCCTTGTCATTGGGTTCTAGGAACATTGGTTGTAATTTCGCTTAACTTTCCAGTTCTAACGTTCCGCTTGCCACTTTGCTAGGGAAAAGGCCTCGTGCAATGGAAGACGAATCACTATACTTAATCTCTGATCGTTCCCCGTCTATAGCCGATGTAGGGATTTGCCTAAGGTGCCCTCTCTTCTTGCACCCCCCGAGGGGTCCTTACAAAAGGTATGATTGAACAATAATAGGGAAGGTAGCGATAAATCTAAACAAGGGATAATGAGGGTTACGAGAACGAAAGAACGTAAAAAGAAACGAAAAATGGAAAAGTAAAGTGAAAGATAGAAGTGGGGTCGAAATCAAAGGAAGGAGGGGTTAAAGTGTGAATTAGAAAAGTTAGGATGTCTATAAATAGGGGTGGGAAGGCCCAAAAACGAGTTAATCATCATTTAAACACGAAAATCCGAAAAATGACACGAAGAAGGAAAATTATCGGGGATTCTGCACAGGCCATTATTATCGGGGATTCTGCACAGGCCATTATTATCGCGGATTTCTGCACATGCCATTATTATCGCGGATTTCTGCACATGCCATTATTATCGAGGATTCTGCACAGGCCATTATTATCGCGGATTCTGCACATGCCATTATTATCGCGGATTTCTGCACAACCCCTTATTATCGTGGATTTCTGCACAGGCCATTATTGTCGCGGATTTGGGTGATGAAGAGAATTATCGCGGATTTTTGGTAAAGAGAATTCTCGCGGAAAAGGAACAAGAGTAAAATTGTCGCGAAAAAACCATGAAGTGCAACATTATCACGGATTTGTGTTCTAAGGGTAAAATTAACGCGGATTTGGAGTTGAAGCATAGAATTGTCGCGAGTTTCGAGGAAAGAAGTAAATTTTTGCGGAAATACTAAGTTTAAGTGTTTTCGTTGCGTCTCGACGTCGGATCGTGGGAGCAAAAGAACACGTAGAGTCTACGGTAATCACATAGTTAACAATAGGATGATAACGTCGGAACTCGAGTAACTAAAACCTATTACGAAATGCAGGAAAGCGCGGAAAGACTATAGCAAGCAAAAGTGAACGGTAAGCGGAGTGAACACAATATAGTAAGGGAAGGTTCAGACTTAGGGAATGAGATTGGGTTAATAAAGAAGGAGGAAAGGATACGAATGAACGAGATAAATAATAATAAGACTCGGGGTAAGGAAGGATGGACCGTCCGACCGAACCCGGCATCGTGCCTAGTACACGATTCGCCAAAGGCATTCCTTAAGAAGGGAACGATAAGTTCCAAAGAGGAAAAGATAAGTACGAAGAGGGCAACACAGATCCGGGTGGAAAAAAGGGTAGTGCCTAAGTACCGACCCGGGGAAGGGATTCATATGGCCCGTCGAGTCATCCAACAGCTAACGGTTGGCTTGGGCGGGACATGCACCGAGCATGTTAATCTAGGCAACAGTAAAGTTAATGAATGATGGAAATGATAAGGGTAAAAGAAGAGGGAAATAATAAAACGGTTAAGTGGAATAATTCACGCGTGCGTGTACGGTGTAACTAAGAAGTGAAAAGATAATGCGTAGTGTGTGTGAAGTTTCCTTTAATAGATTGTGACCGCTTTACAGATTTTGTAGGTGATGCAGACGAGATATTATGGGGATCGGGGAAGGAGGTCGTCGGTTGTTCGGTGATAGAGTCTGGTCCCATTGGAGAATACTCTAAATTATGCTGTCGTACTTTCATGTTTCGAACTATGTTTTAAATTTGCATTCGAATTTTTTCATTTTAATTATCATGTTTTAACAAAACAACTAGGCCCAAATTAGGGTCGTTACATTGGTGGTTGCGTTGTTCGACTAATCGACCTTGTTTTTCCTGAGCCGGGCTTGGGAATTTCTTACATGGTTCCCCTATTGGCGCATGTTGTATGCCTCAGGAACCGACCCCAGGTCAGGCGGGATCATCCGCTGAGTTTAAGCATATCAATAAGCGGATGAAGAGAAACATACTAGGATTCCGGTAGTAACGGCGAGCGAACCGGGAACAGCTCAACTTGAGAATCGGGTGACCCTGTCTCTCTAATTGTAATCTGAAGAAGTGTCCTCAGCGGCGGACCGGGCCCAAGTTCCTTGGAAGGGGGCACTAGAGAGAGTGATAGTCCCGTTTTACTCGGACCCCGCCGCACCACGAGGCGCTGTCGTGGAGTCGGGTTGTTTGGGAATGCAGCCCCAATCGGGCGGTAAATTCCGTCCAAGGCTAAATAATGGCTGGAAACCGAAAGCGAACAAGTACCGCGAGGGAAAGATGAAAAGGACTTTGAAAAGAGAGTCAAAGAGTGACTGAAATTGTCGCGAGGGAAGCGTATGGGGGTCGGCGATACGGCCCGGTCGGATGCGGAACTGTTTTACTTGGTCCGTCGATCGATTGAAGCCAAGGACCAGCATTGATCGGCTTGGCGGCGGAATCCCTTGCGTTAGTCAACCTCGTGGAATGACGTCAT
>RWGZ01001702.1:689433-704433 GCA_009725065.1 Utricularia reniformis | reverse complement strand
AATCCTTTGCAGACGACTTAAATATGTGACGGGGTATTGTAAGCGGCAGAGTGGCCTTGCTGCCACGATCCGTTGAGATTCAGCCCTTCGTTGCTCGATTCGTCCCCCCCTCTAACGTCGATCCTTGTTCAGGAGGTTCCATCAAAGTTCGATCATGCTATGTTTAGCGGACAAGTAGCCGATCGAGAGACATGGTAAAAACAAAGGTGTTCGAGAAAGTATGTCATTGAACTGCTATCAATATATGAAGTCTTGTCCATTGAGTGTTGGTATGTGGAAGCGGGTAGGTAGCACATTAACATGTTGCTACACGTACTAGCCGGCGGCACGAAGGGAGCCCAAGTCGATAGATCATGTGACTTCATGATCGCCGAACACACACGCACTCTCATCGTTGTGAACGGGTCATGACTTAATGGATCCAAGATTGTGGATGCATAAAAGGGCACAATGTGCATCGCGATCGGATTGGGATCTTTTGGCTGCGTGTCCATCCCTCTACATTCGAAATTGGTTACCAAGNATCTGAAAACCAGGGGACTATTGATATTACCCGGGTATATTCTCTTGTATTTATTCTCACCCGGGAGCTCGTCTAACGTGGTTATTGGTATTTTCGGTATTCTCGGTATTCTCGGTATTTCCGGTATACTCATATTTTATCGGATGGCATTCTCAAGTGGTATTCTCGTAATTCTGGCTTGTCGAGCGACATATAAAGCCTCTGTAAGCATTTTGAGATACTTCGGGCCATTTCGGCCCCCGGCGAAGCCAGGGGTATTTTCGTCATTTGCCACCGGGAGTGCACCGAAAAGGTGCAATAATGTTGTCTAGCTGCGAATTCGCTATCTAAAAGCGAAGGATCAATATACGAGGTTCTCGGGAATTTTCTGATCGTATTTCCGACTAATACCTTGTCCGGGTTGGTTCCCGAGGCTTCGAGATCAACATGGCATTTATTATATCATAATTAGGAATATTTAATCATTTTGGGTTAAGTGAGGTGGACTAGGCTTATGGGCCCAAGAGGGTGAGTTCTGGGCTAAATTGCTCTATAAATAGGAGTCACAAGGCTTCGAGAAAGGATTCGGACTTTTATCACGCTTCCCAAGGCAAAATCTGATCTCCCAGTCGCGACCAAGCGCCAGACTCGCGACCAAACTCCCGCTCGCGACCAACCAGACAACTAAGTCGCGACGAGTGGCCAGCCGACCAACTCGCGACCAGTCATCGATTCCCCGCGAACAGTGCCTCCTCGCGCCCAATCGCGTTCGTCGCGAACAGCCCACCTGCCTGCATTGTTCATCCGCGTCCAGTGCAGTGCGACTGCACATTCGATCGTTTTTCGAGCCGTTTTCGTCCGTATCGTCATTATCATCTCATTGTAATTGTATTCTCCGAATATTATAGTGGAAACCAAGGTAGAGCTTCGCTCTCCCGAGGACGTAAGCCCACACATTGTGGGCCCAACCTCGTATATCGCTCGTGTCCCCACAACAACATAAATTACGAATTAATTATAAATTGACTGATCTAAAAATAAATACCCAAAATATT
Source organism: Utricularia reniformis (assembly GCA_009725065.1). NCBI lineage: Eukaryota > Viridiplantae > Streptophyta > Magnoliopsida > Lamiales > Lentibulariaceae > Utricularia > Utricularia reniformis. The sequence goes on along the minus strand of RWGZ01001702.1, from coordinate 702,876 downwards.
TTTAGACTAGATCAACGCTTGTTTAAAAAGAGTTTTGAGGGCGCGCTTATGCGATGTTTATCTCCTATTGAGGCTGAAGCCGTCATGATTTATGTTTGATATTACCCGGGTATATTCTCTTGTATTTATCCTTACCCGGGGGCTCGTCCGACGTGGTTATATTGTATTTTCGGTATTTTCATATTTTATCGCAAGACATTCTCAGGTGGTATTCTCACAATTTTGGCTCGATGGGCCCCATTTATAGCTTCTGTAAGTGTTTTGAGATATTTTGGACTATTTCAGCACCGGTCGGGGCCAGGGGTATTTTCGTAATTTGCCACCCGAGGATCACATCGGCGGGGTGCAATGATGTTATGTGGCCGCGTATTCACTGTTTGGAGGCACAAAACTGATATACGAGGTTTTCCGGTATTTTCTAATTGTATTTCCGACTAATATCTTGACCGGGATTGATCCCAAAACTTCGGGATCAGCATGACATTTATTATATTATAATTGGAGATTATTTAAATATTTTGGGCTAAGTGAAGTAAATTAGGCTTATGGGCTCAAATAAGTGAAGTTGGGCTGGATTTCTTTATAAATACAAGGTCCGATGCACTTGGACGGGTTCATGCAATTATCACGTTTTCCAAGGCAAGACTTCATCTTTCTGTGCTGTAGATTCGCGACTTATCGCACGTAGTCGCGACCTATTGCACGTAACCGCGAGTTATTGATTCAGCACTATTCCAGTCGCGACTTATTGACTCTGCACTATTCTAATCGCGAGTTATCGATTCTGCACTATTCCAGTCGCGACTTATTGTTCCAGCCTGACTCACGCTACTTGCTGCTGATACAGTCTTTCTCGCGACTTGTTGCTGATACAGTGACTCTCGCGACTTGTTGCTGATACAGTGTTTCCTGCGAGTTGTTGACCACAACTCGCGGTTCGAGCCCGACCGAGTGTTTTAGATTGTTTTTCGAGCCGTTTTTGTCCGTTTTATCATTATCACCTCATTGTATTTGTATCTGATATTACCCGGGTGTATTCTCTTGTATTTATTCTCACCCGGGAGCTCGTCTAACGTGGTTATTGGTATTTTCGGTATTCTCGGTATTCTCGGTATATTTTTATCGGATGGCATTATCAAGTGGTATTCTCGTAATTCTGGCTTGCCGAGCGACATATAAAGCCTCTGTAAGCATTTTGAGGTATTTCGGGCCATTTCGGCCCCGGACGAAGCCAGGGGTATTTTCGTCATTTGCCACCGGGAGTGCACCGAGCAGGTTCAATAGGGTTGTTTGGCTGCGAATTCGCTATCTAAAAGCGAAGGATCAATATACGAGGTTCTCGGGAATTTTCTGATCGTATTTCCGACTAACATCTTGTCCGGGTTGGTTCCCGAGGCTTCGAGATCAACATGGCATTTATTATATCATAATTAGGAATATTTAATCATTTTGGGCTAAGTGAGGTGAACTAGGCTTATGGGCCCAAAAGGGTGAATTTTGGGCTGAATTCCTCTATAAATATGAGTCACAAGGCATTGAGAAGGGGTTCGGACTTTTATCACGCTTCCCAAGTCAAAACCAGCTCTCCAGTCGCGACCAAACTCCTTACTCGCGACCAAAGCACTAGCCGCGACGAGTCACTCCGACTCGCGACCAGACAGCCTAGCCGCGACGAGTCACTCTGACTCGCGATCAAACAGCCCAGCCGCGACGAGTCCTTCACTCGTCGCGAGCAGTGCCTTCTCGCGCCCAGTCCACCTGCCTGCACTGTTCACTCGCGTCCAGTGCGACGCAACCGCATATTCGACCGTTTTTACGATCCGTTTTCTCCCGTATTATCATTATCACTTCATTGTATTTGTACCACTTGATTATTATTGTGAAAACCAAGGTAGAGCTTCGCTCTCCCGAGGACGTAAGACCGCACATTGTGGGCCCAACCTTGTATATCGCTCGTGTCCCCACAACAACATAAATTACGAATTAATCATAAATTGACTGATCTAAAAATAAATACCCAAAACATTTTTAGACAAGATGAGACTTGTCTTCACAACTCGCGCGAATTCATAACATTTGGACAAACATTCGCGCGATTGAGGATAAAAACTCGGTCCCCCCCCGGATGAAAACCCGCTCCGGGAGGGCCGGATAGTCACATTATGAGCAGGGGGCTCTTCCAGAGCTGACGATCGAGCCCCCGGTAACACATTAAAATCATCGTTAATTTGAGGAATAGGATCCGCCTCAAATTCTTCATCAAAAATATCTTCATTAGAAATCCGAGTAGTCATGATAGTAGAAATCCACACTCAGCAATAAAGCCCTCAATGGGATAAAAATCTCGTTCCCCACGGACGGCGCCAAACTGATCTTGTCTAAAATTGTTTTGGGTATTTATTTTTAGATCAGTCAATTTATGATTAATTCGTAATTTATGTTGTTGTGGGGACACGAGCGATATACAAGGTTGGGCACACAATGTGCGGGCTTACGTCCTCGGGAGAGCGAAGCTCTACCTTGGTTTTCACTATAATAATCAAGTGGTACAAATACAATGAAGTGATAATGATAATACGGGTGAAAACGGATCGAAAAAATGGTCGAATATGCGGTTGCGTCGCACTGGACGCGAGTGAACAGTGCAGGCAGGTGGACTGGGCGCGAGACGGATACTGTTCGCGACGAGTGGAGGACTCATCGCGGCTGGGCTGTTTAGGGTGACTGGACGCGAGTCAAGGTGACTCGTCGCGGCTAGGTTCAATGAGCAACTGGACTCGTCGCGGCTAGGCTGTTTGGTCGCGAGTCAGGGTGACTCGTCGCGACTGGAGAGCTGGTTTTGCCTTGGGAAGCGTGATAAAAGTCCGAACCCCTTCTCAATGCCTTGTGACTCCTATTTATAGAGGAATTCAGCCCAAAATTCACCCTTTTGGGCCCATAAGCCTAGTTCACCTCACTTAGCCCAAAATGATTAAATATTCCTAATTATGATATAATAAATGCCATGTTGATCTCGAAGCCTCGGGAACCAACTCGGACAAGATGTTAGTCGGAAATACGATCAGAAAATTCCCGAGAACCTCGTATATTGATCCTTCGCTTTTAGATATCGAATTCGCATCCAAACAACTCTATTGCACCTGTTCGGTGCACTCCCGATGGCAAATGACGAAAATACCCCTGGCTTCGTCCGGGGCCGAAATGGCCCGAAATACCACAAAATGCTTACAGAGGCTTTATATGTCGCTCGGCAAGCCAGAATTACGAGAATACCACTTGATAATGCCATCCGATAAAAATATTAGAATACCGAGAATACCGAGAATACCGAAAATACCAATAACCACGTTAGACGAGCTCCCGGGTGAGAATAAACACAAAGGAGTATACCCGGGTAATATCAATAGCCCCCTGGTTTTCAGATTCAGAGTTTGAGTCGTAAACCATATATCATCAGCTCGTCCAGACAGCCAATTATCGTTCTGGTGCCCCGCCTAGGAAATGCTTAGCACGGTTAAAATTCTCTCGTTGATACGATCGTTTTGACACTAAGTACGTCAGATTCTGAGCTCGGGTGAAAATATCGGGATTTTCCGGCCCGGGATTTTTCCCCTATAAATACACTGCTCGCTCCTCACAATTCATTCTCTCTCGCGCGTTTACTGAACTCTCGCGACGAATAAGCCTTCTCGCGACGAATTGCAATAAACTGTTTCACTCGCGACGAATTGCTCTTCTCGCGACAAATCGAACAAACTGTTTCACTCGCGACGAATAAGTAAGTCGCGACGAATCTTAATCAAAACCAAAACACTATACGTCTCGCGACGAGTACTCGCGAGCACTGTACCACTCGCGACGAAACACTGACTCGTCGCGACTCGGACTTAAAAATTGTAAAATTAATTTCAAAAAATAAATTTGAACTTAAATTTACAAATGTCTTCCGATCGTACCGAATCCTCAGGATCTGCCTCCTCATCTTCAAACCATTCGGACTCTTCATCCAATCCGGGGAGTTTCGATTCGTTTTCAGCCCCTTTTCCTCCTTGCCTTTCCACCGTAAATTCCCATTTTTTCGAGAGGGTGACTCACCTTGAAAACACCCTCGGTCCTCAAANAATAATAACTTGGTTATAACATGATTAATGTGATTAAACTATAGTTTAAATGCTTTTGGCATGAAGTCACGTTGTTATGACTTGTACGATCATTCCGTTTTCGAACTTACTTTTTTTGTATATACATCATATATTGGTGATGTTAGCGTTTATTTAGTTTGACTACGTTTGGTTTTACCAAATTTACAATGTCAATTGTACGAATAACATTTGGCTCATTTTTCACATAGTTGCACATGTTCTAGGTGTGATGATTTTGATTTCAATTTAACTTGAATTGATGTTGTTAAAACATGAAAACATGTCGTTAGAACAAATAATAACTTGGTTATACCATGATTTATTTGATTAAACTATAGTTTAAATGCTATTGGCATGAAGTCACGTTGTTATAACTTGTACCATCATTCCGTTTTCGAACTTACTTTTTTTTCATATACAACATATATTCGTAATGTTAACGTTTATTTAGTTTGACTACGCTTGGTTTTATCAAATTTACAATGTCAATTGTACGAATAACATTTGGCTCATTTTTCACATAGTTCCACATGTTCTAGGTGTGATGATTTTGATTTCAATTTAACTAGAATTGATGTTGTTAAAACATGAAAAATGCTTGATATTACCCGGAAATATTTTCTTATATTTATCCTTACCCGGGGGCTCGTCCGACGTGGTTATTGGTATTTTAGGTATTTTCATATTTCTATCGGGTGGCTTTCTCAAGTGGTATTCTCGCAATTCTGGCTCGGCGGACCCCGTATAAAGTCACTGTAAAGATTTTGGGATATTTCGTGTCATTTCGGCCCCGGACGGGGCCTGGGTTATTTTCGTCATTTGCCACCCGGGAGTGCACCGATCAGGTGCAATGATGTTATATGGCTATGTATTAGCTATCTGGAAGCAGTGGATTATTTTACGGGGTCCTCCGGTATTTTCTCATCGATATTCCCGCCTAATTCTGGATCGAGACGCATTTCCGAAGTTCTATTGCGGAACGGTATTTGTTCTAATTTAATTGGATATTATTTAAGGTGTTTTGGGCTTAATCTAATGAAATTGGGCTCTTAGGCCTAAACTTGTGTTTTGGGCGACATTTCTCTATAAATAGGGGTCCTAAGGCATTGAGAAGGGATTCGGACCATTTTGGCATCTCCCAAGGCAAGACTTTCGCTCCAAATCGCGTGATTTCCCGACTGCAGTTACTATTCGCGAGATTTCGTACCAAATCTCGCGGCCATCCTCATCTGGGTTACTATTCGCGAGATTTCCCCACTTGATCTAGTCTAAAAATATTTTGGGTATTTATTTTTAGATCAGTCAATTTATAATTAATTTGAAATTGGATTGTTTGTGTGGGACACGAGCGATATACGAGGTTGGGCCCACAATGTGTGGGCTTACGTCCTCGGGAGAGCGAAGCACTACCTTGGTTTCCACTATAATATTCAGAGAATACAATTACAATGAGATGATAATGACGATACGGACGAAAACGGCTTGAAAAACGACCAAATCTGCAATCACGTTCCACTGGACGCAGTGAACAGTGCAAAGCCAGGCTGGTCGCGACCAATGCGAGAGGTACTGTTCGCGACCAACGCAGGTAACGATTGGTCGCACATAGTAATGATAGATGATTCGTCGCGGCAGGACCCACCGGTCGCGAGTGGGCGGTTGATCGCGAATGGGGGTTTGGTAGCGGGTGTGGCGCTTGGTCGCGGGTCTGAGCAAGCGGTCGCGACTAAGAGCGTTTGGTCGCGAGTCGGGGGTCAGGTTCTGCCTAGGAAGTGCGATAAAAGTCCGAATCCTGTCCAAGTGCACCGGACCTTGAATTTATAGAGAAATCCAGCCCAACTCCACTTACTTGAGCCCATAAGCCTATTTACTCCATTAAGCCCAAAATAATTAAATATTCCAAATTACAATATAATAAATACCATGTTGATGACGAAGCTTCGGGAACCACTTCGGACAAGATATTAGTCGGGAATACGATCAAAAATTTCCCGAGAACTTCGTATATTGGTCCTTTGCCTTTAGATAGCGAATACACAGCCATATAACATCATTGCACCTGACCGGTGCACTCCCGGGTAAAAAATGACGAAAATACCCTTGGCCCCGTACGAGGCCGAAATGACCCAAAACATCTCAAAACACTTACAGAAGCCTTATATGTGGTCCAGCATGCCTGAATTACGAAAATACCCCTGGAATATGCCTCGCGATAGACATATAAAAATACCAAAAATACCACATAGCCACGTCGGACGAGCCATGAGGTTAACAAAATTACATAAATAACCTCGGGCAATATCACCACTGCAGTTACTATTCGCGAGATTTCGTATCAAATCTCGCGGCCACCCTCATCTGGGTTACTATTCGCGAGATTTCCACTCTGCAGTCACTATTCGCGAGTTTCTGCTTGTACAGTGTCGGCTGCGTTGCTTGTACTGTGCCGGCTGCGTTTGTTGTACAGTGCCTGCTGCGTTGCTAGTACAGTGTTTTCTGCGAGTTGTTGCCCACAACTCGCGACTGCCAGTTTCTCGAGCCCGACTGAGCCTTTTCGATCGTTTTTCGTGCCGTTTTCACCCGTGTTACCGTTATCATCTCATTGTATTTGTATCGCTTGATTATTATAGTGAAAACCAAGGTAGAGCTTTGCTCTCCCGAGGACGTAAGCCCGCACATTGTGGGCCCAACCTCGTATATCGCTCCTGTCCCCACAACAATTTAATTTCGAGTAAATTATTAATTGACTGATCTAAAAATAAATACCCAAAATATTTTTAGACTAGATCAGTTTTGCGCCGTCCGTGGGGACCGAGATTTTTATCCCAATGAGAGCTTTGTTGCTGAGTTCGGATTTCTGTCATCATGACTTCTCGGAATTCTAATGAAGATACTTTTGACGAAGAATTTGAGGCGGACCCTATTCCTCAAATTAATGATGGTTTTGCTGTGTTACTGGGGCTCGATCGTCAGTTCTGGAGGAGCCCCCTGCTCAAAATGTGACTATTCGGCCCTCCCGGAGCGGGTTTTCATCCGGGGGGAACCAAGTTTTTCTCCTCGATCACGTGAATATCTGTCCAAATGTTATGAATTCGCACGAGTTGGCCGAGTTGCGGTCCGTAACACGGCCCACCTGCCGCCACCTGCACGCTCTAGATCTGCTGATCAGACAGAACCCGATGAGGATTTGGAAGAGCGAAGGCGTATTTTAATCGCCCAATTAGAGCAAGTTGAGGCTCAAAGGAGAGCCCGAAGGAACAATGCCACCCCGGAACCTGTTATTAATGTGGCTTCAGAGGATGATATTGATCGTGTTCCGGAACCACGAGCGAATACCGCAGCAACCGAAGAGCAAAGCAACACTTTACAAAAGATCGGAGAGTTGATAGAGTCAAAATTTAAGGAGATGAGCGGGAAGTTGGAGCAAAGCGAGGCTAGGATGAACCAACTGGAGGCCAATCTGACTCTTGGCCAAGAAAGGAGACGATTGTACGGGGAGCACACCCTGGATACTCATCAGACCTCAGCTTACGAGGGAGACTACTTTGAGAATGAGAGGGCTAATGAGCACATCGGTAATCGAGGAAAGGCGTCACCATCTTTGGAAGTCTTGCAAAGTCCATGGAATACTTTGAATGCCCTATCTCCTTTTTCCATGGCAATTATCGGAGCCACTCGCTCCGAATTTATTGAAATGCCTAAGGATCTTCCACGGTACAGCGGGTTGACTGACCCGCATGCTCATACATCAAATTTGGAAATTCACGTGAGTTTGATGAATTTCAGTGATGCGGCCATGTGTTTCGTCTTCGCCGCCTCTCTTAAAGAATCAGCCCTCCGATGGTTTAACCGGTTGCCTAAACGTTCGATCGTTTCTTATCAGGATTTCAAGGATCAATTCTATTCGGCCTTCGCGCCTTTTAACACACCGATAAAGTCTATTACTTCTTTAACCGCGTTGCGGTACGATTCTTCGGAAAGATTGTTAGGTTTTATTACCCGTTTCGAGGCCGAGTGTAGGAAGATACCTCGGATCACTGTTAGTGAGAAGGTTGGGGTGCTGCAGCTTATTCTAGCTGGGCATCCGTTATGTAATTCTTTGAATAGGGATCCCCCGGAAAGTATGGAGGATTTGGCTTTGAGATGCACACAGTACATCCGAGAAGATGAAGGTTTGCGAGACCATGGAGTAATCGAAGTGCGAGCATATGGCTCCCACAATATTATTGCATGTCGCGGGCTAGACAAGGTTGTCCCGCACACAAAATCAAAGTTGAGAGTGTTTCCGACGTACAACTACGAACATATTTTCGCCATCATTGAGCAGAAGAAGGGTGGATCTATCAGCTATCCCCCTCCCTTACATGAACCAACACCGGGGACTTACGAGTCCCAAGTATTTTGTCGCTTCCATCGGAGTTTTGGGCAAGCAACCAATGATTGCCAGGAGCTAATGTCTGAGGTAGAAAGGTTGTTAGAGTTGGGTCAGCTTGATGAACTGATCAGTACTGTGGAGGCTCTGCCCGAGTCTAAACTGGGAAAAGTCGATATAAGTATTCCGGAGGGGACGGAACCCAAACCCCCAAGGGCCGACGCACCACGGCCAAATGAAAGAGGACGTGGATATGGAGGAAAGCGTGGCCAGCGTCAAGGAAGTGGCCAGAGGGGATTCTTTAATGGAGGCAGACAGAATCAATGAGGAGGAAGGAGAGGCAATAACTATCGTGGTCGCGGCAGGTATCAGCCGCAAAGGAATCAGCAGGAGTATGGATATGACGCTTATCCACCAGCCCCGGCAAATCAGCAAGCACTACCTCCTCCTCCTCCGGTTGGCCCCAACCAGGGTCAACCTATTTTGAATGTTGAAAACGCCCAACCGAGATGGGGAAACTTGGGCCCCAACATTATGACTATCGCCGGGGGAAAGAGTGTCGGCGATTCGAACCGCGCCCGCAAACGCTCTTATCAGGCGCTACATCAGAAGGGGCGCTTTATGGAAGTGAATATGGTCCAGTTGACAGATTTGGACATAATGACGATCTCTTTCGGACCTGAGGATTTATCTGGGGTTTTCTCCCCACAAGATGATGCACTAGTTGTCTCTCCCGTTATTCATAATCATCCCGTCTCACGAGTGCTAGTGGACACCGGAGCTGCTACCAATATTTTGACTCTGGCAGCTTTTGAACAGATGGCATTGAAAGGAACCACCCAACTACAACCTGTGCATACAAAATTAGTTGGTTTTAATAACAGTGTTGTTGCTGCTGAGGGATCTGTTTTTCTGCCGATGACTTTGGGCGATCCCGAGATATCAAGAACTTTGATGGTGGAATTTGTAGTGGTGGATCTCCCTATACTCCCATATAATGCAATTCTTGGGAGAAGTTGCTTAAACTTATTCAGAGCTGTGGTGTCTCAACCGCACCTGATGATGAAGTTCCCAACGCAACTAGGGGTTGGAAAGATGAAGGGAGATCGGGAGCTGGCGCGATCATGTTATAATGTGATGTGCAGGAGTGGTATGGATGGGTCGAAAGCAAAGTCGAGTGTTTATATGGTGGAACTCTCATCCGATGAAGCTATTGAAATGAATGACGGACCCTCTCTTAGGAAGTTTAAAGAGAACGATATGAAGATGGAACCTTTGTGGATCAAGACAATGCCTTTATTTGCCGGCAATCTTGAAAAAACAGTGACAATCGGTTCCGAGTTGTCACCTGAGGTTGAGAAGGTGGTAATTTCTTTTTTGCGAAATAATGTAGATGTTTTTGCTTGGTCTTATCAGGATTATGTGGGAGTTGATCCCCAAGACTGTTCTCATAGACTCAATGTTAACCCATATGTGCGACCAGTTCATCAGAAAAAGAGGAAGTTTTCCCCGGAGAAAGTGAGGGAAATTGATGAGGAGGTGGAAAGTTTGCTGCAAGCAGGATTCATAGAGCGTGTTAGATACACGGATTGGGTGGTCCCAAAGACGAGTGGTGGCTGGAGAGTTTGCATCGATTTTACGGATTTAAATAAAGCATGCCCGAAGGATCCGTATCCGCTGCCGGCCATTGACATGATGGTGGATGCGACCTGTGGCTTTGAACTGCTTAGTATGTTAGATGCCTTTAAGGGTTATAACCAAATTTTCATGCATTGTGAAGACAAGTTGTTTACTTCATTTATGACAAACAAAGGCATTTTTTGCTATAGAGTTATGCCATTTGGTTTGAAAAATGCTGGGGCCACCTATCAACGTTTAATGAATTCGATGTTCAAAGATGTGATCGGAAAATCCTTGGAGGTTTATATCGACGATATATTAATAAAGAGTAAGCATGGGGATAATCACATCCAGTATTTGAATGATTGTTTTGGGGTGCTGAGAAAGTATAGAATGAAATTGAATCCGCTCAAGTGTGCTTTCTGTGTAAAAGGAGGTAAATTTCTTGGCTTTATGGTATCTGAAAGAGGAATTGAGATGAATCCAGATAAGATAACAGCTATCCAAGAAATGACTCCTCCGACGACTGTTAAGGAAGTTCAAAGGCTAACTGGGAGGTTAGCCTCATTAAATCGCTTCATCTCGCGATCTGCAGAGAGGAGTTTGCCGTTTTTTATGGTTTTGCGCAAAACAAATCTCTTGTATTGGGACGATGAATGTAGCAGGGCTTTCGAGAGTTTGAAAGACTACCTGAGTAAGCCACCGTTTATGTCTCCTCCATCTCCGGAAGAACCGTTGGGCTTATATTTGTCAGTGACAAGAGAGGCAGTGAGCGCTGCGTTGGTCAGACTTAGCGACAAAGAGCACAGACCAATATATTATGTGAGCAGGAAATTGCAGGGAGCGGAGTCCCGATATTTTAGAGAAGTTCGTATTTGCTCTGATTGTTGCCTTAAGGAAATTGATGCACTATTTTCAAGGACATCATATTGCAGTCTTGATAGATCAGCCTATCCGAAGTGTGCTATCAAAGATTGATGCCTCTGGTAGGCTAGCAAAGTGGAATATCGAATTGGGCCAGTATCAGATAGAGTATATCTCCAGGCGAGCGTTAAAGGCCCAGGTGTTAGTAGATTTCATAGTAGAGATGACTCGGTCGGAGGAATTGGGTATTCAGGAATATTGGGACGCCTTTGTCGATGGATCGGTGTCTGCCGGGCGAGCCGGCATTGATATCTATTTTAAAGAAAGGAAATCTGGTGAAGAACATGAGTATGCGGTAAAGTTGCGCTTCTCCGCAACTAACAACGTCGCCGAGTATGAAGCCTTGATATTTGGTATTAACTTGGCAGTGGAAATTGGAATCGTTCGTTTGCATGCTCATTCTGATTCGCAGTTAGTGGTGAACCAATTTGCAGATACTTACTCCACCAAGGGGAACCATTTGTGCAGGTATTTGGAAAAACTCAAAGAGGCGGCTAAGAATCTTAAGATGTTTACGCTCACATATTTCCCGAGGGAGGAAAACACGCGTGCAGACGGTCTTGCAAAGGCGGCGACGATTTTAGAACTCTCGGATGAGTCGAAGATAACAACAATGATCCATTACCAGCCCTCTGTCAGTCCATTGGAGAAACAGACGGCCGAGGTGGCTAATTTGGAACTTTCGAATGAGACATGGTTTTTAGTGGATGCCGTACCCGACGAGCCATCATGGAAGGATGCTATTGTGAATTATCTAATCAAGAGAGAATTGCCCACCGACGAAGGCGAGGCCCGAAGAACTATGCAAAGAGCTACAAATTTCGTCTATGTGGATGATAAGCTGTATAAGAAGAATTTCGGAGGCCCATATCTTCGATGTTTGTCCCCAGTACAGGCAAAGGCCGTTATAGAGGAAGTTCACGCTGGGGACTGTGGTGATCACTCGGCAGGTCGATCCTTGGCGAACAAGGTTAAGAGGGCCGGTTATTTTTGGCCAACATTGGTGAAAGATTGTGTGAATTTTGTTCGGGCTTGTTCCGCTTGTCAGTTCCACTCAAACGTGCATCATGTACCGAGAGCTAATATGAAACCTTTACCGACAACATGCCCTTTCGATATGTGGGGCATCGATATTTTAGGACCATTTCCGAAGGCACCGAGCCAAAAGAAGTTCTGCATCGTGGCCGTGGAACATTTCTCTAAATTGATAGAGGTTGAAGCTGTATCACGCGTTCGGGAACAGGAAGTTATCAGTTTCCTTTGGAGGTATATCGTGTGTCGATTCGGAATTCCTAGGATTTTGGTATCAGATAACGGAACGCAATTTGCCGGAAAGAGGGTTAATGAATGGTGTGAGAGTTATGGAATTGAACAGCGGTTTACCTCCGTGGCACACCCAGAAACAAACGGGCTTACAGAGGTTATCAATCGTATTATCTTACAACAGCTAAAAACACGGATAGATGAATCCAAAGGCTCTTGGGTGGATGAATTGCATAATGTGATGTGGGCATATCGGACATCACCGAGGTCCACTACCGGATTCAGCCCTTTCTCTTTGGTATATGGCTCTGAGGCCGTGTCTCCGGTTGAAGTGACTATTTTATCTGAAAGAGTTATCGCTTATGAGGAGGTGTTGAACGAGGATATGAGAAAGTTGGACCTTCACTGTATTGATGATATCCGCGATAGAACCTCAATACGAATGGAGGTATGTAAAAGGCGGATGGCTAAGAGGCACGACAAAGGCGTTCGACCTATGTTGTTAAAAGTTGGAGACTTGATTCTTAAGAAAGTGGAAGTCTCAAAGCATGTTGGCAAGTTGGATCGAAAGTGGGAAGGACCGTACAGAGTAACGGCCGTAGTGAAGGAAGGAACGTACAAAATCGCAAATATGAGCGGGGAGGAGCTGCCACGGACTTGGCATATTTCCTATTTGCTCAAGTATTATGTATAGACGTTACTCATCGATCTTTTTGAAAATAAAATTTTTCCCTCATTTTGTGGTCATAATCTAATTTTTAAGTATCTTTTTTGACGACATGAATGCAATCGACTTGGAGACTGGTAAGGTAGGAGTAGGTCCATTGCGTTTTAGTACGAAGGAGGATGGAATAAATTAAATAAGTTAGATTAGAAACGCAATTTACCACCTGTCTTATAGTCGATCATTTTCAAACTCGTCAAATTAAATACTGTGTCAAAATATTTTAAACATGATGAGTCTTCCTGTCCACGACAGAACCGTCTGTACATAATGACTGTTGGAATATGTTAAGAGGCATGTTTGTTGTGATGTATTTCCGTGGCAAATCAGGGTGCAAGTATATACCTGACTCCTCCATGACACGCCGACGGGGGTCGCGCCCTCGCCGGAGGCTGGTC
>RWGZ01001702.1:647547-689365 GCA_009725065.1 Utricularia reniformis | reverse complement strand
TTGCAAGCTCCGCGCCAACTCTTCCGTAGCAGTGCGGTTCCGAGATCCGGGCGCCATCTCGAAGATCAGCTCATCTTTCTCCGTAACGAGAGTACGGAGGGATCTCAACTTGTCACCTAGCTTCGAACGACCTCCAGGGGGAGCCATTATTTTCTCTGCAAAACAAGCAAGTCGCGTGAGAAATACAGTTAAAGAGATTAAAGAACGTAAATTCACTGGTTTTAGGAAGGTGTGCTTATTGAAGGAGAAGTGTTGAGATGTTTTATATGTTGATATATGGTCTGGATACCTAATAATCCCCTACTAAAATGGGTAGGGGTTGGAAGAATTTTGGAGGCGACTTAGATCGGGGCATAGAATAGCGTCTTTGGAGTCCAGTCAGTGCCATCTGATGTAGCGCACGCGGCAAGTATCCTCTCCAAAGCCTTAGGAGTAATGGACCGCGGGATAGGATAGAATGACTCCGGAAGGAAGGGCTCCCCTTCGATTGGGAACCGCCAGGGAAGACTCAGCACGAATAATCTGGTGGAACCCACACCAGTGACAAAAAAGAAATGCTTCTTCCAGTCATGATTCGAGTGAGGAGTGGAGAATGGGAAGGGGCATTTCTTGTGCCTTTGGCGGAAAAAGATGCAACCTTGGGCACCATAATGGGTAGCGGTACTGATCTGGAAGATTTGGAAAAAGCTATCCACGGTTGTCGAAATCCCGTTGGTCTCCATAAAGATGATGAAGGCAACCACCAAAGATATTGCATTCGGGTTGAGTTGGAAAAGATGGACGTTTAAAGCAGTCAAGAGAGCGGAGATGAAAGGGTGAAGCGGAAAACGGAGACCGCTCTCTAGGTTTCGAAGCAGATCGTATGGGTGACAACCGGCGGACGCAAGATACGATCAAAAGGACCCGGCTTGTATATAACACAATCGGAAGGGAGGTGGTAATCCTCTACCAGAGATTTCCACTTCCGAGGATGCATGGTAAAGGGACGATCGAAAGATTTGAGGGCAAAGACAGCAGGACTCCGAGGACCGATTGTATTCTCGAGATGTGTGAGTCGATCAAAAAAATAAGGATAAGGGTTCGTAATCGGTGAACGGAAAGCAGAAAGACTCGAATTGGAACTCCCCGAATTGGATGAGGAGTCCGAGGAGTGAGAGGACGAGGCATCGGAGTTCGAGGAACGAGCGGAGTCGGAAGACATGATGTGAGATTCTCGGGATTAAGGTTTTTCAAATTTTTTAAATTTTTTCCTTATTTTATTAAGTGTCTCGCGAGAACTCGTTCGAGATGTCGCGACTCACTGTGCAATGAGAGCTGTCGCGAGAAATTGTTCGTTATGTCGCGGTCACTGTACTCTGAGAGTAGTCGCGAGAAGTCGTACGAAAAGTCGCGACTCACTTTGTTCTGGGAGTAGTCGCGAGAAATCGTTCGTAATGTCGCGGTTACTGTGCTGTGAGAGTTGTCGCGAGAAATCGGCCAAAATGACGCGAGAAGTGTTTGTGTTGCCGCGGATAAGTACTGTAACAGGGGGGATCTGGTATTTATAGGGCGGGATCCCCGCGTCGGGAAAAAATACCGAGATTTTGGCCCGAGCTCAGAATCTGATGTTCTTAGTGTCAAAACGATCACGTCTGCGAAGGGTTTTCAACCCTACTATCCGTTTTTCCGGAAAAATTCCCGAGCAAGTATCGACCGGGACGAGCCGTTAGTATGTGGTTTACGACTCAGACTCTGAATCTGAAAACCAGGGGACTATTAATATTACCCCGGTATATTCTCTTGTACTTATCCATACCCGGGGACTCGTCCGACACAGTTATTGGTATTTTCGGTATTTTTATCGGATGACATTCTCAAGTGGTATTCTCACAATTTTGGCCCGCTAGATCCCGTATAAAGTCTCTGTAAGCATTTTGAGATGTTTCGGGTCATTTCGCCCACGGACGGGGCCAGGGGTATTTTCGTAATTTGCCACCCGGGAGCGCACCGGTCAGTTGCAATGATGTTATGTGGCCGCGTATTCGCTATCTGGAAGCAGTGGATTATTTTACGGAGTCCTCCGGTATTTTCTCATCGATATTCCCGCCTAATTATGGATCGAGACGCATTTCCGAAGTTCTATTGCGGAATGGTATTTGTTCTAATTTAATTGGATATTATTTAAGGTGACTTGGGCTTAATCTAATGAAATTGGGCTCTTGGGCCTAAAATTGTGTTTTGGGCTACATTTCTCTATAATAGGGGTCCTAAGACATTGAGAAGGGATTCGGATCCTTTTCGAATCTCCCAAGGCAAGATTTTCGCCCGAAATCGCGAGACTTCGTTTTTTCAGCTACTGTTCGCGACAACTCGCACGAGTTCGCGTGACCACCCTCATCTTGTCACTATTCGCGACAACTAGCACGAGTTCGCGCGGCCACCCTCATCGTACAGTGCCGGCTGCGCTCATCGTACAGTGTTCTCTGCGCTCATCTGGGTCGCTATTGCGACAACTCGCACGAGTTCGCGCGGCCACCCTCATCGTACAGTGCCGGCTGCGCTCATCGTACAGTGCCGGTTGCGCTGCTAGTACAGTATTTTCTGCAAGTTGTCAACCACAACTCGCGACTGCCGGCTTTACGAGCCTGACTGAGTGTTTTCGATCATTTCACGAGCAGTTCTCTTCCGTATTGTTGATATCACATCATTGTAATTGAATTCTCCGAATATTATAGTGGAAACCAATGTAGAGCTTTGCTCTCCCGAGGACGTAAGCCCACACATTGTAGGCCCAACCTCGTATATCGCTCGTGTCCCACAAACAATCTAATTTCGAGTAAATTATAAATTGACTGATCTAAAAATAAATACCCAAAATATTTTTAGACTAGATCAGATTTGTATGAATATCATTTGGCTCATTTATCACATTTTTTCAAATGTTCTAGGTGTGATGATTGGATTTCATTTAATCTTGAATTGATGATTTTAAAACATGAATTCATGTTGTTAGAACAAAGAAAAACTTGGTTATACCATGATTCATGTGATTAAACTATAGTTTATATGCTATGACATGAAGTCGTGTTGTTATGACTTGCACGATCATTCTGTATTTGAACTTACTTTTTTTGAATGTACAACAAGTATTCGTGATGTTAGCCTTCATTTAGATTGAATACACTTGGCTTTACCAAAATTACAATTTGATTTGTATGAATATCATTTGGCTCATTTTTCACATTGTTCCACATGTTCTAGGTGTGATGATTGAATTTCGTTTAATCTTGAAATGATGTTGTTAAAACATGAATTCATGTTGTTAGATCATAGAATAACTTGGTTATACCATGATTTATGTGATTAAACTATAGTTTATATGCTATGACATGAAGTCGTGTTGTTACGACTTGCACGATCATTCTGTTACGAACTTTCCTTTTTTGAATATACAACAAGTATTCGTGATGTGCGCATTTATTTAGTTTGAATACACTTGGTTTTACCAAATTTACAATTTGATTTGTTTGAATATCATTTGGATCATTTTTCACATTGTTCCACATGTTCTAGGTGTGATGATTGAATTTCATTTAATCTTGAATGGTGTTGTTCAGACTCTGAATCTGAAAACCAGGGGACTATTGATATTACCCGGGTGTATTCTCTTGTATTTATTCTCACCCGGGAGCTCGTCTAACGTGGTTATTGGTATTTTAGCTATTCTCGGTATTTTCGGTATTCTCATATTTTTATCGGATGGCATTCTCAAGTGGTATTCTCGTAATTCTGGCTTGCCGAGCGACATGTAAAGCCTCTGTAAGCATTTTGAAGTGTTTCGGGCCATTTCGGCTCCGGATGAAGCTAGGGGTATTTTCGTCATTTGCCACCGGGAGCGCACCGGACAGGTGCAATAAGGTTGCCTGGCTGTGAATTCACTATCTAAAAGCGAAGGATCGATATACGAGGTTCTCGGGAATTTTCTGATCGTATTTCCGACTAACATCTTGTCCGAGTTGGTTCCCGAGGCTTCGAGATCTACATGGCATTTATTATGTCATAATTAATAATATTTAATCATTTTGGGGTTAAGTGAGGTGGACTATGCTTATGGGCCCAAGAGGGTGAGTTTTGGGCTAAATTCCTCTATAAATAGGAGTCACAAGGCTTCGGTAAAGGGTTCGGACTTTGTCACACTTCCCAATGCGATATTTGACCTCTGACTCGCGACCAAACAGCCTAGCCGCGACGAGTCACCCTGACTCGCGTCCAGTGGCTCATTGAACCTAGCCGCGACGAGTCACCCTGACTCGCGTCCAGTGGCTCATTGAACCTAGCCGCGACGAGTCACCCTGACTCGCGTCCAGTCACCCTAAACAGCCCAGCCGCGACGAGTCCTCCACTCGTCGCGAACAGTACCCGTCTCGCGCCCAGTCCACTTGCCTGCACTGTTCACTCGCGTCCAGTGCGACGCAACCGCATATTCGACCGTTTTTTCGATCCGTTTTCAACCGTATTATCATTATCACTTCATTGTATTTGTACCACTTGATTATTATAGTGAAAACCAAGGTAGAGCTTCGCTCTCCCGAGGACGTAAGCCCGCACATTGTGGGCCCAACCTCGTATATCGCTCGTGTCCCCACAACAACATAAATTACGAATTAATTATAAATTGACTGATCTAAAAATAAATAACCAAAACATTTTTAGACAAGATCAGTTTGGCGTTGTCCGTGGGGAACGAGATTTTTATCCCATTGAGGGCTTTATTGCTCAGTGTGGATTTCTACTATCATGACTACACGGATTTCTAATGAAGATATTTTTGATGAAGAATTTGAGGCGGATCCATATTCCTCAAATTAACAATGATTTTAATGTGTTACCGGGGGTTCGATCGTCAGCTCTGGAAGAGCCCCCTGCTCATAATGTGACTATCCGGCCCTCCCGCAGCTGGTTTTCATCCGGGGAGGGACCAAGTTTTTATCCTCGATCACGCGAATGCCTGTCCAAATGTTATGAATTCGCACGAGTTGGCCGAGTTGCGGTCCGTAACACCGCCCACCTACCGCCACCAGCACGCTCTAGATCTGCGGATCAGACAGAAATCGATGAGGATTTGGAAGAGCGAAGGCGTACTTTAATCGCCCAATTGGAGCAAGTTGAGGCTCAAAGGAGGGCCCGTAGGAACAATGTCACCCCAGAACCTGTAATTAATGTGGCCTCAAAGGATGATGTTGATCGTGTTCCGGAACCACGGGCAAATACCGCAGCCATCGATGAGCAAAGCAACACGTTACAAAAAATTGCAGAATTGATTGAATCGAAATTTAAAGAGATGAGCGGGAAGCTGGAACAAAGCGAGGCTAGAATGAACCAGCTGGAGGCCAATCTGACTCTTGGCCAAGAAAGGAGGCGAGTGTACGGGGAGCACACCCGGGACACTCATCAAACCTCAGCTTACGAGGGAGATTACTTTGAAAATGAGAGGGCTAATGAGCCCACCGCAAATCGAGGAAAAGCGTCACCGTCTCTAGAAGTTTTGCAAAGTCCATGGAACACTTCGAATGCCCTATCTCCTTTTTCCATGGCAATTATCGGAGCCACTCGCTCCGAATTTATTGAAATGCCTAAAGATCTCCCACAGTACCGCGGATCGACTGACCCGCACGCTCATACGTCAAATCTGGAGATTCATGTGAGTTTAATGAACTTCAGTGATGCGGCTATGTGTTTCGTCTTTGCCGCATCTCTTAAGGAATCAGCCCTCCGATGGTTTAATCGGTTGCCGAAACGTTCGATCGTTTCTTATCAGGATTTCAAGGATCAGTTCTTTTCATCCTTCGTGCCCTTCAACACGCCAATAAAATCTATTACTTTTTTGACCGCGTTGCGGTATGATTCTTCGGAAAGATTGTTGGGTTTTATTACCCGTTTTGAGGCCGAGTGTAGGAAAATACCTCGGATTACAGTTAGTGAGAAAGTCGGGGTGTTGCAGCTTATTCTAGCTGGGCATCCGTTATGTAATTCTTTGAACAGAGATCCCCTGGAAAGTATGGAGGATTTGGCTTTGAGATGTACACAGTACATCCGGGAAGATGAAGGTCTACGAGACCATGGAGTGATTGAAGTACGGACATACGGATCCCACAATATTGTTGCGTGTCGCGGGCTGGATAAGGTTGTCCCCCATGCGAAACCAAAACTGAGAGCATTTCCGACATATAACTATGAACAGATCTTCGCCATCATTGAGCAGAAGAAGGGTGGATCTCTCCGCTATCCCCCTCCCTTGCATGAACCAACACCGGGGACTTACGAGTCCCAAGTATTTTGTCGCTTCCATCGGAGTTTTGGGCACTCAACCAATGATTGCCAAGAATTAATGTCTGAGGTAGAAAGATTGCTGGAGTTGGGCCAGCTTGATGAACTAATCNATGAACTGATCAGTACTGTGGAGGCTCTGCCCGAGTCTAAACTGGGAAAAATCGATATAAGTATTCCGGAGGGGACGGCACCCAAACCCCCAAGGGCCGACGCACCACGGCCAAATGAAAGAGGACGTGGATACGGAGGACAGCGTGGCCAGCGTCAAGGAAGTGACCAGAGGGGATTCTTTAATGGAGACAGACAGAATCAAAGAGGAGGAAGGAGAGGCAATAACTATCGTGGTCGCGGCAGGTATCAGCCGCAAAGGAATCAGCAGGGGTATGGATATGACGTTTATCCACCGGCCCCGGAAAATCAACAAGCACTACCTCCTCCTCCTCCGATTGGCCCCAACCAAGGTCAACCTATTTTGAATGTTGAAAATGCCCAACCGAGATAGGGAAACTTAGGCCCCAATATTATGACTATCGCCGGGGGAAAGAGTGTCGGCGATTCGAACCGCGCCCGTAAACGTTCTTATCAGGCATTACACCAAAAAGGGCGCTTTATGGAAGTGAATATGGTCGAGTTGACAGATTTGGATAGAATGACGATCTCTTTCGGACCTGAGGATTTATCTGGGTTTTCTCCCCACAAGATGATGCACTAGTTGTCTCTCCCGTTATTGCTAATCATCCCGTCTCACGAGTGCTAGTGGACACCGGAGCTGCTACCAATATTTTGACTCTGGCAGCTTTTGAACAGATGGCATTGAAAGGAACCACCCAACTACAACCTGTGTACACAAAATTAGTTGGTTTTAATAACAGTGTTGTTGCTGCTGAGGGATCTGTTTTTCTGCCGGTGACTTTGGGCTATCCCGAGATATCAAGAACTTTGATGGTGGAATTTGTAGTGGTGGATCTCCCTATACTCCCGTATAATGCAATTCTTCGGAGAAGTTGCTTAAACTTATTCGGAGCTGTGGTGTCTCAACCGCACTTGATGATGAAGTTCCCAACGCAACTAGGGGTTGGAAAGATGAAGGGAGATCAGGAACTGTCGCGATCGTGTTATAATGTGATGTGCAGGAGTGGTATGGATGGGTCGAAAGCAAAGTCGAGTGTTTATATGGTGGAATTCTCATCCGATGAAGCTATTGAAATGAATGACGGACGATATGAAGATGGAGCCTTTGGGGATCAAGACAGTGCCTTTATTTCCCGGCAATCTTGAAAAAACAGTGACAATCGGTTCCGAGTTGTCACCTGAGGTTGAGAAGGAGGTAATTTCTTTTTTGCGAAATAATGTAGATGTTTTTGCTTGGTCTTATCAGGATTATGTGGGAGTTGATCCCCAAGTCTGTTCTCATAGACTCAATGTTAACCCATATGTGCGACCAGTTCATTCAAAAATAAGGAAGTTTTCCCCGGAGAAAGAGAGGGCAATTGACGAGGAAGTGGAAAGTTTGCTGCAGGCAGGATTCATAGAACCTGTGAGATACACGGATTGGGTCGCGAATCCAGTGGTGGTCCCAAAGACGAGTGGTGGCTGGAGAGTTTGCATCAATTTTACTGATTTGAATAAAGCATGCCCGAAGGATCCGTATCCGCTGCCGGCCATTGACATGATGGTAGATGCGGCCTGTGGCTTTGAATTGCTTAGTATGTTAGATGCCTTTAACAGATATAACCAAATTTTCATGCATTGTGAGGACAAGTTGTTTACTTCATTTATGACAAATAAAGGCATTTTTTGCTAGAGTTATGCCATTCGGGTTGAAAAATGCTGGGGCCACCTACCAACGTTTAATGAATTCGATGTTCAAAGATATGATCGGAAAGTCTTTGGAGGTTTATATCGATGATATATTAATAAAGAGAAAACATGGGGATAACCACATCCAGTATTTGAATGATTGTTTTGGGGTGCTGAGAAATTATAGAATGAAATTGAATCCGCTCAAGTGTGCTTTTTGTGTAAAAGGAGGTAAATTTCTCGGCTTTATGGTATCTGAAAGAGGAATTGAGATGAATTCAGATAAGATAACAGCTATCCAAGAAATGACCCCTCTGACGACTGTTAGGGAAGTTCAAAGGCTAACTGGGAGGTTAGCCTCACTAAATCGCTTCATCTCACGATCTGCAGAGAGAAGCTTGCCGTTTTTTAAGGTTTTGCGCAAAACGAATCTTTTGTATTGGGACGATGAATGTAGCAGGGCTTTCGAGAGTTTGAAAGACTATCTGAGTAAGCCACCGTTTATGTCTCCTCCATCTCCGGCAGAACCGTTGGGTTTATATTTGTCAGTGACAAAAGAGGCAGTGAGCGCAGCGTTGGTCAGACTTAGCGACAAAGAGCACATACCGATATATTATGTGAGCAAGAAATTGCACGGAGCGGAATCCCGATATACTGATTTAGAGAAGTTCGTATTAGCTCTGATTGTTACCTCAAGGAAATTGAGGCACTATTTTCAAGGACATCATATTGCAGTCTTGACAGATCAGCCTATCCGAAGTGTGCTATCAAAGATTGATGCCTCTGGTAATCTTGCAAAGTGGAATATCGAATTGGGCCAGTATCAGATAGAGTATATCACC
This sequence comes from Utricularia reniformis, assembly GCA_009725065.1. Taxonomy (NCBI): domain Eukaryota; kingdom Viridiplantae; phylum Streptophyta; class Magnoliopsida; order Lamiales; family Lentibulariaceae; genus Utricularia; species Utricularia reniformis. The sequence goes on along the minus strand of RWGZ01001702.1, from coordinate 680,414 downwards.
AGGCGAGCGTTAAAGGCCCAGGTGTTAGTAGATTTCATAGTAGAGATGACTCGGTAGGAGGAATTGGGTATTAAGGAATATTGGGACGCCTTTGTCGATGGATCGGTGTCTGCCGGGCGAGCCGGCATTGATATTACCCGGAAACATTTTCTTATATTTATCCTTACCCGGGGGCTCGTCCGACGTGGTTATTGGTATTTTCGGTATTTTCATATTTCTATCGGGTGGCTTTCTCAAGTGGTATTCTCACAATTCTGGCTCGCCGGACCCCGTATAAAGTCACTGTAAACATTTTGGGATATTTCGTGTCATTTCGGCCCCGGACGGGGCCAGGGGTATTTTCGTCATTTGCCACCCGGGAGTGCACCGATCAGGTGCAGTGATGTTATATGGCTATGTATTCGCTATCTGGAAGCAGTGGATTATTTTACGGGGTCCTCCGATATTTTCTCATCGATATTCCCGCCTAATTCTGGATCGAGACGCATTTCCGAAGTTATATTGCGGAACGATATTTGTTCTAATTTAATTGGATATTATTTAAGGTGTCTTGGGCTTAATCTAATGAAATTGGACTCTTGGGCCTTAACTTGTGTTTTGGGCAACATTTCTCTATAAATAGGGGTCCTAAGGCATTTAGAAGGGATTCGGACCCTTTTGGCATCTCCCAAGGCAAGACTTTCCCTCGAAATCGCGAGATTTCCCCACTGCAGTTACTATTCGCGATATTTCGTACCAAATCTCGCGGCCACCCTCATCTGGGTTACTATTCGCGAGATTTCCACTCTGCAGTCACTATTCGCTAGTTTCTGCTTGTACAGTGTCGGCTGCGTTGCTTGTACAGTGCCGGCTGCGTTGCTCATACAGTGTCGGCTGCGTTGGTTGTACAGTGCCGGCTGCGTTGCTAGTACAGTGTTTTCTGCTAGTTGTTGCCCACAACTCGCGACTGCCAGTTTCTCGAGCCCGACTGAGCGTTTTCGATCGTTTTTTGAGCCGTTTTCCCCCGTGTTACCGTTATCATCTCATTGTATTTGTATCGCTTGATTATTATAGTGAAAACCAAGGTAGAGCTTTGCTCTCCCGAAGACGTAAGCCCGCACATTGTGGGCCCAACCTCGTATATCGCTCGTGTCCCCACAACAATTTAATTTCGAGTAAATTATTAATTGACTGATCTAAAAATAAATACCCAAAATATTTTTAGACTAGATCATACCAGATCCCCCCTGTTACAGTACTTATTCGCGGAAACACAAACTCTCTCGCGACATTTCGGCCGACTTCTCGCGACAACTCTCTCAGCACAGTGAGTCGCGACTTTACGTAAGACTTATCGCGACTACTCTCAGGGTACAGTGACCGCGACTTTACAAACGACTTCTCGCGACTACTCTCATAGCATAGTGAGTCGCGACTTTTCGATTGATTTCTCGCGAGACACTTAATAAAATCAGGAAAAAATTATAAAAATTTGAAAAACCTTAATCCCGAGAACTTCACATCATGTCTTCCGACTCCGCTCGTTCCTCGAACTCTGATGCCTCGTCCTCTCATTCCTCGGACTCCTCATCCAACTCGGGGAGTTCCAATTCGAGTCCTTCTGCTTTCCGTTCGCCGATTACGAACCCTTATCCTCATTTTCTTGATCGACTCACACATCTTGAGAATACGACCGGTCCTCGGAGTCCTGCTGTCTGTGCCCTAAAGTCTTTTGATCGGCCCTTTACCATGCACCCTCGGAAGTGGAAATCTCTAGTAGAGGATTACCACCTCCCTTCCGATTGTGTTCTCTACAAGCCGGGTCCTTCTTATCGGATCCTGCGTCCACCGGTTGGCACCCATACGATTTGCTTCGAATACCTAGAGAGCGGTCTCCGTTTTCCGCTTCACCCTTTCATCTCCGCTCTCTTGACCGCTTTAAACGTCCATCTTTTCCAACTCAACCCGAATGCAATATCTTTGGTGGTTGCCTTCATCATCTTCATGGAGACCAACGGGATTTCGACAACCGTCGATAGCTTTTTCCAAATTTTCCAGATAGTACAGCTATCCATTATGGTGCCCAAGGTTGCATCTTTTTCTGCCACAGGCACAAGAAATGCACCTTCCCATTCTCTACTCCTCACTCGAATCATGATTGGAAAAGCATTTCTTTTTGTCACTGGTGTGGGTTCCACCAGATTATCCGTGCTTAGTCTTCCCTGGCGGTTCCCAATTGAAGGGGAGCCTTTCCTTCCGGAGTCTTACTATCCTATCCCGCTATCCATTACTCCTAAGGCTTTGGAAAGGATACTTGCCGCGTGCGCTACTTTGGATGGTACTGACTGGACCCCGAAGACGCTATTTTATGCCTCGATCTTGGTCGCCTCCAACATTCTTCTGGCCCCTACCCATTTTAGTAGGGGACTATTAGGTATCTAGAACATACGTTAACACATAAACCATCTCAACACCTCTCCCTCGATAAAGCACACCTTCCTAAAACCAGTGTATATATGTTCTTCAACCTTTTTAACTGTACTTCTCATGCGACTTGCTTGTTTTGCAGATAAAATAATGGCTCCCCCTGAAGGTCGTTCGAGATTAGGCGATAAACTGAGATCACTCCGTAACCTTGTTACGGAGAAGGATGAGCTGATTTTCGAGATGGCGCCCGGATCTCGGAACCGCACTGCCGCGGACGAGTTGGCACGGAGCTTGCAAGAAACTGTGCCGCAAGCAGAAGAGGCCCAACCGGCTACTCCAACACCACTTGCTCCGGTAACAGAGAATCAGGAGTCCGCAGGACATGAACCTGCTACAGAGGCCCCCGAGAGCCCTGAAGATTTAATTCCTGTGTCTCGGCGGTTAGAGCTTACCGCTAGAGAGTTTTCCCCCGACGAAGGGATGTACGACTTCGCCGAGACACTAGTGCACATTGTCGGAGATGATGAAGAGGGCGAAATAAGCGGGGGTCAATCGATAGACCCGCTGGTGGAGGAGATTGTCCGGGAGGCTCGTCCGAAGGAAAGAACAAATCAAGGAGCTTCTTCGGACAGAGGGAAAAGACCGGTGGAGGGCCCCACTGTTTTGGAGATTGCGGAACCCGTTAGGAAGAGTGGGTTAACCGCCGAGTTCCTCGACGCCTTCCGAATAAGAGATATACCGAAACACGTAGTGAAGGAATGGCTCGAGATGGGACGCCAGGCTGGCCTAGTACTAATAAAAGATGGAGTCACCTTTCGGATTCCGAGGGGTGATAGTGTTTCCAATAGACCAGCCTTGACGTATTTTGAAAGAAATCCATCACTACCGCCGCGTGGACGAGATGACCACACGGTATTTACCGACTTCGGTCGGTTGATGAGCCAGTTTGCGACCGCGCGTCGCATGATGGGAGAGGTTTGTAATCAGATCGGCCATTGTTACTTACTCTTTGTTTCATTCGTATCTTACATGTTTTTCGTTGTTTCTGCTGTTCTTTCAGATGGAGCGACGGTTGTGGAGATGAGCACCGCAGCCGCAATAGGGGAGTACTGTATGCTCAGGCATTCGGAGCTTGACAGTCCGGATCAAATAGGAGAGCAGACGAAGAAAGCCGCTGAAAAGTTGATACAGAATCAGCGGGAAAAGCATGCCCAATAAATGGCGGCTCTCCGGGAAGAACATAACAAGGCGATCGATGCCCTAATTCGGGTTCATCGCAGTGAATTAACGAAGTGTGCGGCGTTTCACATTGGGAAAAGTCATGCTCTTGAGCAATCGATCGACACCCTCAAAACGAACGAAAAATATGCTCAAGACAAACTGAAAGAGGTTACGGCTGAGACCGAAGACAAGTTGAAAAAGGCCAAAGATGCCAATGCTGCTGATAAGAAGGCTCTCGGGAAGGCCTTGGAGGAGAACAAGGAATTAAAATCAAAGAATGAGTCCCTCCAATCCACCGTGGACAGTCTTCGGGCTCGAGACGCTAGGTTGACGTCCCAGATCAACGATTGTTTCCGGAAACTGATCTGGGAGTATACAGTGCATTCTCCGACTTTCAGAAACCTGGCGGCCCTAGCTAATGCGACCTCGTCTGCTCTTTATTTTTTTAGAGGGAGTGTCTAGACACAAAGAATCTTGGGCATATCCCTAACTCCTGAAGAGAGGGGAAGACTTGATCCCAGTCTATCCGGTAAGTTCGAGTCTGTGGATGCAGAAGATAAACTAGACTGCTCGGGGGATCCGTTCGGGGCGCTCCAATTCAACTTGGAGGAAGACTTGCACCAGCAGCTATATTCAGAGGAGGTCAAAATACCCGAGGAGGGCCCATCGGTGGACGCATTTCGAAGGTTGACCGCATTATTCCCGGAACCGGTGGGTCCCCTCGTGGGAGACCTTCTTAAAGACGAGGAGGTGATGGGTCAACGTGACCCCCCATTATACGTTCCTGCTAGTGTGACAGGAGCTCGGGAGCGCCATGAGGTCGAGATGGCGAGCTTTATTCCCGAGAAGTTGCTCGTTGGGGGGACTATTGAAAAAGAGACTCATCCTCCCTCCTCGACAATTAAGCTGGTAAGGAAGCGCCCTAGCGAAACCGGTGAAGGTTCGGGCTCCAAGAAGAAGAAATAAACTTCCATATCTTGTTTTCTTCAGTTTTGTACTCTCCGCATTTTGTATTCCCCTTTTATATATGAAATTGGTCTTCGTTTTCCTATTAATTTCTCCACTGTACTTCCAATAAAGAAACGCACTCCAAGTAGCACAACTTCTCCTCCTTTAAACACAAGAAATATAATTCCGAATAATCCGAATCAAGGAATGAACTTTCGAGATAATAAGAATATATACGAATCTCCTGGTATGGATGCGCAATAATAACGCATATAATAATAATAAGGATGCGTAAAAGTCCCCAGTGTAGCGGAGCTTGTATAAGTTTGCGATAACTCTAAGGCGAACGCCTCTTTAAAATGAGTATGATTTAGTCTAAAAATGTTTTGGGTATTTATTTTTAGATCAGTCAATTTATGATTAATTCGTNACTCTAAGGCGAACGCCTCTTTAAAATGAGTAGATACTCAAAATAAGTCCACCGTTCTGCATTCACCAATATATCTTTGCCACCGGTATACACTTACACCCGGGGTCATCACACTCTCGCCACCGGTATATACTTGCACCCGGGGCCATCATACTTTCGCCTCCGGTATATACTTGCACCCGGGGCCATCACACTTACTCGTCCCGTCCATAAGATGGCGCCGTCATACATTTGACCCGTTCATAAAACGGTGTCATTCGGCCCGTCCATAAGACGGTGCCATGGCACTTTCGACCCATTCATAAAACGGTGTCATCCGGCTCGTCCATAAGACGGTGCCATGCGGAAAAAGACCAGCCTCCGGCGAGGGCGCGACCCTCGTCGGCGTGTCATGGAGGAGTCAGGTATATACTTGCACCCTGATTTGCCACGGAAATATACATCACAACAAAAAGGCCTCTTAACATATTCCAACAGTCATTATGTACAGACGGTTCTGCCGCGGACAGGAAGACTCATCACGTTCANTCCCAAAAAATAAAGCTGGTGAAAAAGCGCCCCAGCGGGCCTGGTGAAGGCTCAGGCTCCCAGAAGAAGAAGAAATAAACTTCTACATCTGATTTCTTCGATTTTTGTATCCTCTCCTCATTTTGTATTCCCGTGTATATAAAATTTGTTTTTTTTTATTTACCTTTCAATTCTTCCGCTGTATTTTCGAATAAAGAACCATACTCTGAATAATACAAACTCTCTTCTTCTCAACTTTATTTTCTCGCCACATTCTTCAAGAAATATATAATTCCGAATAATCCACCTCGAGAAATAACCGCTCTTTCACATAAGAATATATGTGAAAGAACCATACTCTGAATAATGCAAACTCTCCTCTTCTCAACTTTATTTTCTCGCCACATTCTTCAAGAAATATATAAAAATCCGAATAATCCACATCAAGAAATAACCCTTCGAGTTAATAAGAATATATGTGAATCTCCGATATGGATGCGCAACAATAGCGCATATAATAATAATCAGGATGCGTAGAAGTCCCCAGTGTGGCGGAGCTTGTATCGGTCTGCGATAACTTCTAAGGCAAACGCCTCAATGAAATGAGTAGATACTCAAAATAAGTCCACCGTTCTGCATTTACCAATATATCTTTGCCACCGGTATACACTTACACATGGGGTCATCACACTTTCGCCACCGGTATATACTTGCACCAGGGGCCGTCATACTTTCGCCGCCGGTATATACTTGCACCTGGGGTCATCACACTTTCGCCACCGGTATATACTTGCACCCGGGGCCGTCATACTTTCGCCGCCGGTATATACTTGCACCCGGGGCCATCACACTTACTCGGCCCGTCCATAAGACGGCGCCGTCGCACATTCGACCCGTTCATAAAACGGTGTCATTTGGCCCGTCCATAAGACGGTGCCATGCGGAAAAAGACCAGCCTCCGGCGAGGGCGCGACCCTCGTCGGCATGTCATGGAGGAGCCGGTATATACTTGCACCCGGGGCCATCACACTTACTCGGCCCGTCCATAAGACGGCGCCGTCGTACATTCGACCCGTTCATAAAACGGTGTCATTCGGCCCGTCCATAAGACGGTGCCATCGCACTTTCGACCCATTCATAAAACGGTGTCATTCGGCCCGTCCATAAGACGGTGCCATGCGGAAAAGGACCAGCCTCCGGCGAGGGCGCGACCCCCGTCGGCGTGTCATGGAGGAGTCAGGTATATACTTGCACCCTGATTTGCCATCACACTTTCGCCACCGGTATATACTTGCACCCGGGGCCATCACACTCTCGCCGCCGGTATATACTGGCACCCGGGGCCATCACACTTACTCGGCCCGTCCATAAGACGGCGCCGTCGTACATTCGACCCGTTCATAAAACGGTGTCATTCGGCCCGTCCATAAGACGGTGCCATCGCACTTTCGACCCGTCCATAAAACGGTGCCATGCGGAAAAGGACCAGCCTCCGGCGAGGGCGCGACCCCCGTCGGCGTGTCATGGAGGAGTCAGGTATATACTTGCACCCGGGGTCATCACACTCTCGCCACCGGTATATACTTGCACCTGGGGTCATCACACTTTCGCCACCGGTATATACTTGCACCCGGGGCCGTCATACTTTCGCCGCCGGTATATACTTGCACCCGGGGCCATCACACTTACTCGGCCCGTCCATAAGACGGCGCCGTCGTACATTTGACCCGTTCATAAAACGGTGTCATTCGGCCCGTCCATAAGACGGTGCCATCGCACTTTCGACCCGTTCATAAAACGGTGTCATTCGGCCCGTCCATAAGACGGTGCCATCGCACTTTCGACCCGTTCATAAACAGTGTCATTCGGCCCGTCCATAAGACGGTGCCATGCGGAAAAGGACCAGCCTCCGGCGAGGGCGCGACCCCCGTCGGCGTGTCATGGAGGAGTCAGGTATATACTTGCACTCTGATTTGCCACGGAAATATACGTCACAACAAACAGGCCTCTTAAAATATTCCAACAGTCATTATGTATAGACGGTTCTGCCGCGGACAGGAAGACTCATCATGTTCAAAATATTTTGACACAGTATTTAATTTGTTGAGTTTGAAAATGATCGACTATAAGACAGGTGGTACATTGCGTTTCTAATCTAACTTATTTAATTTATTCCATCCTCCTTCGTACTAAAACGCAATGGACCTCCTACCTTACCAGTCCCCTAGTCGATTGTATTCATGTCGTCAAAAAAGATACTTAAAAAATTAGAATATGACCACAAAAAGAGGAGAAATTTTTATTTTCAAAAAGATCGATGAGTCACGTTTATACATAATACTTGCTCAAATTGGAAATATGCCAAGTCCGTGGCAGCTCCTCCCCGCTCATATTTGCGATTTTGTACGTTCCTTCCTTCACTACGGCCGTTACTCTGTACGGTCCTTCCCACTTTCGATCCAACTTGCCAACATGCTTTGAGACTTCCACTTTCTTAAGAATCAAGTCTCCAACTTTTAGCAACATAGGTCGAACGCATTTGTCGTGCTTCTTAGCCATCCGCCTTTTACATACCTCCATTCGTATTGCGGCTCTATCGCGGATATCATCATTACAGTGAAGGTCCAACTTTCTCATATCCTCGTTCAACACCTCGTCATAAGCAATGACTCTTTCCGATAAAATAGTCACTTCAACCGGAGACACGGCCTCAGAGCAATATACTAAAGAGAAAGGGCTGAATCCGGTAGTGGACCTTGGTGATGTCCGATATGCCCAAATCACATTATGCAATTCATCCACCCAAGAGCCTTTGGATTCGTCTATTCGTGTTTTCAGATGTTGTAGGATAATACGATTGATTACCTCTGTAAGCCCGTTTGTTTCTGGGTGTGCCACGGAGGTAAACCGCTGTTCAATTCCATAACTCTCACACCATTCATTTACTCTCTTACCGGCAAATTGCGTTCCGTTATCCGACACCAAAATCCTGGGAATTCCGAATCGGCACACAATGTACCTCCAAAGGAAGCTGATAACCTCCTGTTCCCGAACGCGTGATACAGCTTCAACCTCTATCCACTTAGAGAAATGTTCCACAGCCACGATGCAAAACTTCTTTTGGCTAGGTGCATTCGGAAACGGTCCTAAAATATCGATGCCCCACATATCGAAAGGGTATGTTGTCGGTAAAGGCTTCATATTAGCTCTCGGTACATGATGCTCGTTTGAGTGGAACTGACAAGCGGAACAAGCCAGAACAAAATTCACACAATCTTTCACCTGTGTTGGCCAACAATAACCATCCCTCTTAACCTTGTTCGCCAAGGATCGACCTGCTGAATGATCACCACAGTCCCCAGCGTGAACTTCCTCTATAACGGCCTTTTCCTGTACTGGGGACAAACATCGCAGATATGGGCCTCCAAAATTCTTCTTATACAACTTATCATCCAAACAGACAAAATTTGTAGCTCTTTGCATAGTCCTTCGAGCCTCACCTTCGTCGGTGGGTAATTCTCTCTTGATCAGATAATTTACAATAGCATCCTTCCATGATGGCTCGTCGGTTACGGCATCCAATAAAAACCATGTCTCATTCGAAAGTTCCAAATTAGCCACCTCGGCCGTCTGTTTCTCCAATGGACTGACAGAGGGCAAGTAGTGGATCATTGTTGTTATCCTCGACTCATCCAAGAGTTCTAAAATCGTTGCCGCCTTTGCAAGACCGTCTGCACGCGTGTTTTCCTCCCTTGGGATATACGTGAGCGTAAATATCTTTAGATTCTTAGCCGCCTCTTTGAGCTTTTCTAAATACCTGCACAAATGGTTCCCCTTGGTGGAGTAAGTACCTGCAAATTGGTTCACCACTAACTGCGAATCCGAATGAGCATGCAAACGAACGATTCCAATTTCTACTGCCAATTTAATACCAAATATCAAGGCTTCATACTCGGCGACGTTGTTAGTTGAAGGGAAGCGCAACTTTACAGCATACTCATGTTCTTCACCAGATTTCCTTTCTTTAAAATAAACACCAATACCGGCTCGCCCGGCGTCCATTTCTTTAAAAGACAAATGGACGCCGTTGTCTTTAAAATAAACACAAAGGCGTCCCAATACTCCTGAATACCCAATTCCTCCGACCGAGTCATCTCTACTATGAAATCCACTAATACTTGGGCCTTTAATGCTCGCCTGGAGATATACTCTATCTGATACTGGCCCAATTCGATATTCCACTTCGCTAGCCTACCAGAGGCATCAATCTTTGATAACACGCTTCGGATAGGCTGATCTGTCAAGACTGCAATATGATGTCCTTCAAAATAGTGTCTCAATTTCCTTGAGGCGACAATCAGGGCTAATACGAACTTCTCTAAATCAGTATATCGGGACTCCGCTCCCTGCAATTTCCTGCTCACATAATATATCGGTCTGTGCTCTTTGTCGCTAAGTCTGACCAAGGTGGCGCTCACTGCCTCTTTTGTCACTGACAAATATAAACCCAACGGTTCTCAAGGAGATGGAGGAGACATAAACGGTGGTTTACTCAGATAGTCTTTCAAACTCTCAAAAGCCCTGCTAGATTCGTCGTCCCAATACAAAAGATTCGTTTTACGCAAGACCTTAAAAAACGGCAAACTTCTCTCTGCAGATCGCGAGATGAAGCGATTTAATGAGGCTAACCTCCCAGTTAGCCTTTGAACTTCCCTAACAGTCGTCGGAGGGGTCATTTCTTGGATAGCTGTTATCTTATCCGGATTCATCTCAATTCCTCTTTCAGATACCATAAAGCCGAGGAATTTGCCTCCTTTCACACAAAAAGCACACTTGAGCGGATTCAATTTCATTCTATACTTTCTCAGCACCCAAAACAATCATTCAAATACTGGATGTGATTATCCCCATGTTTACTCTTTATTAATATATCGTCGATATAAACCTCCAAAGACTTTCCGATCATATCTTTGAACATCGAATTCATTAAACGTTGATAGGTGCCCCAGCATTTTTCAACCCAAATGGCATAACTCTATAACAAAAAATGCATTTTTTTGTCATAAATGAAGTAAACAACTTGTCNCAAAAATAACCGGCCCTCTTAACCTTATTTGCTAAGGATCGACCTGCTGAATGATCACCACAGTCCCCAGCGTCAACTTCTTCTATAATGGCCTTTGTCTGTACTTGGGACAAGCATCGAAGATATGGGCCTCCAAAATTCTACTTATACAACTTATCATCCACATAGACAAAATTTGTAGTTCTTTGCATAGTCCTTCGAGCCTCACCTTCGTCGGTGGGTAATTCTCTCTTGATCAGATAATTTACAATAGCATCCTTCCATGATGGCTCGTCGGTTACGGCATCCAATAAAAACCATGTCTCATTCGAAAGTTCCAAATTAGCCACCTCGGCAGTCTGTTTCTCCAATGGACTGACAGAGGGCTGGTAGTGGATCATTGTTATTATCTTCGACTCATCCGAGAGTTCTAAAATCGTCGCCGCCTTTGCAAGACCGTCTGCACGCGTGTTTTCCTACCTTGGGATATACGTAAGCGTAAATATCTTAAGGTTCTTAGCCGGCTCTTTGAGCATTTCCAAATACCTGCACAATTGGTTCCCCTTGGTGGAGTAAGTGTCTGCAAATTGGTTCACCACTAACTGCGAAACCGAAGAATGAGCATGCAAACGAACGATTCCAATTTCCACTGCCAAGTTAATACCAAATATCAAGGCTTCATACTCGGCGACGTTGTTAGTTGCAGGGAAGCGCAACTTTACAGCATACTCATGTTCTTCACCAGATTTCCTTTCTTTAAAATAAACACCAATATCGGCTCGCCCGGCAGATACCGATCCATCGACAAAGGCGTCCCAATACTCCTGAATACCCAATTCCTCCGACCGAGTCATCTCTACTATGAAATCCACTAATACTTGGGCCTTTAATGCTCGCCTGGAGATATACTCTATCTGATACTGGCCCAATTCGATATTCCACTTTGCTAGCCTACCAGAGGCATCAATCTTTGATAACACGCTTTGGATAGGCTGATCTGTCAAGACTGCAATGTGATGTCCTTGAAAATAGTGTCTCAATTTCCTTGAGGCGACAATCACGGCTAATATGAACTTCTCTAAACCAGTATATCGGGACTCCACTCCCTGCAATTTCCTGCTCACATAATATATCGGTATGTGCTATTTGTCGCTAAGTCTGACCAACGCGGCGCTCACTGCCTCTTTTGTCACTGACAAATATAAACCCAACGGTTCTCCCGGAGATGGAGGAGACATAAACGGTGGTTTACTCAGATAGTCTTTTAAACTCTCAAAAGCCCTGCTACATTCGTCGTCCCAATACAAAAGATTCGTCTTACGCAAAACCTTAAAAAATGGCAAACTTCTCTCTGCAGATCGCGAGATGAAGCGATTTAATGAGGCTAACCTCCCAGTTAGCCTTTGAACTTCCCTAACAGTCGTCGGAGGGGTCATTTCTTGGATAGCTGTTATCTTATCCGGATTCATCTCAATTTCTCTTTCAGATACCATAAAGCCGAGGAATTTGCCTCCTTTCACACAAAAAGCACACTTGAGTGNGGCAAACTTCTCTCTGCAGATCGCGAGATGAAGCGATTTAATGAGGCTAACCTCCCAGTTAGCCTTTGAACTTCTCTAACAGTCGTCGGAGGGGTCATTTCTTGGATAGCTTTTATCTTATCCGGATTCATCTCAATTCCTCTTTCAGATACCATAAAGCCGAGGAATTTGCCTCCTTTCACACAAAAAGCACACTTGAGTGGATTCAATTTCATTCTATACTTTCTCAGCACCCCAAAACAATCATTCAAATACTGGATGTGATTATCCCCATGTTTACTCTTTATTAATATATCGTCGATATAAACCTCCAAAGACTTTCCGATCATATCTTTGAACATCGAATTCATTAAACGTTGATAGGTGGCCCCCGCATTTTTCAACCCAAATGGCATAACTCTATAACAAAAAGTGCCTTTTTTTGTCATAAATGAAGTAAACAACTTGTCCTCACAATGCATGAAAATTTGGTTATATCCCTTAAAGGCATCTAACATACTAAGCAATTCAAAGCCACAGGCCGCATCCACCATCATGTCAATGGCCGGTAGCGGATACGGATCCTTTGGGCATGCTTTCTTTAAATCAGTAAAACGATGCAAACTCTCCAGCCACCACTCGTCTTTGGGAGCACCACTGGATTCGCGACCCAATCCGTGTATCTAACAGGTTCAATGAATCCTGCATGCAGCAAACTTTCCACCTCCTCATCAATTGCCCTCTCTTTCTCAGGGGAAAACTTCCTCTTCTTCTGATGAACTTCTTCTCAACCTCAGGTGACAACTCGGAACCGATTGTCACTGTCTTTTCAAGATTGCCGGGAAATAAAGGCACTGTCTTGATTCCCAAAGGCTCCATCTTCATGTCGTTCTCTTTAAACTTCCTAAGAGAGGGTCCGTCATTCGTTTCAATAACTTCATCAGACGAGAATTCCACCACATAAACATGTGACTTTGCTTTCGATCCATCCATACCACTCCTGCACATTACATTATAACATGATCGCGCCAATTCCTGATCTCCCTTCATCTTTCCAACCCCTAATTGTGTTGGGAACTTCATCATCAAATGCGGTTGAGACACCACAGCTCCGAATAAGTTTAAACAACTTCTCCCCAGGATTGCATTACATGGGAGTATAGGGAGATCCACCACCACAAACTCCACCATCAAAGTTTTTGATATTTCGGTATCGCCCAAAGTCACCGGCAGAAAAATAGATCCCTCAGCCGCAACAACGCTATTATTAAAACCAACTAGTTTTGTGTGCACAGGTTGGAGTTGGGTGGTTCCTTTCAGTGCCATCTGTTCAAAAGCTGCAAGAGTCAAAATATTGGTAGCAGCTCCGGTGTCCACCAGCACTCGTGAGACATGATGATTAGCAATAATAGGAGAGACGACTAACGCATCGTCTTGTGGGGAGAAGACCCCAGATAAATCCTCCGGTCCGAAAGAGATTGTCATCTTGTCCAAATCTGTCAACTGGACCATGTTCACTTCTATAAAACGTCCCTTTTGATGAAATGCTTGATAAGAACGTTTGCGGGCGCGATTCGAATCGCTGACACTTTTTCCCCCGGCGATAGTCATAATGTTGGGGCCTAAGTTTCCCCATCTCGGTTGGGTATTTTCAACATTCAAAATAGGTTGACCCTGGTTGGGGTCAACCGGAGGAGGAGGAATTAGTGCTTGCTGATTCGCCGGGGCTGGTGGATAAGCATCATACCCATACCCCTTCTGATTCCTTTGCGGTTGATACCTGCCGCGACCACGATAGTTGCTTCCTCTCCTTCCACCTCTCTGATTCTGTTTACCGCCATTAAAGAATCCTCTTTGGCCACCACCTTGACGTTGGCAACGCTGTCCTCCATAACCGCGTCCTCTTACATTTGGCCGTGGCACGTCGGCCCTTGGGGGTTTGGGTACCGCCCCCTCCGGAATCTCGATTTTTCCCAGCTTAGGCTCGGGAAGAGCCTCCACAGTACTGATCAGTTCATCAAGCTGACCCAATTCCAGCAACCTTTCCACTCCAGACATTTATTCTTGGCAATCATTCGTTGTGTGTCCAAAGCTCCGATGAAAACGGCAAAATACTTGGGACTCGTAAGTCCCCTGCGTTGGTTCTTGTAAGGGAAGGGGATAGCGGAGAGATCCACCTTTCTTCTGCTCAATGATGGCGAAAATCTTTTCATAGTTGTATGTCGGAAACACTCTCAACTTAGACTTTGTAGGCTGGGCAATCTTATCCAGCCCACGACATGCAACAATATTGTGGGACCCATACGCCCGTACTACAATCACTCCGTGATCTCGGAAACTTTCATCTTCTCGGATGTATTGTGTGCATCTCAAAGCCAAATCCTCCATACTTTCCGGGGGATCCCTATTCAAAGAATTACATAGCGGGTGCCCAGCTAGAATAAGCTGCAGCACCCCAACCTTCTCACTAACAGTGATCCGAGGTATTTTCCTACACTCGGCCTCGAAACGGGTAATAAAACCCAACAACCTTTCCTGGCCAAGAGTCAGATTGGCCTCCAACTGGTTCATCCTAGCCTCGCTTTGCTCCAACTTCCCGCTCATCTCCTTAAATTTTGATTATATCAACTCTCCAATCTTTTGTAAAGTGTTGCTTTGCTCTTCGATTGCTGCGGCATTTGCCCGTGGTTCCGGAACACGATCAATATCATCCTCTGAAGCCACATTAATAACAGGTTCCGGGGTGGCTCTGTTCCTTCGGGCTCTCCTTTGAGCCTCAACTTGCTCTAACTGGGCGACTAAAGTACGCCTTCGCTCTTCCGAATCCTCATCGGTTTCTACCTGATCAGCAGATCTAGAGAGTGCAGGTGGCGGCAGGTGGGCGGTGTTACGGACCGCGACTAGGCCAACTCGTGTGAATTCATAACATTTGGACAAACATTCGCGTGATTGAGGATAAAAACTTGGTGCCCTTCCGGATGATAACCCGCTCCGGGAGGGCCGAATAGTTACATTTTGAGCAGGGGGCTCCTCCAGAACTGACGACTGAGCCCTCGGTAACACAACAAAATCATCATTAAATTGAGGAATAGGATCCTCCTCAATTTCTTCATAAAAAGTATCTTCATCAGAATTCCGAGTAGTCATGAAAATAGAAATCCAAACTCAGCAATAAAGCTCTCAATGGGATAAAAATCTCGGTCCCCACGGACGGCGCCAAACTGATCTAGTCTAAAAATATTTTGGGTATTTATTTTTAGGTCAGTCAATTTATAATTTACTCGAAATTAGATTGTTGTGGGGACACGAGCGATATACGAGGTTGGGCCCACAATGTGTGAGCTTACGTCCTCGGGAGAGCAAAGCTCTACCTTGGTTTCCACTATAAAAATCAAGCGGTACAAGTAGAATGAGGTGATAATGATAATACGGGCAAAAACGGCTCGAAAAACGATCAAATCTGCAGTCGCGTTCCCCTGGACGCGAGTGAACAACGAGGCAGGCAGGCTTGTCGCGACCAACACGGTTGGGCGCGAGGAAACCACTGGTCGCGGGTACTCACTGGTCGCGACTATGCTATTTGGTCGCGAGTGGGCGATTGATCGCGGGTCTGAACAGGTGATCGCGGCTAAGTGCGATTGGGCGCGACTAAGAGCGTTTGGTCGAGAGTCAAGGGTCAGGTTCTGCCTTGGGAAGTGTGATAAAAGTCCGAATCCCGTCCAAGTGCACCGAACCTTGTATTTATAGAGAAATCCAGCCCAACTCCACTTACTTGAGCCTATAAGCCTATTTACTCCACTAAGAGCAAAATAATTAAATATTATCCAATTATAATATAGCAAACGCCATGTTTATCCCGAAGCTTCGGGAACCAATCACGGACAAGATATTAGTCAGAAATACGATTAGAAAATTCCCGAAAACCTCGTATGTCAGTTATTTGCCGCCAAATAGTGAATACGCAGCCGCATAACATCATTGCACCCGACCGGTGCGCNTCCTCCATAACCGCGTCCTCTTACATTTGGCCGTGGCACGTCGGCCCTTGGGGGTTTGGGTACCGCCCCCTCCGGAATCTCGATTTTTCCCAGCTTAGGCTCGGGAAGAGCCTCCACAGTACTGATCAGTTCATCAAGCTGACCCAATTCCAGCAACCTTTCCACTCCAGACATTTATTCTTGGCAATCATTCGTTGTGTGTCCAAAGCTCCGATGAAAACGGCAAAATACTTGGGACTCGTAAGTCCCCTGCGTTGGTTCTTGTAAGGGAGGGGGATAGCGGAGAGATCCACCTTTCTTCTGCTCAATGATGGCGAAAATCTTTTCATAGTTGTATGTCGGAAACACTCTCAACTTAGACTTTGTAGGCTGGGCAATCTTATCCAGCCCACGACATGCAACAATATTGTGGGACCCATACGCCCGTACTACAATCACTCCGTGATCTCGGAAACTTTCATCTTCTCGGATGTATTGTGTGCATCTCAAAGCCAAATCCTCCATACTTTCCGGGGGATCTCTATTCAAAGAATTACATAGCGGGTGCCCAGCTAGAATAAGCTGCAGCACCCCAACCTTCTCACTAACAGTGATCCGAGGTATTTTCCTACACTCGGCCTCGAAACGGGTAATAAAACCCAACAACCTTTCCTGGCCAAGAGTCAGATTGGCCTCCAACTGGTTCATCCTAGCCTCGCTTTGCTCCAACTTCCCGCTCATCTCCTTAAATTTTGATTATATCAACTCTCCAATCTTTTGTAAAGTGTTGCTTTGCTCTTCGATTGCTGCGGCATTTGCCCGTGGTTCCGGAACACAATCAATATCATCCTCTGAAGCCACATTAATAACAGGTTCCGGGGTGGCTCTGTTCCTTCGGGCTCTCCTTTGAGCCTCAACTTGCTCTAACTGGGCGACTAAAGTACGCCTTCGCTCTTCCGAATCCTCATCGGTTTCTACCTGATCAGCAGATCTAGAGAGTGCAGGTGGCGGCAGGTGGGCGGTGTTACGGACCGCGACTAGGCCAACTCGTGTGAATTCATAACATTTGGACAAACATTCGCGTGATTGAGGATAAAAACTTGGTGCCCTTCCGGATGATAACCCGCTCCGGGAGGGCCGAATAGTTACATTTTGAGCAGGGGGCTCCTCCAGAACTGACGACTGAGCCCTCGGTAACACAACAAAATCATCATTAAATTGAGGAATAGGATCCTCCTCAATTTCTTCATAAAAAGTATCTTCATCAGAATTCCGAGTAGTCATGAAAATAGAAATCCAAACTCAGCAATAAAGCTCTCAATGGGATAAAAATCTCGGTCCCCACGGACGGCGCCAAACTGATCTAGTCTAAAAATATTTTGGGTATTTATTTTTAGGTCAGTCAATTTATAATTTACTCGAAATTAGATTGTTGTGGGGACACGAGCGATATACGAGGTTGGGCCCACAATGTGTGAGCTTACGTCCTCGGGAGAGCAAAGCTCTACCTTGGTTTCCACTATAAAAATCAAGCGGTACAAGTAGAATGAGGTGATAATGATAATACGGGCAAAAACGGCTCGAAAAACGATCAAATCTGCAGTCGCGTTCCCCTGGACGCGAGTGAACAACGAGGCAGGCAGGCTTGTCGCGACCAACACGGTTGGGCGCGAGGAAACCACTGGTCGCGGGTACTCACTGGTCGCGACTATGCTATTTGGTCGCGAGTGGGCGATTGATCGCGGGTCTGAACAGGTGATCGCGGCTAAGTGCGATTGGGCGCGACTAAGAGCGTTTGGTCGAGAGTCAAGGGTCAGGTTCTGCCTTGGGAAGTGTGATAAAAGTCCGAATCCCGTCCAAGTGCACCGAACCTTGTATTTATAGAGAAATCCAGCCCAACTCCACTTACTTGAGCCTATAAGCCTATTTACTCCACTAAGAGCAAAATAATTAAATATTATCCAATTATAATATAGCAAACGCCATGTTTATCCCGAAGCATCGGGAACCAATCCCGGGCAAAAACGGCTCGAAAAACGATCAAATCTGCAGTCGCGTTCCCCTGGACGCGAGTGAACAACGAGGCAGGCAGGCTTGTCGCGACCAACACGGTTGGGCGCGAGGAAACCACTGGTCGCGGGTACTCACTGGTCGCGACTATGCTATTTGGTCGCGAGTGGGCGATTGATCGCGGGTCTGAACAGGTGATCGCGGCTAAGTGCGATTGGGCGCGACTAAGAGCGTTTGGTCGAGAGTCAAGGGTCAGGTTCTGCCTTGGGAAGTGTGATAAAAGTCCGAATCCCGTCCAAGTGCACCGAACCTTGTATTTATAGAGAAATCCAGCCCAACTCCACTTACTTGAGCCTATAAGCCTATTTACTCCACTAAGAGCAAAATAATTAAATATTATCCAATTATAATATAGCAAACGCCATGTTTATCCCGAAGCATCGGGAACCAATCCCGGACAAGATATTATTCAGAAATACGATTAGAAAATTCCTGAAAACCTCGTATGTCAGTTATTTGCCGCCAAATAGTGAATACGCAGCCGCATAACATCATTGCACCCGACCGGTGCGCTCCCGGGTGGCAAATTACGAAAATACCCCTGGCCCCGTCCGGGGCTGAAATGACACGAAACATCTCAAAATGCTTACAGAAGCTTTATACGGGGCCCGGCGAGCCAGAATTGCGAGAATACCACTTGAGAATGCCATCCGACAAAAATATGAAAATACCGTAAATACCAATAACCACGTCGGAAGAGCCCCCGGGTAAGGATAAACACAAGGGAATATACCCGGGTAATATCACATGCTGTATATACAAAAGGATAAAGTTCGAAAACGGAATGATCGTTCAAGCAATAACAACGTGACTTCATGCCAAAAGCATTTACACTATAGTTCAATCGCATAAATAATAGTATAACCAAGTTATTCTTTGTACTAACAACATGTTTTCAAGTTTTATCAACATCAATTCAAATTTAATTCAAATCAAAATCATCACACCTAGGACATTTGGAACTATGTGAAAGATTATCCAAATCATATTCAACCAAATGACATTGTAAATTTGGTAAAACCAAGTGTATTCAAACTAAATAAACTCTAACATCATGAATGCATGTTTTATATAGAAAAACATTTAGTTTGAAAACATAATGATCGTGCAAGTCATAATAACGTGACTTCATGCCAAGAGCATTTAAACTAATGTTCAATCGCATAAATCATGGTATATCCAAGTTATTCTTTGTTCTAACAACATGTTTTCCATGTTTTAACAACATCATTTCAAGTTTAATTCAAATCAAAATAATCACACCTAGAACATGTGGAACTATGTGAAAAATGAGACAAATCATATTCATACAAATGACATTGTAAATTTGGTAAAACCAAGTGTATTCAAACTAAATAAACGCCCACATCACGAATACATGTTGTATATACAAAAACATTAAGTTCGTAAATGGAATGATCGTGCATGTAATAACAACGTGACTNGGGCCCAAGAGGGTGAATTTTGGGCTTAATTTGCCTATAAATAGGAGTCTTAAGGCATTAAGAAGGGACTTTTGGACTTTTGAATATTGATCACGCATCCCAAGGTGAAAACTGCTCTTCTGTCGCGACTAAAACTCCTTGACCGCGACCAAACATCGACTCGCGACGAGTCAGCCATAAACCTGACTCGCGACGAGTCAGCCACAGACCTGATTCGCGACGAATCTGCCTCACTCCCTTATCCCAGTTTAACCACGCGGCCGCGACGAATCTGCCTTTCATCGCGAGTGGCTCCCTGCCGCGACGAGTCCACCTGTCTGCACTATTCATTCGCGTCCAGTGCGACGTAACTACACATTCGATCGTTTTTCGATTCGTTTTCACTCGTTTCACCATTATCATCTCATTGTATTTGTATCACTTGATTTTTATAGTGAAAACCAAGGTAGAGCATCGCTCTCCCGAGGACGTAAGCCCACATATTGTGGGCCCAACCTTGTATATCGCTCGTGTCCCCACAACAACATAATCTACGAATTAATCATAAATTGACTTATCTAAGAATAAATATATAAAACATTTTTAGACAAGATCATGGCAGTTTCGCCGTAACAGAGCTTTTGGCAATTTCACCATACTAGAGCTTTTGGCAGTTTTACCGTAACAGAGTTTTTGGCTGTTTCGCTGTAACGGAGTGCTTTTGGAAGTTTCGTCGTAACGGAGTGTTTTTGGCAGTCCGGATCGTTTTCCGACCCACTTCCAACTTGATTATTGATATCACATCATTTTAATTGTATTCTTTTAATATCATAATGAAAACAAAGGTGGAGCATTGCTTTCCCGAAGACATAAGCCCGCACATTGGGGCCCAACCTCGTATATCGCTCGTGTCCCCATAATAATTAAATTCCGAGTAGAATTAAAAAATTGACTGATCTAAAAATCAACACACCAAAATATTTTTGGTCGAGATCAGTTATGTTAGCGATTATTTAGTTTGAATACACTTGGTTTTACCAAATTCACAATGTCATTTGTATGAATATGATTTGGTTCATTTTTTACATAGTTCCACTTGTTCTAGGTATAATGATTTTGATTTCAATTAAACTTGAATTGATTTACACCAAATAACTTGCACGATCAATCCCTTTTCGAACTTACATTTTTCTAGGTATGATCTTGCAAGTGATAACAACATGACTTCATGCAAAGCATTTAAACTATAGTTCAATCGCAAAAATAATGGTATAACCAAGTTATTCATTGTTCTAACAACTTATTTTCATGTTTTAACAACAAAAATTCAAATTTAATTCAAATCAATATCATCACACCTAGGACATTTGGAACTATGTGAAAGATGATCCAAATCATATTCATACAAATGACATTGTAAATTTGGTAAAACCAAGTGTATTCAAACTAAATAAACACTAACTTCACGAATACATGTTGTATATAAAAAAACATTAAGTTCGAAAACGGAATGATCGTGCATGTAATAACAACGTGACTCCATCCCAAAAGCATTTAAACTATAGTTCAATCGCATAAATAATGGTATAACCAAGTTATTCTTTGTTCTAACAACATGTTTTCATGTTTTATCAACATCAATTCAAGTTTAATTCAAATCAAAATCATCACACCTAGGACATTTGGAACTATGTGAAAGATGATCCAAAAACATATTCATACAAATGCCATTGTCAATTTGGTAAAACCAAATGTATTCGAACTAAATTAACGCTAACATCATGAATGCATGATGTATATAGAAAAACATTATGTTTGAAAACGGAATAATCGTGCAAGTCATAATAACGTGACATCAAGCCAAATGCATTTAAACTATAGTTCAATCGCATAATTCATGGTGTTATCGCTGCTAAAAATTGGCAATAACAAAATTTAGACCCCTTTTACGGATAGGGGTTGAACGAAAAAGTAATACGAAAGCAAGAAGTAAAAAGAAACGATTTTTGTAGGTGGAAAACCTTTCTGTAAAAGAAAGGATAAAAAACCACCCCGCCGTAGCCTTTGAATCCACTATAAATGTCAAGTTCGTAGATTTACAATAGGAGAACATGATGTAGAAAACCAAAGAAAAAAGATCATGTTTTGATGGCCGTAGTCGTAGGTTTCCCGGGCGAAAAAGATAAGAATAGCGGCGTCCTCTTTAGGTCAATAATCCAAGCTCCCCTCCTTAACACTTTAACCATGTTTATATAGGTGATTTTTCCAGCCCAATTATACCTAACTAGGCCCACCAATAATGGAGTCCAATAAATAATAATCCATTAATCTCTAAATTAGGCACAATGGTCCAATAAATAAGTTACCCGATCCAAATACCACGATAAGCTGTAAACAATGTCAATCATCAAAATATCTCGATCTGCTTTATTTCTCGACTTGTGAATTACTATATAGATATATATGTGTCATCGAATAATAAATATCTCAGTGTGATATCAGAAGTCCCCTGATTTGTGTAGTCGAAATATTCGAGTACACAAATCATAAATTTACCCTGAGAATATTTTTGCAATAAACTCACAATAGTAGTATCGCATTTTGTTACTGAATATACGAGGCATGAGTGATTAAGCATATCTCAACTAAATAAATATTACTGACTGAATACCATCATCTCATGAAACTTCATATATATTTCTAAAATAATGAGAGGGGATATTATCTTCTTATAACTGAACCTGATATTATAATTCTCCAAAATCTCTCTATGAACTCTGTAACACTTATTTGATAACTTTTTGTTTCATTTGTTGTCTTTAAATTTTCCGATAGTTTCCGACCGTTGTTTAAGAGACTGATATATGAGAAATCTTTATATGCCCGAATAAACGACTTCACAATTCCTCATATAATAAATATGATTTTCTGATCATAAATAATAAAATATTTCTTGTTGCTGGGGTCATAGCTCAGAGTCCCATGTCATAAATAAAATTTAGTGAAATCCACACCATAAGGCAGTCATTTGATCATCTTTTTTGTAAATGAAAATATCTTTTCGTCAATTATGAAATCCAAGTCATAGGACCATCACTTTGTCATGTTGATCGTAAATGAAAATATACGATCATAAATTAGGAAAACCATCTCATAATACAATAAGAATACCCTTTAGATATTTTTCTATGCCACAAAAATACCAAGCTATAAAGAGAATCCCTGAAATCCTGGTGTTGGTCCTTAACAAGCGCCAACACCCCTTACTTAGATCGACTTGTCTCGCACTACTCCAAAAATATGCGTAGGAAGCCTTCACGATCCAAGTGAAAGTAGCGTCAGGTTCAGGGTACAATCCTTAGACTGACGTAAATCTTTCACTCCCACTTGGACAGATCAGGTGCCTCGCTCCAGAGAGACCTTTCACTACCTATGCGGAAGTAGCGTCAGGTTCAGGGTACAATCCATATACTAACGTAAATTTTTCACTCCCGCATAGATAGATCCAGTACCCTTGGCTTAGGTGGCCTTTAGAGGGTCGCGGAGCACGCAGATGTCTTTTCGCATATCTCAATAAACATCCAATATTGTTCTCACTTCTGGGTCTAAAAGAGCACCCAACAATCACGGGCCTCAACTAGCGCCCCCACTTAACTTCACTTCATAACTCAAGTCTCAACAAGCACCCGTGGGCCTCAAGTAGCGCCCTAATTCTTCTAATATGATCGGGTCTCAACAAGCACCCGTGGGCCTCAAGTATCCCCCATCACGTTACCTTTCGTGTATAAACTTGCACATATAATAGTCTCATAATGCATATGACTGACCTTTCCCATTCTCCTCCGCAAAGATAAGTAAACGTAGAAAACCTTCGCTGCCCGAATAGAAGTAGCCCCAGGTTCAGGGTACAATCCTTAGACTGGCGTAAATATTTCACTCCTATTCGGGTGGCTCAAGTTCCTCGCACTAGAGGACCTTCACTATCTAGACGAAAGTAGCGTCAGGTTCAGGGTACAATCCTTATACTGGCGTAAATTTTTCACTTCTATTCGGGTGGCTCAAGTTCCTCGCACTAGAGGACCTTCACTATCTAGACGAAAGTAGCGTCAGGTTCAGGGTACAATCCTTATACTGACGTAAATTTTTCACTTCCGCCTAGATGGATCCAATCCCCTAGACCAAAAAGTCCATGTGGAACAACGGAGGAGACGGATTGCCTTTCTCACTGCGGACTGTGACCAGCCTCCGATGAGGGCGCGACCCTCGACGGCGTGTCATGGAGGAGTCGGGAAAAGGGCTCCTGTGTGCCACAGAATCATGCTCGGAACGTGGCCGGCTGTCAAAAAATCGGGCCCCTTGACATACTCCAACAATATTCATATATAGACGATTCTGCTGCAGCGAGAGACTCTCCAGTTTAAAAAATATTTTGACACAGTATCCGATCTAACAAGTTTGAGATTGATCGACTAGAAGACAAGCGGTACAATGCATTTCTAATCTATTCTAAATTGTTTAGTTTCCATCCTCCATCACACTAAAATGCNGGGAATGACTATATAGAAATATATGTGTCCTCGAATAATAAATATCTCAGGGTGATATCAGAAGTCCCTTGATTTGTGTAGTCGAAATATTCGAGTACACAAATCATAAATTTACCCCGAGTATATTTTTGCAATAAACTCACAATAGTAATATCGCATTTTGTAACTAAATATACCATACATGAGTGAATAAGCATCTCAAATAAATAAATATTACTCACTGAATACCATCATCTTATGAAACTTTATATATACTTCTAAAATAATGAGTGGGGATATCATCTTCTAATTACTGAACCTGACAGTATACTTATCCAAAATCTCTCTCTCTAAACTCTGTAACACTTCTTTGATAACTTTTTGTTTCATTTGTTGTCTTAAAATTTTCCGATAGTTTCCGACCGTCGTTTAAGAGACTGATATATGAGAAATCCTTATATGCCCGAATAAGCGACTTCACAATTCATCATATAATAAATATGATTTTCTGATCATAAATAATAAAATATTTCTTGTTGTTGGGGTCATAGCTCAGAGTCCCCTGTCATAAAATTTAGTGAAATCCACACCATAAGACAATCATTTGATCATCTTTTTTGTAAATGAAAATATCTTATCGTAAATTATGAAATCCAAGTCATAGGACCATCACTTTGTCATGTTGATCGTAAATGAAAATACACGATCATAAATTAGGAAAACCATCTCATAATACAATAAGAATACCCTTTAGACATTTTTAAATTCCACGATAATACCAAGCTATAAAGAGAATCCCTGAAATCCTGGTGTTGGTCCTTAACAAGCGCCATCACCCCTTACTTAGATCGACTTGTCTCGCACTGCTCCAAAAATATGCGTAGGAAGCCTTCACGATCCAAGTGAAAGTAGCATCAGGTTCATGGTACAATCCTTAGACTGACGTAAATATTTCACTCCCACTTGGACAGATCGGGTACCTCGCGCTAGAGAGACCTTCCACTACCTATGCGGAAGTAGCGTCAGGTTCAGGGTACAATCCTTAGACTGATGTAAATTTTTCACTCCCGCATAGATAGATCCAATACCCTTGGCTTAGGTGGCCTTTAGAGGGCCGCGGAGCACGTAGATGTCTTTTTGCGTATCTCAATAAGCATCCAATATTGTTCTCACTTCTGGGTCTAAATGAGCACCCAACAATCACAGGCCTCAACTAGCGCCCCACTTAACTTCACTTCATAACTCGGGTCTCAACAATCACCCGTGGGCCTCAAGTAACGCCCTAATTCTTCTAATATGATCGAGTCTCAACAAGCACCCGTGGGCCTCATGTAGCCCCCATCACGTTACATTTCGTGTATAAACATGCACACATAATAGTCTCATAATGTATATGACTTACTTTTCCCATTCTCCTCCGCAAATTTAAGTAAAGGTAGAAAACCTTGGCTGCCCGAATAGAAGTAGCGCCAGGTTCAGGGTACAATCTTTAGACTGGCGTAAATATTTCACTCCTATTCGGGTGGCTCAAGTTCCTCGCACTAGAGGACCTTCACTATCTAGACGAAAGTAGCGTAATGTTCAGGGTACAATCCTTTATACTGACGTAAATTTTTCACTTTCGCCTAGATGGATCCAATCCCCTAGACCAAAAAGTCAATGTGGAACAACGGAGGAGATAGATTGCCTTTCTCACTGCGGACTTTGACCAGCCTCCGACGAGGGCGCGACCCTCGACGGCGTGTCATGGAGGAGTCGGGAAAAGGGCTCTCGTGTGCCACAGAATCATGCTCGGAACGTGGCCGGCTGTCAAAGAATCGGGCCCCTTGACATACTCCAACACTATTCATGTATAGAAGATTCTGCTGCAGCCAGAGACTCTCCAGTTTAAAAAAAATATTTTGACACAGTATCCGATCTAACAAGTTTGAGATTGATCGACTAGAAGACAGACAGTACAATGCATTTCTAATCTATCCTAAACTGTTTAGCTTCCATCCTCTATCACACTAAAATGCAATGAGCCTTACTCATATCTTACCAGTCCCCTAGTCGATTGATCTTGTGTTGTTAGAAAGGATACAAAAAAAAATAGAATATTTTAAAACGGAGGAGGATTTTTTTAAAAAAGATCAAAGAGTCTCGTCTATACATAATACTTGCGCAAATTGGAAATATGCCAAGTCTGTGGCAACTCCTCTCCGCTCATATCATAATCTCATACATTCATTTTCTTACCACCGCCGTAATCCGTTACGAAATATCTCATGCAAAGTACAACTTGCCAACATGCTTACTCATCTCAACATTCTTGATAGTGAGGGGAATTAATATACCGATCCCCCATATTCCGATAGGCAAAATGTTGACACCGATTCAATTTATGATAAATAGGAATTAATAAGTGCAATAGATAAATGAATTCCTTGAATAGATAGACACGACGTTCTAATCCTCCAGAATATGTAGGAAGAATTCTCATAATATTAGATTTCACTCCACTCTATAAATTTCCAAGTGGAATAGACTCCAAATTCCTTGTATTCTTTTCGTCACTATTATTGGTTAACATATCACAATCATAACATTATCAATTCAATTCAAAACTCTCATAACAACTTCATGTCCTTCCATATTGGCCAGGTGTTTGTATTCATAAGTCCCCAATGTTCATCGGTAATATTACGACATCATATCTGAATTCTTTAGAATGCTTCACTGAAAGAAACTAATCAATCGGTCTCTCCTTGCCAGTTAATATTCTACATATACCATCATTTTCGTAAAATTCACACTCAAATGATCTTAGTTCTCCTTCCCGAATAGAACTAATGTAAGTGTATCAAGATTCGGCCATTGGTAGTTTCCTACTAACATAATTTACTGACCGATGCTATATGTCATTGTGTCTAACCAAGTTTGTTTTCTCAAAACTTCTCTTGACAGTACAAACTATAAAACCAACGGCTTCCCAGGAAAAGATGGTGACATAAACGATTCTTTACTTTAATACTCCTCAAAATTTCACAAGTTGATCGACATTGGACAATATTAATTTATTTTCGTCATGCAGATACATAAGACCAAGAACATTCCTCCCATTTCTCAGAAACCCACATCTAGGAGGGCTAAACATCATATCATACTTCCACAAGATACTAAAACATTTGTTCGTATGCTTAACATGATTTCCGCATTGTCGACTCTTTATACGTATTCCTTGATGTAGACTTCGAAACATTCATCGATCGTATCCTTAAAAATTAATCCACCTAGGTTGATATGTGCTTCCCTCATTCTTCAAATACAAAAGGCATAATTAAGAAACTCAAAATCGCACCTCGAATCTATCATCATGCCAACTCTCCATGTATTATTCAACTTTGGGACAACCAATGGGTTTGTGATCCAATATACGTATCTTACAAGCTCGATCAGTCGTGCTTGCAACAAACTTCCAACCTATTGATCAATTGTCTTTTCATTCTTAGGTGAGAACTTCTACTTCTTCTAATGAATCATTTTCAATCTCTTGTGACATCTCCATTTCAAACTGTTTTAATAACCACATGTTTCATCAGCTTATTGTTTTTTTTATACTTCCGAGAAGACCTCATCATTTGAATCTATTCATGTTTTCTGATAAAATATCCACAATTCAAACAGATTTCTTCGCACTTGAAATTACATAAGAAATTGGCACATGAAATTACAACAAGAACGTGTTAACTCCATGTCTCCTTTCATCTTTCTAATACCCGGGGGATAAAAAACTTCATCTTCAAATGAGGCTTGAATACAATAACCCCGAAAAAATATAAATCACTCTTTTAGAATATATTTATAAGGGATAATAAGAAGATCCACCACTACGAATACCACCATTAAATTCCTCGATAATTTTTTATCTTCCAAAGAGATTAGGAGAGGAATAGATTCTTCGGGAGCATCAACAATGTTCTTAAATCCGACTAACATAAAATGTAATGGCCGGGGTTTAATAGTTCAACTCAATAATGTCGTAGGTGAATTAAGAAGGCAAGTCCCATAAATATATATTTCCGGAATAATACTATTCCAAACGATCATTAAAAGAAATTTGAAGAAGGGGAGTTCCATAAAAATAAATTTCCGAACGAATACTATTATGGGCAATTAACAAAATATATAAATTCGATGTCCCCTTCACGATATATAACTCCAAACAAGTAACCTTGATAGATAACTCCATAAAGGAATTTAGAATGATCAATTAATCACCAATGGCAGATACAGTGATGCTACGACTAATAACCAATTACTTGAAGTCCTTATAAATATTATTCCGGACGAATACCATTCCGGATAATTAAGACTATTCTGAACGAATACCATTTCGGATGATTAAGAACAACAATTAGATACATCATTCACGATATGCTCACTGCTATCAATAACATGACAATCAAATAGAGTTTAATCCAATTTCCTTAGTCTAATAATGCTTTTTAACTGCAAATCATCAAATAAAATTCCGAGGGTTGCAAAACTCTATTAGTTTTCGTTATAATCGCCATTATGTTAACTGTATGGTACCTCATTAAAGCAGACCCACACGATCGAAATAAGGAGCTTTAATCGATGAAGGCATGTAATATTTCTCAAACAACATGGAAACCAGGGTGAAACGACCACTTCACGAAATGCTTAAATCTCCTTTAATGATGTGCAAAAGCCTCAGATAGTTCGTATTACCATTAAGGATGCATTAACCTTCGCTAGACTTTGAGTATCGAAACTTAAACCACCGAAGCCATAGATAACATGACTTAAACATATAAAGAACTCAATAAAATTTCTTGATAGAATTCCATAGAGCAAAATAATATTCTGTGATATCAGTTTCTTCTAATTGATAACCATATAAATAGGCTCATAGCTGAAAACCAAAAAATTATGCATCATAGTCTTTGATAATGATATATTGCGCTCTTTCAAATATTCTTTAATCATGAACAAACTGAATACATACAAAGGCAAGCTTCTGGATGTTCTTTCGAATTCAAAATACTTTGATAAACACCGAGCAAGTAGATACCTAATAAATGCCCTCCCGGATGAATTCCCGCTCAGAGAAGGATGAGTAATGATTTCACCGACCAGGGGTTCTTCCGAAAGTATTAATTGAGTCCCCGGTAATACATCGCCCTCGTTTCTTCAAATTATCAGAGGGTTCGGCATTGTTATCGACCCTCGACAGTGAAAAGATGCTAAAATACTCTCTACATGATTTAATCTAAGAAATATTCAAAATTTATCCAATCTACCACTAAATATTTGCCGTAACGACTTCAAGGCACCCAAATTACGAAAATGACCCTAACATCAATTTATCCAGGAATCTTCCAAAAATATTGATAATGTCATTAGGAACTTTTATATGCGATTCCAGGGCCTATAAATTACGAAAACACAATATCCCCGGGGTGTCCAAAATATAAAATACCTCCAAAGTTACTTTATCTCAAAATATTCAGAATAAATTGGAAGACGCTCCATAAGATTATCGGGGTATCTAAATTACAAAAATATCCCCGTGCAATATCAATAGTGATCTTCATAGTTCATTGCAAAAATAATCATCCCTTTTTAATTCGTCGTTGTGGCAGAATATCAAACCAACAATTTCACATTTTTTGTGATGTCTTTGCAATACTGTGAAATCAAATAGAAATGAACTCTAATCAACTCAAGTGTCTTCAGTCTGAAGACTCAACTCCGACTCCACCAATCAATTAGAAAAGAACAAACGTGCATCAA
This sequence comes from Utricularia reniformis, assembly GCA_009725065.1. Taxonomy (NCBI): domain Eukaryota; kingdom Viridiplantae; phylum Streptophyta; class Magnoliopsida; order Lamiales; family Lentibulariaceae; genus Utricularia; species Utricularia reniformis. The sequence goes on along the minus strand of RWGZ01001702.1, from coordinate 650,521 downwards.
ACTTGTGATTTTTATGAGTGCATTGAACACAAAGCCATGAACCATAATCCCGCTGTAAAAGCGTTTAAATTATTAATATTTGTGATATAAGAAAAGAAAACCGATAGGAAACTAATATAATCTTCGTCCCGGCAAGTGTAGGCTAAATTCCCCCCTTTGTTAAAAGAAAAGAAAACCGAGAGTCATAATATAATATTTCAAAAAACGACCTATAATTATGAGCAAGACCATAAATTTCCCCATAAAAAACCAGGAACTTTTATACTTCTTGTTTGTAATATTGATTTCCCTTGCGTTTCCAATAATGAAGTAAATCTCCAATTTCTCGAACCATTAATACTTGTATTTGCTCAACATTTTGTATATCATAGAATCTCACATAATATAACTTGATCAAACTCGATCTTGATTGTTCTAATTATGGTAATAATCGACAATGACGATTATGGATAAGAAAATCTCTAACATTCATGAAATTATGACAACTCCAATAACAAATGAGAAAATCCGTGTCATCCAGACGAGAATATCTTGAATATTCTGATCATAAATAAAAACGTTAACTCTGAAACTTGTGTGTCTCGGAGAAGACAAATATCTTTCTACACATCCAGAACAACATCATTTCATATGTCGCTTTGTTATCTTTTCTAAGATTTTCTTGATATCCATAAGATTTTTTATTAGTTAAATAATTTGTTGTTAAGGCGGTGATAACCGACAACCAAATTAGGATGATAATACACACGAGTCATCTAATAAATTATTCTGAATATAATAGGGAGAATACCAGACTGAAGAGATTATCATATTATCATAAGAGTCACATCATCACAATCCATAAGATAATAAAATCCATCTTCTTTGGATTATGCAATTTAAATTCACAATAAATAAGATCTATCGATATACACTTTCCACAGCGAAATCTGTTCAGAACATTGAATAATCTTTCTTGATCAATATGACTAAATCTTAAAGTGATCCAATAGTAAAATAATTAAATACATATCAGAATTCTTAAATAACGGATTCTGAAAAATCAAAAGAAACATTGTCATATTTATGCTGATAGTTTGAAATTTGAAATAATTACAAAAACTGATCTTCACCATTGACAACGTAGAACAATGTGTCATTACTAATATACGTAAATTTCAGAATAATCCAACGGTAAAACTAAGCACTACATATAGAATATCACAACTCAATATATCAGAAAACGCAGATTGAAACTTTGAATGTTCGTCGTGAATTTAAAACCGAAAGAGAATTGAAAATCAATCTCCACTGTCTCGAACATTAATCAATACTTCTAGACTAATATAAATAAATTTCAGAAACATCCAACGGTCCAATTATGCAAACTAAATAGAATACCCGAACATCGCATTAATATAGGATTAGAAATAGCAACCATATATTCGGATAGTAAACCGAAATATGAAAGTACCATAAGAACTGCTTTTCACCAATCAGAAGACCGAAAGATATGTATCAAACCATGCTAAAAATTTCAGAACAATCCGATGTTACAACTATGAGATTCGAATCGAAAAACCAACTTTTGTATACTTGAAAAATCAGAAACAGTCACTTGTAAACCAACGTTAATTCGAATATCCAAACGACCATAAAATTCGATCTTTACCGTTCAGAACGGAGATAAATATGTTTATAACTATATACCAAAATTTCAGACCGATCCAATGGTTCAATAATCAGNGCAAAAGTTCTTCCCTAGGCACAACTCGTCGAGAAAACTCTTCACAAGGCACAGGTCATCGCAAAAATTCATCCCAAGGCACAAATCACCGAGAAAATTCTTTCCAAAGCATAATTCACTGCGATTTTTAGGACTTCGAACTTCGAGTTTCAACTCTGTCCCTAATTTCGAACCTGTTATTGCTGCTAAAAATTGGCAATAACAAAATTTAGACCCCTTTTACGGATAGAGGTCGAACGAAAAAGTAATACGAAAGCAAGAAGTAAAAAGACACGATTTTTGTAGGTGGAAAACCTTTCTGTAAAAGAAAGGATAAAAAACCACCCCGGCCGTAGACTTTGAATCCACTATAAACGTCAAATTTGTAGATTTACAATAGGAGAACATGATTAGAAAACAAATGATAAAAGATCATGTTTTGATGGTTGTAGTCGTAGGTTTCCCCGGGCGAAAAAGAAAAGAATAGCGGCCTCCTCCTTAGGTCAAAAATCCAAGCCCCATTAGGTCAAGAGTCCAAGAAAAAAACCCCCTTTTTTCTTTGTTTAACCATGTTTATATAGATAATTAATCCAGCCAATTATATCTCACTAGGCCCATCATTAATGGAGTCCAATAAATAATGACCCATTAATCTCTAAATTAGGCACAAGGATCCTATAAATAAACATCCTGATCCAAATACCACGATAAGTTATAAACAATGTCAATCATCAAAATATCTCGATCTGCTTCATTTCTCGACTTGGGAATGACTATTTAGAAATATATTTGTCATCGAATAATAAATTTCTCAGGGTGATATCAGAAGTCCCCTGATTTGCTTAGTCGAAATATTCGAGTACGCAAATCATAAATTTACCCTGAGAATATTGTTGCAATAAACTCATAATAATAGTATCGCATTTTGTAACTCAATATACTAGGCATGAGTGATTAAGCATATCTCAAATAAATAAATATTACTGACTGAATATCATCATCTCATGAAACTTCATATATATTTCTAAAATAATGAGTGGGGATATTATCTTCTTATAACAGAACCTGATATTATAATTCTTCAAAATCTCTATCTATGAGCTCTATAAAAGTCTTCGATGACTTTTTGTTTCATATGGTGTCTTTAAAATTTATGATAGTTTCCGATAATCGATAAGACTCCTGGTATATGAGAATATCTTGATATGCTCGAATAAACTACTTCACAATTCCTCATATAATAAGTATGATTTTCTGAACACAAATAAT
>RWGZ01001702.1:625299-647109 GCA_009725065.1 Utricularia reniformis | reverse complement strand
GAATGCAAAGAAGAAACTTTCTTTTTTGAATCCCTTTCTTTTCTCTTCGCTAGAATGAGATGTTTGAGATGGAATCTGATGAGATAATGATATGAGAAAGCCATGATTTTATCATAATGGGGGAGGATGAACCTCATATGGGAGATCCTTCTATGGCAAGTTTGAATAACCACCCTATAATTGATCATGTTTTTCAATATTATTTTTAAATTTTTCTTTAGTCGCGGTGCCCCCACAAATGTGGAGGGATCAACCTAACAATTCCCCCTCCCGACACATGGATGAATCTACAAGTCAACCCGCAACTGGACACTACTCAAGTTTGTCTTAACAAAACATTTGTCATCATATATGATCTATTATCTTTAGTATGGATCTTCGTAAACCTCAATCACATCTTCTCCAATACTTTGTGAATCCAATGATATCTCAAAATAAATATGTTTGGATCTTGAGTGAAATGAACCATTATTCGTAAGATGAATCATGCTTCTATTCTTTGAGTCGAATTGTGAAAATTTGTCGCAATTGTCCTTGCAATTGTAAAACTTTGAAATTCGTAGTGAATTCTATACAATTCTTCTCGATAAAGGGTAAATTCTCATCAACCAAGAGGAAATACACTGGGACTTAGTCGTTGATGGTGGTTTTCTGTAAAATTTGCTAATTCATCGGGACTTCAATTTAATTTGCAAATCTTGAAACTTAGAGCATTTTCTCACGACTTCTTCCAAAAAAAGTAACTCACTTTCTTGAGAGCCTCTATTTATAAAAGAAACGAAGTCCAATACTCTATGCTAGGCTCAAAGCTCATTTATGCTTGTTTGACCACTAAAAACATCGTTCGAATCCAAATAGCCTCTGAATCAACTCAAACACCTCTTGCAAATTTCAAAATTTCCTAGAGATACCTCTAATCGGAACCTCTTGGGGAAGTGTGTCCGGCAGCCCGGGGTATCCAAATGACCTAAATACCCTCATGCATATCCATAGTCTTTGATTTATATATTCAACCTATGAGTGGTAAACTATCACATCTCATTCCTAGCACGCACTTCCATGATCCGCTCGATGGTCCATTAAGAAAACCATCACTATAGAACGGTCCATGTCGTCGATAGGGTCAATTTGACACTAAGAACGTTGAAATTTGATTCCACCGGGATCCGACCGCTTCTTCACACTATAAATACCAAGTTAGATTCCTTACAAACCCACAATTCCTCGTGAGCAACCTGTCTTTTTTTTCTCTTAGATTTCCGAAATTTGTTCCCAATAGGGGTGTGCGTGGATCGGGTAACCGACTCGATCATCATTTTTTTGATTCGATCCGATGGATACGGATCAGAAAAATATTGATCCAAAACCGATCTGCGATAGTGGATCGGTTTGCGTATCGATTTACAGATCGATTTGCGGATACCTTAATCTTTATTTTTAAATTATAATTTATTATAAGAAATTATTTCAATTCCAAGTGGATGAGCAAATAAAGTAATTAAGAAAGAAATTTATAATAAGAAAAAAATATTTTAGTTAATATAATGTTTTAACTTTCCAATTTTTTTTTTTAAAATAGTATATAATATAATATAATATTATATAACATAATAGAATATAGAATAATATAACATAATATAATATAATAGAAATATTGGATCGGATCTGATCGGATATGAGTTTTGAAAAATCGTATCCGATCTGAAACCGCATCCGACCCGATTCGATTAAGTATTTACAGTTTGGATTTCCGAAAAATCGGTTCGGTTATTGATGAGAACTTTAGGATCGGGTACCTTGTGATGGGTAAGGCCCAACAACCGTTGGGCCGATTCAATAGTGAAAACGAATTCCTACAGCCTATTTACACACTTAAGGAAGANTAATCTCCCAGCCAATGGTGTGCCGCCACGTAATACTGCCCAAGACAGCGACAGTACGGAGCGCACTCATCACGCCTCTTGAACTATCGAATGTGAAGAGGCGCGGGCCGAGATATTAATATTTAAAGAATAACAAAGATAGAAATATAACTTAAATATACGTTATTAAGTTTCAAATGTAATTGACTCATACACTAAGGGAAAGATCGGTCTCCTGCACTCTCACTGTCTACATGCACGGTCCATTGTTCTCATGAATGTGCAAACATCATGTGATCGGCCTTGTATCACCTCTGCGATTGGCAATCAAGGCCGAGGGGCTAGTGATGAGAACTTTAGGATCGGGTACCTTGTGATGGGTAAGGCCCATCAACCGTTGGGCCGATTCAATAGTGAAAACGAATTCCTACAGCCTATTTACACACTTAAGGAAGAGCGGCCCGATGTTCAATGAGAGGACCAAAGATAACCTTAATGAAATAAAGCGTTTTCTGCCAGCTGGCTCCTGGGTTCGGTCCGAACGGTTAGAACGGTTACAAACTCACGTTTTCCACGCTTCGGGCCTTCCCACGTTTACCACGCTTCGGGCCCGATCACGCAGATCACGCCTTGGTCCGAACATCGTTTTACATCCCGCGATAACAACCTCTAACAAACATGTCAGAGGCGGTTACAGAGCTTGATTTACACACGCTATAAACTCTATAAATACAGGGCAAGACGACGGAAATAGCAGGACCCTTTGGATGCAGAAGAACAGGCCGTTACCCTGCCGGAATTCTTACCGCTTTCTTTTCCTTGTCATTTTCATTAAGCCTCTGTTGTATTCCTTATGAATTATTCGATTAGTGAGTAGGCTAAGAGCATAATCTGCTCTTAGTCAAGTGGTTTTCACCCCAATTCCTGGCGTTTCCACTATACATCGCTGTGCATTTACTTATTTTCAGCTTTTAATCGTCTTGCACATCTAAAACAAATAAGAACCGAGTTCGTTTGCTAAACGAACCGGACGACTGTTGGTACCCCCTAAAAGGGACCATAACAATGATAATCAATAATCCTTCTCTCTTGTCTTTGTGGTTCTTGTATAACAGATGAAACTGTTTGAGGAATTATATTCAGCTCATAAGATCGAAATTGCGCTACGCTTTCTGCCAGGTTTGTCATACGATATATTGCAGTAGCCATCATTTTCATCATCCTGTTAGGTGTGGAGATCGATATTGATATCGATCGGTTACACTTAGACGAGGACCGATTGGCAATGTGGTCGATTGGGGCACACATGGAAGACGGGATGATCGGTATTGGTACCGATCGGTCGAGGACCGAAGTACGCAATACCGAATGTAACAAAAAGGACCGAAGCAATCGGTAGAGGACCGATGGCACGTGACCCGAAGATATGAGATGGAGGCAATCGGTCGAGGACCGAACTGAGATATGGTGGGGCTCATTAGTCAAAGATATCGGCAGTTATGGAAAGAGATATTGAAGGAAATAATATCATATCAAATCAGTATATATGGACGCATATATATGATTTGATTATGAATAATCATATATGGAAATATGATCAANCACCCCAATTCCTGGGGTTTCCACTATACATCGCTGTGCATTTACTTATTTTCAGCTTTTAATCGTCTTCCACATCTAAAACAAATCAGAACTGAGTTCGTTTGCTAAACGAACCGGACGACTGTTGGTACCCCCTAAAAAGGGACCATAACAGTTTGGCGCCGTCCGTGGGGACGATTCTCTAATCCCATTTGAGTTTTCTACCAGGGATAGGATAATCAAAGGCATGGCGACTGGAATTTCGACCAATGATAGTGACGTGCTTCCCGACAGTCTCCCAGCACCAACATTCTCTTTAAAGGATCTGGAAGCTGTCGTCATGAAGGTGATACTGGAAATTACGTCGGAGAAAAGTGGAACATAACCACCGGCTGTATCAAGCCCTGTTCCCAAAAGCAGAGGATACGAGAGTGATCCTGACGAGCGCAGTACTGATGAAGAAGAAATCATCAAGCGTTGAGTGACAATGAGGAGACCTAGATATCGGTCTACACCTCCTCCCCCAGCCAGAGCTCTAACTCCCGCGCCTGGAAATGATCAGGAGCAGATGCAGCGACGAATTGATGAGCTCACCAGGGAGTTGGAGAGCATGCGTGCGCTGAGGGATTGCAACCTAATCTGGGACGCAATCCTGGTTTATTCAACAGGGCCATGGAGGCCCATATCAGGAGAAATAAGGATGATGACTGGTGGCATAATTTGCATGTGGTCCAGGCATCTTCTCATCAATCTGAAGGCGTGTCGGCCTCCTTGGGAGATTTGATGCTCCCCTTTTCTGAGGAGATCTGGGCAGCAGTCTCAGATCGGCATTATCGCAACATCGAGGGGTTGCCGACATTTCGTGGTGATGGTGATCCAATCGATCACGTTGCCGATTTCGAATTGCGCATGGGAACAGTTCGGGCCTCGGATTCACTGAAGTGCCGCATCTTCGCGGCAGGATTACAAGGCGATGCCCTAACGTGGTTCAAGAATTTGCCGGCCCGATCCATATAGTCGTATGGCGGATTTATTTTGGCCTTCTCTGAGCAATTTGCTCCAAATGTAGGACCGCCCCGAAGCAGACATGAACTGTATCAGCTGAAATATATCCCGGCAAAAATGAGTCTTCGGTCCTTCATGGAGAAATTCAACAGGACCGCCCGGGGTATCAAGCTCGAGCTTCGGGATAAAATCAATATTCTACAGCAGGTCCTAGGACCGTGCGGCCTTTCGGTCAGTTTGGTAAAGAGCCCACCATCCACCTTGGGAAAAATTCTTCAGAAAATCAACAAGTATATTAAGGTGGATAAAGCGCTGGGGCTGGATTATCGGAAACCTAGCGGGATTTCTAAACCCACAGGTGATCATAGGGTTTCCTACCCTAAGAAGCAGTCGCGAGAAGTAGCGGCTGTAAGCGAAAAAGACGTCCCCCCGAAGCAGGAGGACAATCGGGTGTATTGCGAGCTCCATCATAATCGCGATCACCCGACCCTGAAGTGCCCGCTGTTGAAAGAGACAGTAGAGACAATGAGTAAAGAAAAGCCCGACCGGAATGTTCAGAAGGGCAAGCGAGTAGAATCCCCCCGAAGGGGCCACCAAGGTGACGATCGTCACAGGCCGCGGGGAAGAGATAATCGGGGACAACCCCGAAACTACAACGATCGGACGGAGGACCGAAGGTCTCCTCCCCCAGAGCAAGAAAGAGGCCAACACGGTCGTGAGAACCGTGGTCAGGGCCAAAGAAGAAGAGGGCGGGGCCGCGCCGGTAGAGCCCCGCAGAACGAGGGTGGAAGACAGGAGCAGACCGCTCCACCACCTGCGGTAACTGGTGCCCAACCTCCTCGAAATGAGGTGGCACCGAGAGAAGTGGCCGAAGATATTTATGTTATCTCTGGTGGTTTAAGAATAAATGAATCGGTCTGGGACCGAAAGAGAACTGCGCGCGGAGACTCTGCTGAGAGCTCCGAGTCGGTGGCGCTGGTGAAATATGATCCCATGGAACGGTCCTCCTTCTTCAGAGAGGACATTACTTTCACCCTGGCTGATCGGGAAGGGATCATGGATCCATGTGACGATCCCCTTACCATCACTGGGATCATCGGGAATCGTCGTGTCCACAGAATTTTAGTGGATACTGGGGCTTCGTGCAATCTAATGAAGCGCGAGGTCGCCGAGATGTTGGGAGCGGCTGCTCACGATCTCCCGATCGCTAACATCACTCTTTGGTCGTTCGACCAAAGGAGCGTTATTCCGTGCAGGAAGATGTTATTCTCAGTTACTCTTGGAGAGCCATCCAAGGACCGGTCGGAAGACATGGAATTCATTATCGTTGAAGTCGACTTGACTTACAACACTATTATTGGACGGACTGGCCTTAGTAAGTTTGAGGCGGTCCCTTCTACTTATCACATGATGCTCAAATTCCCCTCTATTCATGGAGTTATTTCCGTTAAGGGGGATCAGAAAGTAGCTAGGCAATGCTATATGAGCTCGTGCCGAACTTTGGCACCGGTAAAAAGGGCCCGGGTGGATCTGCTGGAAGAGTTGCCGCACCCGAGGCAAGCAATGGAACCCGTAGGGTTCAAATTGATCAACCTGGTTGAGGATGACTCAACCAAGACAACTCGCATCGGGGCACATCTGGCCCCTGACTTTGAAAAAGAACTTATCCACCTGTTGAGAAGCCACGTGGATATATTCGCATGGACCCCGGACGATGTTCCAGGGATTGACCGATACGATAGCGAACAAACGAGTCCTCCCAAGGGAATTCTTTGAAGGCGATCTCGTCCTCAGAAGCATTAAGGCGCAGAGGAACGTTGGAAAGCTGGACAGAAATTGGGAGGGACCGTATCGAATATCGAAGAAATTGGGATCAGGTGCATATAAACTTGAAACATTGGATGGTATAGAGGTCCCTCGAACTTGGAATGTCATGAATTTAAGGCGATATTTCTTGTGAATTTTCGATTAATATGTTTGACTCAATGAAATACATTCTCTTAAACGTAAGTAGAAACAAGTAAGTACAAATACAAACTATTTCTAATGGAATGATGGACCGATCTTGAAGTTGGGTGGAGTAGGACGAATCTGGACTGATGACCGAAGCTTCTTGTCCGCAAGGCTCCCAAGTTGTAGTGATCGCTCTGACGAGTCAGATGCTCCTGCATTTGCCCAGCCCCATGGATGAGTTGTCATTCTCCCAGAACTCATTACGAACTAAAACACTCCCTTCAACGGTATTCAGTCTTTAGGAATGACCCTTTGTACCTACGACATCTGCTACGATAAAAGGAATGGTAGTCATCATATCGAGACATAAGATCGGTCCTAATATAAGACGTATTATGAGCAACGTTTGGCCAACAAAACCTAAGGGACTTTATTAGAACCAAGGTTCGGCCGAAGCTCGTAATGACTCATATTAAACGCAGACTACGCCTATCCAATCAGAATCGATATGAATAAACCAAACATAACGTATGGGACCGATGGTTAACTACCTGTGAGTGTCCCCGATCTTATACTTAGTGATTAAAACAACTTTGTTAAAGTAAAACTTATTAGTTTATTTAGAAGTTAGTTATGTCACTTCATTCTGGTGATTAAAATAATCAGAGCTGAAGAAAAAAAAGCTTTATACTGAATAAAGAGTAAGGCAGATACAAAGTAATGACTAGATCTAACTAATCTGCCCTTCCTCTTTATCTTCCACTTCGGGTTCCTGGGGTTCGGTCCGGGCCGCGAGCCGCTTCAATTATTCTTCTTGATCGGCCACCTTCTGGTTGACCGTTCTCTCCATCTCTTCAAAGAGATAGAAGAAAGAGTATTCTTCCAGAACAGGATCTTCCAAGGTCGGAATAACCTGAAACTTGCCATCTCTTTCAAGTGGCTCGATAATCTTCCATCACTAGTCCGAAGGGGAAAGCCCGAACGTCTGAATAACTTGCTCTCGCATGTTATCCAGATACTTTGCAGTATAAACCCCGTGTATGTTATCCGCTAAAGCGAATAACAAAGGGGACTGAGCGAACCCTAGAACCGCTTCCCGGACCGAACCTTCGGTCGAAGTGCGGGCCCTTGTCAACTCCTCTTCCAAGGCCGTCTTCTCTTCTTGGGCCCGAAGGAGAAGCTCGTTCAGCTTATTCCTCTTCTCCTGGGCCCGACCTTGGACTTCGTTGATTTCTGCCTCTTTGGCCCGCAGCTTGGCCTCCAGGTCGGCAATACGTCCCTGAGCTGTTTGTCCCGTCTTCTTCAGCTCAGAGACCTTATCAGCTAAGAGTGAGATCTCCGTCCCGGCTCTTAGCAACTCATTGTCAAGTCGGTCACGGTCCTCCCGTACCGTGACCAACTCAGTATGCTTTATTTCAACTTGGCTTTTTGCAAGGTCAAGTTGATCTTGGACTTGTTGGGATACAACGCTACCACCCTGGTTCTTCTCCACGGTGATAGCAGTTGTGAAAGCTTTCCTCAACATCTGAATAAGACAACGTATTCTTAAGTAAAAGTTCGGGCCTTCATGTCAAGTGAAAATTACCTTAGTGGTGAGGTCGAGGAAGCCTTCCATGATTTCTTCCCCAGTCACGTTCGCCTGGTTGTTCTCTGGGTTCTGCTCTCCATAAAGGCGGAAGTCCTTTAGGAAAGCAGTCCTCCAGGAGGTTAGCTTCTTCCCCTTACTGAACCTGTCCATCAGGCCCAGAGCAACTCCCCAGTCGGAGTTAGTCTTCGGGCCCGATCCAGGCTCCTTCAAAACGATCCCCTTGGTGGGGACCGGAGCGCCGTCCCCCTTTCTTAGCCTTTTCAACTCCTGCGGGGCTTCCGCTTCGGTCGCCCTTTTCCCTTTTCCCTTTTCCTAAGGGGACCGGCGGCAGGGAGACGTTCACCTTGAGCTGAGGACCGGGGAGAACCTTCTCCACGGGAACGGCTCCCTGCAGCAACAAAGTAATAGTTTTAGCGTTAATGAAGGAGGCATTACCGATTTGACAGAGGCTCGATAAGCTCAAAGAACGAATTCGAGCCTTTATCACCTCCTCTACCACTCCAAATGCCCGAAACGCAGGCCCGTCCCTAGATGAAGGTTGCCCTGTGCAGCGAAGGGTCAGCGTGCCCGCGCCGGTTGTTTGGATCGGGGGGTTCCCGGACCCCGAAGGGACCAGCGTACCCCCCGTTGCTGATTCACTTCCTTCAGCGCTGCCCGATGCTTCCCTTTGTCGCTCAGAAGGATGGACCGAAGCAGCTGCCATGCGTTTAAAGCGCGAGCTCGACATTGTCTCAGTTGAATCTGCAAAACAAATACATAAGGATCATGAAAGATTAAAATATAAACACTACTTCATTCCCGATCCTTCTGATGGATCTGAACTAGAAAAAACCCCTTCTGGGCTGGGGCTCCGTTCCTACCCGCAACACCTATTTCTATCAATCTTTTCTCCCGAAGCAGATCTATTCGCCTGAGGCGTGCTTCGGGAGGGGGGAACATCGCAAACGTGTTTGCGGTGTCCGTGCGGGAGGGGTTGAACCTACTTCGGTCCAACTGACCTATGCGTGGGTGGGTTAAGCGCGGCCATACTTTCAACAGATTCTCTTTGGGGACTGTTATCCACACATAGCAGGCCTCCCACGAATGGAGAGATTCTTCCTTATCTACAATTGCGCACTCTTTGGTGCGCACCGCTATATAATATAACTTGCGGCAACCTAACAGACCCTTCCCCTTTCGGGATCCTACCAAGAACAGGTTAATGAAGTGTTCTAGGGTCGCGGCCCGATTCTGTTGGTAACAATAAAAAATGAACGCTATTATATACACATAACTGCCCGGGAACAACGCAATAGTGGGGCAGTGAATCTCTTTAAGCACAGCCGCTACAAAGGGATGTAGCGGAAAACGAAGCCCGCACTTTAGAGAGGCGTAACTGACCGGAATGGCCGATGCCAGCACATTCATTTCCGCCGGAAGGAAACATGGAATATCTTCCCGTCCCATCCAGATAGAGTAGTGTGCCGGAATTGAAAACCTAGACCTAAACTCCTCAATGTCCAACTCAGACATAGAAGGGTAACGCATTTTGTGAGGAGCCATGAGTGTATACCTTAGGAAAAACGGATTGAAAGAGGGTTGGACGTAAAATCGATTGAGGGCACAGAGAGCTTGCTGCAATTTCTCCTTCGCGATAATGACGGTGAGGAGAAACAGTGCCCAGAATCCGATTTAAATATTAATCTCCCAGCCAATGGTGTGCCGCCACGTAATACTGCCTAAGACAGCGACAGTACGGAGCGCACTCATAACGCCTCTTGAACTGTCGAATGTGAAGAGGCGCGGGTCGAGATATTAATATTTATAGAATAACAAAGATAAAAATATAAATTAAATATACGTTATTAAGTTTCAAATGTAATTGGTTCATACACTAAGGGAAAGATCGGTCCCCTGGACTCTCACTGTCTACAGGTACGGTCCCTTGTTCTCATGAATGTTCAAACATCATGTGATCGGCCTTGTATCACCTCTGCGATTGTCAATCAAGCCCGATGGGCTAGTGATGAGAACTTTAAGATCGGGTACCTTGTGATGGGTAAGGCCCATCAACCGTTGGGCCGATTCAAATAGTAAAAACGAATTCCTACAGCCCATTTACACACTTAAAGAAGAGCGGCCCGATGTTCAACAAGAGGACCGAAGATAACCTTAACGAAATAAAGCGTTTTCTGCCAGCTGGCTCCTGGGTTCGGTCCGAACGGTTACAAACTCACGTTTTCCACGCTTCGGGCCTTCCCACGTTTACCACGCTTCGGGCCCGATCACGCAGACCACGCCTCGGTCCCAACCTCGTTTTACATCCCGCGATAACAACCTCTAAAAAACCTGTTAGAGGCGGTTACAGAGCGTGATTTACACACGCTATAAACTCTATAAATACAGGGCAAGACGACGGAAATAGCAGGACCCTTTGGACGCGTAAGAACAGGTCGTTACCCTGCCGGAGTTCTTACTGTTTTCTTTTCCTTATCATTTTCATTAAGTCTCTGCTGTATTGACTCTGAATTATTCGATTAGTGAACAGGCTAAGAGCATAATTTGCTCTTAGTCAAGTGGTTTTCACCCCAATTCCTGGGGGTTCCACTATACATCGCTGTGCATTTACTTATTTCCAACTTTTAATCGTCTTTCACATCTAAAACAAATCAGAACTGAGTTCGTTTGCTAAACGAATCGGACGACTGTTGGTACCCCCTAAAAAGGGACCATAACAGTTACGGTTCGATTACTTCGAATAATGGGATCACTGGATTTTCATGCACACCCCTAGTTCCTGACTATATATAGCAATTCCTCCGGACTAATACAATGCATGCAGTATATCAATGTTCCATTTTAACTGACTTCGTTTCCTTTTACTTACTAATTGAATCATGGTTGAATATAGGAGTGCGAATAAAAGATAGACTTAAGTACCTTGCGAATCTACATGACCAAGATGATGGGATGTTTCTCATAGAGCTCCCATAGGAGGGATTGAAAATATTTTGTTTTTATTAGATAAGCCAACTTGATTAAATTCACTTCCCTAGCTAGTTCCTTAAGCTGTGTTAATTAAATACGTGTTAATTAAATACATAAGAAATTATGTTGTTGTAGCTATAATGTGTGATCTTACGTCTTCAAAAGATCAAAACTCTACTTAGGTCCATTATAATACTCATCACATNGGACTTTATTAGAACCAAGGTTCGGCCGAAGCTCGTAAAGACTCATATTAAACGCAGACTACGCCTATCCAATCAAGTATTGACTCCAAGGACGGAATAAGAGTGACCCATACACAATGTAAAACGACTGATCCAATCAGAATTGATATGAATAAACCAAACATAACGTCTAGGACCGATGGTTAACTACTTGTGAGTGTCCCCGATCTTACACTTGGTAATTAAAATCACTTCGTTAACATAAGACTTATTAGTTTGTTAAGATGTTCGTTATATTACTTCGTTCTGGCAGTTAAAAGAACAAGAATTGAATGGAACAAGTTATATTGAAGATGAGAAATAAGGCAGATACAAAGTATGAGTTAAATCTAGATAATCTGCCCCTCTTCTTTGTCTTCAATCTCCGGCTCCTGCGGTTCGGTCCGGGCCGCGAACTGCTTCAGTTCTTCTTCTTGATCGGCCACCTTTTGGTTGACCGCTCTCTCCATCTCTTCAAAGAGGTAGAAGAAATGGTCCTCTTCCAGAACAGGTTCTTCCAAAGTTGGAATAACCTGAAACTTGCCATCTTTCTCCAGTGGCTCGATCATCCTCCATCGCTCGTCCGAAGGGGAAAGCCAGAACCGCTTCCCGGACCGAACCTTCGGTCGAAGTGCGAGCCCTTGTCAACTCCTCTTCCAAGGCCGTCTTCTCTTCTTGGGCCCGAAGGAGAAGCTCGTTCAGCTTATTCCTCTTCTCCTAGGCCCGACCTTGGACTTCGTTGATTTCTTCATCTTTGGCCCGCAGCTTGACCTCTAGGTCGGCAATACGCCCCTGAGCTGTTTGTCCCGTTTTCTCCAGCTCAGAGACTTTATCAGCTAAGAGTGAGACCTCCGTCCCGGCTCTTAGCAACTCATTGTCAAGTCGGTCACGGTTCTCCCGTACCGTAACCAACTTAGTATGCTTGATCTCAACTTGCCTTTTTGCAAGGTCAAGTTGGTATTGGACTTGTTGGGACACAACGCTACCACCCTAGTTCTTCTCCACGGTGATAGCAGTTGTGAAGGCTTTCCTCAACATCTGCATAAGATAACATATTCTTAAGTAAAAGTTCGGGCCTTCATGTCAAGTGAAAATTACATTAGTGGTGAGGTCGAGGAAGCCTTCCATGATTTCTTACCCAGTCACGTCCGCCTGGACGTTCTCTGGGTTCTGCTCTCCTTAAAGGCGGAAGTCCTTTAGGAAAGCAGTCCTCCAGGAGGTTAGCTTCCTCCCCTTACTGAACCTGTCCAGCAAGCCCAGAGCAACTCCCCAGTCGGAGTTAGTCTTCGGGCCCGATTCAGGCTCCTTCAAAACGATCTCCTTAGTGGGGACCGGAGCGCCGTCCCCCTTTCTCAGTCTTTTCAGCTCCTGCGGGGCTTCCCCTTCGGTCGCCCTTTTCCCTTTTCCTAAGGGGACCGGCGGCAGGGAGACGTTCACCTTAAGCTGAAGACCGGGGAGAACCTTCTCCACGGGAACAGCTCCCTGCAGCAATAAAGTAATAGTTTTAGTACTAATAAAGGAGGCATTACCGATTTGATAGAGGCTGGATAAGCTCAAAGAACGAATCCGAGCATTTATCACCTCATCTACCACTCTAAATACTCGAAACGCAGGCCCGTCCCCAGATGAAGGCTGCCCTGTGCAGCGAAGGGTCAGCGTGCCCGCGCCGGTTGTTTGGATCGGGGGGTTCCCTGACCCCGAAGGGACCAGCGTTCCACCCGTTGCTGATTCGCTCCCCTCAGCGCTGCCCGATGCTTCACGTTGTCCTTCAGAAGGACGGACCGAAGCAGCTGCCATGCGTTTGAAGTGGGAGCTTGGCATTGTCTCAGTCGAATCTGCAAAACAAATACATAAGGATCAGGAAAGTATAAACTAAAAAAATTACTTCATTCCCGATCCTTTTGATGGATCCGAACTAGAGGACACCCCCTTCGGGGCTGGGGCTCCGGCCCTACCCGAAACGCTATTTCTATCAATCTTTTCTCCCGAAGCAGATCTATTCGCCTAAGGCGTGCTTCGGGAGGGGGGAACATCGCAAGCGTGTTTGCGGTGTCCGTACGGGAGGGGTTGAACCTACTTCAGTCCAACTGACCTATGCGTGGGTGGGTTAAGTGCGGCCATACTTTCAACAGATCCTCTTTGGGGACTGTTATCCACACATAGTAGGTCTCCCACGCATGGAGAGATTCTTCATTATCTACAATTGCGCACTCTTTGGTGCGCACCGCTATATAATATTACTTGCGGCAACCTAACATACCCTTCCCCTTTCGGGATCCTACCAAGAACAGGTTAAAGAAGTTTTCTAGGGTCGGGGCCCAATTCTGTTGGTAATAATAAAAAATGAACGTTATTATATACACATAACTGCCTGGGAACAACGCAAAAGTGGGGCAGTGAATCTCCTTAAGCACGGCCGCTACAAAGGGATGTAGCGGAAAACGAAACCCGCACTTTAGATAGGCGTAACTGACCGGAATGGCTGATACCGACACATTCATTTCCGCCGGAAGGAAACATGGAATATCTTCCTGTCTCTTCCAGATAGAGTAATGTGCCGGAATTGAAAACCTAGACCTAAACTCCTCAATGTCCAACTTAGACATAGAAGGGTAGCGCATTTTGTGAGGAGCCATGAGTGTATACCTTAGGAAAAACGGATTGAAAGAGGGTTGGACGTAAAATCGATTGAGGGCACAGAGAGCTTGCTGCAATTTCTCCTTTGCGATAATGACGGTGAGGAGAAACTGTGCCCAGAATCCCGATTTAAATATTAATCTCCCAGCCAATGGTGTGCCGCCACGTAATACTGCCCAAGACAGCGACAGTACGGAGTGCACTCATCACGCCTCTTGAACTATCGAATGTGAAGAGGCGCGGGTCAAGATATTAATATTTAAAGAGTAACAAAGATAAAAATATAACTTAAATATACGTTATTAAGTTTCAAATGTAATTGGCTCATACACTAAGGGAAAGATCAGTCCCCAGGACTCTCACTGTCTACAGGTACGGTCCCTTGTTCACATGATTGTGCAAACATCATGTGATCGGCCTTGTATCACCTCTGCGATTGGCAATCAAGCCCGAGGGGCTAGTGATGAGAACTTTAGGATCAGGTCCCTTGTGATGGGTAAGGCCCAGCAACCGTTGGGCCGATTCAAATAGTGAAAACGAATTCCTACAGCCCATTTACACATTTAAGAAAGAGCGGTCCGATCTTCAATGAGAGGACCGAGGATAACCTTAACAAAATAAAGCGTTTTTTGCCAGCTGGCTCCTGGGTTCGGTCCGAACGGTTACAGAACGGTTACAAACTCACGTTTTCCACGCTTCGGGCCTTCCCACGTTTACCACGCTTCGGGCCCGATCACACAGACCACGCTTCGGTCCCAACCTCGTTTTACATCCCGCGATAACAACCTCTAACAAACCTATCAAAGGCGGTTACAGAGCGTGATTTACACACGCTATAAACTCTATAAATACAGGACAAGACGACGGAAATAGCAGGACCCTTTGGACGCGTAAGAACAGGCCGTTACCCTGCCGAAGTTCTTACTGCTTTATTTTCCTTGTCATTTTCATTAAGCCTCTGTTGTATTTATCACGAATTATTTGATTAGGGAACATGCTGATAGTATAATCTACTCTTAGTCAAGTGGTTTTCANCATAAAATTCAAATTCAAATTACATTATTTTATGTAAAATTTATTCTTATATATTTTTACAGTGTACCAACAAAAAATACGAACGAAAATGCTTTTTAATCTACCCTTTCATGATTTCACTAGTAATCTATAAAACATGATGATAAATATTTTTAATCATAATGAAAATTAAATACCTAAAATTTTATATATTGATTAAGATAAAAATAAATGTATTTAATGTTAATATGTTTGAAATAAAGTATATTTTATTATTCATGTTTATAATGTTAAACATTCACATCTATTATGTTTATGTAATAAATTGTATCACTATGCTTGTATTATCGCTAGTCTCATTATGAAGATAATGTTACTATTCACATTATATATGTCCCTAATGTTCATTGGCTTGAACTACTATTAAAGATTCACTTAAATTAGTTAAATATTCATGTTTGAGTTAAAAATATATGACAGAAATTATATAATGTGTAAATAAATATGATATCTAATAATAATAGTTATATTTATTAATGTTTTATTTAATATGCAATATATTTCGAATTATGATAAATAAAACATTATATTTATATAATGTTTTATTTATAATTTTTCCACATATTATGATTATATTAATTAAAAATATTTTTCTCACTTGCCCAGAAGCTGGAGTTTCAAGCTTTGAAGCTTCACATGTAAGCGGAGTGTAATAACTAATAAGAACTAGAGGGTAAGTGAAGTAGGGGGAAATTAGCAACATAGCTCACTCCATAGAATTGTTTTGACAAATAGCATGTGTCACTGATATCTTGGCTAAATAACTCATTTTCCCAAAGTATTAGTCAAATAACTCGGGCATTTGTATATTATTAATAAAAATAAATCAAATAATTAAATATTACATATATATTTTAATTAAAAATACATATTAAATTTAAATACAATATATTAACATCAAATTTTATACATTTACGTTATAAAATAAATTAAACTAGTTTAATGAAAACAGTAACAATTTGATAAATTGAATTAAATTACGATTGAAAATTGATGAGAACTTTAGGACCGGGTACCTTGTGATGGGTAAGTCCCATTAACTATTGGGCTAATTCAAATGGTGGAAACGAATTCTTGCAACCCATTTGTACACTTTAGGAAAAGCGGCCCGATGTTTAACGAGAGGACCGAAGATAACCTTAGGCGAAATAAAGCGTTTTCTGGTAACTGGCTCATTGGTTCGGTCCGAACGGTTACAGACTCACGTTTTCCACGCTTCGGGCCTCCACAGGTTTACCACGCCTCGGGCCCGATCACGCAGACCACGCCTCGGTCTCAACCTCGTTTTACATCCCGCGATAACAACCTCTAACAAACCTGTCAGAGACGGTTACAAAGCGTGATTTACACACGCCGCTAACTTTATAAATACAGGGCGCGACGACGGAAATAACAGAACCTTTTGGACGTGTAAGAACAGACCGTTACCCTGCCGGAATTCTTACTGCTTTCTTTTCCTTGTCATTTTCATTAAGCCTATGTTGTATTCATTATGAATTATTTGATTAGTGAACATGCTAAGAGTATAATCTGCTCTTAGTCAAGTGGTTTTCATCCCAATTCCTGGGGTTTCCACTATACATCGCCGTGTCATCATTTATTTCCAGTTTTTAATCGTCTTCCACAACAAAAACAAATCAGAACCGAGTTCGTTTGCTAAACGAACCGGACGACTGTTGGTACCCCCTAAAAAGGGACCATAACAATTTGGCGCCGTCCGTGGGGACGATTCTTTAATCCCATTTGAGTTTTCTAGCAGGGATAGGATAATAAAAGGCATAGCGACTGGAACTCCGACAAATGATAGTGACGTGCTTCCCGACAGTCTCCGAGCACCAACATTCACTTTACAGGATCTGTAAGCTGTCGTGAGGAAGGTGGTACTGGAAATTACGTCGGAGAGAAGTGGAACAGAACCACCGGCTGTTTCAAGCCATGTTCCCAAAAGCAGAGGATATGAGAGTGATCCTGACGAGCGCAGTACTGATGAGGAAGAAATCGTCAGGCGTGGCGTAACAACGAGGAGGCCTACATATCGATCTACTCCTCCCCCTTCGGCTAGAGCTCTAACTCCCGCTCCTGGAAATGATCAGGAGCATATGCATCGAAGAATAGATGAGCTCACCAGGGAATTGGAGAGCATGCGCGCGTTGAAGGATTGCGAACCTAATCTGGGACGCAATCCTGGCTTATTCAATAGGGCTATGGAGGCCCCAATCAGGCGAAATAAGGATGATGACTGGTGGCATAATCTGCATGCGGTTCAGACATCATCCTAGCAATCGGAAGGCGTATCAGCCGCCTTGGGAGATTTGATGCTCCCATTTTCTGAAGAAATCTGAGCAGCAGTCACAGATCGGCATTATCGCAACCCCGAGGGGTTGCCGACATTTCGTGGTGACCGTGATCCGATCGATCACGTTGCCGATTTTGAATTACGCATGGGAACGGTCCGGGCCTCAGATTCACTAAAGTGCCACATCTTCGCGGCAGGATTACAAGGCGACGCCCGAACGTGGTTCAAAAATTTGCCGGCCCAATCCATACAGTCGTATGGCGGGTTTATTTTGGCTTTCTCAGAGCAATTTGCTCCAAATGTAGGACCGCCCCGAAGCAGGCATGAACTATATCAACTGAAATATATCCCGGCAAAAATGAGCCTTCGGTCCTTCATGGAGAAATTCAATAGGACCGCCCGGGGCATTAAACTCGAGCTCCGGAATAAAATTGATATTCTACAGTAGGTCCTAGGACCGTGCGGCCTTTCGGCCAGCTTAGTAAAGAGCCCACCATCTACTTTGGGAAAACTTCTTCAGAAAATCAACAAGTATATTAAGGTGGATGAAGCGCTGGGGCTCGGCTATCGGAAACCTGGTGGGAATTCTGAGCCCACAGGTGATCATAGGGTTTCCTACCCTAAGAAGCAGTCGCGAGAAGTAGCGGTTGTAAGCGAAAAAGACGTCCCCCCGAAGCAGGAGGACAACCGGGTGTATTGCGAGCTCCATCATAATCGCGATCACCCGACCCTGAAGTGCCCGCTGTTGAAAGAGACAGTAGCGGCAATGAATAAAGAAAAGCCCGACTGGAATGGTCAGAAGGGCAAGCGATCAGAGTCCCCCCGAAAAGGCCGCGAGGAAGAGATAATCGGGGGCAACCCCGAAACTATAATGATCGGACGGAGGACCGAAGGTCTCCTCCGCCAGAACAAGAAAGGGGCCAACACGGTCGTGAGAACCGTGGTCAGGGCCGAAGAAGAAGATGTCGGGGCCGTGGCGGCAGAGCCCCGCAGAACGAGGGTGGAAGACAGGAGCAGACCGCTTCTCCACCTGCGGAAACTGGTGCCCAATCTCCTCAAAATGAGGCGGCACCCAGAGAAGTAGCCGGAGACATTTATGTTATCTCCGGTGGTTTGAAAATAAATGAATCGGTCCGGGACCGAAAGAGAATTGCGCGCGGAGACTCCGCTGAGAGCTCCGAGTCTGTGGCACTGGTGAAATATGATCCTGTGGAACGGCCTCCTCCTTCAGAGAGGACATTACTTTCACCCTGGATGATCGGGAAGGGATCATCGATCCATGCGACGACCCCCTTACCATCACTGGGGTCATCGGGAATCGTCGTGTCCACAGAATCTTAGTGGACACTGGAGCTTCGTGCAATCTAATGAGCGCGAGGTTGCCGAAATGTTGGGAGCTGCTGCTCACGATCTCCCGATCGCAAACATAACTCTTTGGTCGTTCGACCAAAGGAGCGTTATTCCATGCGGGAAGATGTTATTCCCAGTTACCCTTGGAGAGCCATCCAAGGACCGATCGGAGGACCTGAAATTCATTATCGTTGAAGTCGACTTGGCTTACAACGCTATTATCGGACGGACCGGCCTTAGTAAGTTCAAGGCGGTCCCATCTACTTATCACATGATGCTCAAATTCCCCTCCATTCATGGAGTTATTTCTGTTAAGGGGGATCAGAAAGTAGCTAGGCAATGCTATATGAGTTCGTGCCGAACATTGGCACCCATCAAAAGGGCCCAGGTGGATTTGCTGGAAGAGCTACCGCACCCGAGGCAAGCAATGGAACCCGTAGGGTTCAAGTTGATTAACCTGGTTGAGGATGACTCAACCAAGACAACTCGCATCGGGGCACATCTAGCCCCTGACTTTGAAAAAGAACTGATCCACTTGCTGAAAAGCCACGTGGATATATTCGCATGGACCCCGGACGATGTTCCGGGGATTGACCGATCCGATAGTAAACATCGGATCAACACCGAACCTGGAACAAAGCCTGTTAGGCAGAAAAGGAGACGTTATTCTCCCGAAAAAATTGAGATTATCCGGGCTGAAGTGAATAAACTACTGCGGTCGGGATTCATTGGAGAAATCCACTATACTGAATGGGTTGCAAACCCAGCGGTGGTTTCCAAACCGAATGGGAAATGGCGAATTTGCATCGACTTTACCGATGTTAACAAAAGCTGTGAGTCAGACCCTTTCCCTTTGCCGCACATCGACCGACTGGTAGATGCTGTTTCTGGTAGCACCATGATGAGTACCATGGATGCTTATTCTGGGTATCATCAGATCTTCTTGGCTGAGGAAGATCAGAAGAAATCATCATTCATGACCGAAGATGGAGTTTACTGTTATGTGGTAATGCCATTCGGTCTCAAAAATGCTGGAGCAACATACCAAATGTTAGTCAACAAAATCTTTAGAGAATTGATCGGCCATATGATGGAAGTGTATGTTGACGATATGATTGTTAAATATATGAATGATGAAAACCACCTTTCTTATTTGTCTCGTTGTTTCGAAGTATGCCGAAAATATAAACTCAAATTAAATCCAAACAAATGCTGCTTCGGGATCCGAAGTGGAAAATTTTTAGGATATTACATTTCAGAGAAAGGCATAGATGTTAACCCTGAAAAGGTGCAGACTATCATTGATATGCAACCTCCAAGAAACAAAAGAGAGTTTCAAAGGCTTACTGGCCGGCTAGCCGCACTAAGCAGGTTTATTTCGAAATCCACAGACCGGGCCTTACCTTTTTTCAGAGTGCTAAGAAAAGCAAGCCATCTAGATTGGACCGAAGAATGCGATCGGGCCTTCTCCGAGCTGAAGACTTATTTAAGCACTCTCACGGTGATGGTAAGTCCAACTTGTGATGAACATTTGGGGTTATATCTTGCGGTATCAGAAGTTACCGTCAGCGCAGCTCTGGTAACCATACGAGACGACATTTATAGACCTGTTTATTATGTCAGCCATTCTCTGGTATCTGCTGAAACCAGGTATTCCACCTTGGAGAAATTCATGCTAGCTTTTAAAAAAGTTGTATCCAAGCTGAAACATTATTTTGAAGGCCGAACGGTCTATGTCTATACGGATCAACCTCTGAAAGTGCTCCTTAAACAGAAGGATTTGAATGAGAAATTGGCAAAATGGGCTATCAAACTCAGCGCTATGTATCTGTAATTCCTGCCTCGAAGGGCGATCAAAGCTCAGGTTCTAGCCGATTTTGTGGTTGAAATGACCCGATCGGCCATTTATCTTAACCAAGAGGATGATCGATTGACGATCCATGTAGATGGGTCAACCTTCGGGGGAAGAGAAGCGGTCATTACCCTGACAACGGTACAATGTGATCTTATTCATTCCACAATCAAATTTTCCTTTGCTGGAACAAATAATGTGGTAGAATATGAGGCAGTATTATCAGGAATGACCTTGGCTCGAAAAATGGGAGTTAGCAGAGTACGAATGTTCTTAGACTCGAAGTTAGTAGTAGAACAGTTCGCATGGAGATTTGAAACTCATGATCCGGTGATGAGGTTATATTGCGCCAAAGTTCTAGAACTATCCAAAAAATTTAGTGAGTTCTCTCTTGACCATGTGCCACGAGAGCAAAATAAGGTTGCCGACGCACTCGCCAGATTGGCCTCAGGCATACCTGACATAGAGCCAAGCACTATTTCGGTCTATATTCAGGACCGACCTTCGGTCGAGATTCCAGTGACCGAACAGTCTATTGAAGATATCGGGGCTTTATGCCATGAACTCCAGGGCTTGAATATTAACGCTACTGAATCTCCAGGAGAACCCAATTGGATGGACTCCTTTATTAAATACCTCTTAAACGACTATCTCACTGAAGATAAGTCTGAAGCCAGGAAAATAGAGGTCCGGGCTAAAAGATTTACCTTAGTCGATATACGCTTGTTTAAAAAGAGATTTGATGGCCCGCTTCTGCGCTGTTTATCTCCTATTGAGGTTGAAGCCGTCATGATTTATGTTCATGAAGGGATATGCGGCATTCATTTAGGGGCTCGATCTTTATACCACCGCATCATTAGAGCTGGATATTTTTGGCCAACATTGCTTGCTGATGCCAAGCAATACACTAAGCGTTGCGCCATATGTCAATACCATACTCCACTCCCGCAATTGCATGGGGCTCACTTATCGATTACCCCATTGCCTCTTCCGTTTGACAGATGGGGGATCGACATCCTCGGACCTTTTCCCCAGTCAATAGGGCAAAGAAAATTTTGTATTGTAGTGGTGGAGTATTACTCGAAATGGATTGAAGCAGAAGCAGTAGGCATCATCTCAAAAAAAGTAGTCAAACACTTTATATGGCGAAATATTGTGAGCCACTTCGAGATTCCCCGAGCACTTGTATCTGATAATGGGACTAAGTTCTGCGGAAAGAGCATACGGGATCTATGCACCAAGTTGGGCATCATCCAGCATTTCTCATAAGTAGCCCATTCCCAAACTAACGGACTTACGGAGGTATCTAACAAGGTTATCCTGAAGGGATTGAAAACCAAGTTAGAATATTTTGGAGGTAAATGGCCCGAACACATCTATGAGGTCCTATGGGCATACCGAACTACACCTCGCTCAACAAC
>RWGZ01001702.1:596361-623123 GCA_009725065.1 Utricularia reniformis | reverse complement strand
TATTTTATTATGTATAATAAAAGTCATTATTCTTCATCTTCACTTATCTATTTCATTGGGATGAGGTGGATATGATTTTATATATTTGACTATTTAAAATTATTTTCTATATATAATAATAACAAGGTTAAGAAGAACGATATAGAATATTTATGTTTTCTAATTTTGATCTTCTTATATGTTTTGATTTTGGGTTATCGACATTGACAATTATTCCTAAGGAATAAAGTTTTCCTTGTGTATCCTGAATGACATTAGTTTTCCTACAGATATTCTTAAGTTCAAAATCATTAAAATGTACTACAAGCGATACTCTTTCAGATTGGATTCGTAGTATCAAATCTCTTTCTGAATTTATTTTTAAATTTATTATATTTAATATTAATTTATTTTTATTTTTATGAAAGTTTTATCCGAAGACAATAATACCGAAAATATTGGATGTACCAGTTTTGGTGGGAATTAAACAAATACCGACATGTAAGAGTTTTGAGCAGATCGAGACCAATCAAATATGTTTGAATTAGTAAAAAAGAGATGTGGAGTTTGTAAAATTTTGTTATTTATATTTTTCAAATCAAATATAATATAAATTGAGAATGAGATAAAAAATTATGTATTTTATATATATTAATATTTTATTTTATTTTATTATTCTAATATATATTTTGAATACCCAATAAGGATATGGCATATCGATGCACTTAGTTCGTCATGTATATCGGTCGCTATCGATATTTAAAGGATTAATATATACATACATAAGCAAAAGAGCTTTGGCTACTTTAATGTCTCATCCATGGATCATATATCCCATTCAATCCAAACGATGTTTTATGCAAAAACGTGGTTTTTATTGGTTTTTTAGAAAATGTAATCGAACTTAAATAACACGAAGCCATAGATATTCTCCTTCATTTAGTGAAGTTGATTGATTATTTAATATGTTTTGTATAAACTACTTTATGAATCAAATACTAATAATATGATATTTTATCAAAAAGGATCAAAACTGATTCGACTAGTATAATATATTTTCTCATCCACTGATTCGACCGATTTCAAAACTATGGATCCCATCTAAATTCATATGTTCCAATATCATAATATAGAATAAATATAAAATTATATGACTATAGCATTTAAATTTACATTTATATGAACATAACAACAAAATTAGTTTTATCTTTTGATGGTTTTCAAAAGATGAATTTGCTCTCGTTATTTTTTACCGAAACAATTATACGATTAGTTTTATCTTTTGAAATAATGGATTAGATTAACATTAAGATAACGACAAAAACATATTTGGCGAAATTAGGAATGATGTTCTATCCGAACGAGTTGAACTCTCTATGTTAATGTTTGTTAACATTTTTACTTCAAAAATGTTAATGTTGTTTGATCTCGTATAAAAATATTTTTGGTATTTATCTTTTAGATCAGTCAATTTCTTTAATTATTCGGAATTCAATTGTTGTGGGACACGAGCGATATACGAGGTTTGACTCACAATGTGTGAGCTTACATCCTCGGAGAGCGGAGCTCTACCTTAGTTTTCACTATAATAATCAAGAATTACAATGAAGAAATACGGGTAATCCGGGCGAAAACGGCACGAAAAACGATCAAATACACTTCAATGTACAATTACTGTCAAAAACTCGCGAGTTCGTACACAAAAACTCGCGACTACGGAGAAGCAGTGCGAAATGTCGCGACTACGGAGATACAGAGCGAAAAGTCGCGACTACTGAGGTGCAGAGCGAATGAATCAGTGCAGAATGTCGCGAGTCAGCAGAAACTCGCGACTCCGGGCAACACAAAGTCGCGACTACGACCAGGATAACACAATCTCGCGACTATTTGCAAAAAGTCGCGAGTAGCATAATGCAATTAAGTAAACACTTTGGCTTGTGAAGCGTGGTATCCGTGTGACCTCTTTTTTAGTGCTCTATGACTCATATTTATAGAGAAATTCAGCCCAATCGGTAAGTTTTAGGTCTAGGAGTCCAATTTCATTTGATTCAGCCAAAAATACTTAAATAATACCCAATTAAATTTGAATAAAAGTCATATAGTCCCGGAGCTTCGGAAATGCATCCCGATCGAGAATTAGTCGGAAATGTCAATGAGAAAATACCAGAAAACCTCGCATATTTACTCATTGCATCTAGATATTGAACATACAGCCAAAAATATCGCTACAACTTATTGGCGTGCTCCTCGGGTGCCAAATTACGAAAATACTCTTAGCGCCGTTCGGGAACGAATTTGCCCGAAACTGATAGAAATGTCATCATAATGCTCATATGTAAGCTCGGGAGATCCGAATTACTAGAATACCCACAAAAATATATTGTGACACAAATATACGAGGATATCGAAAATAATACATAACCACGTCGGACAAACTTCCGGGGTATAGTAATACCGAGAATACCCCGGGTAATATCATTGTTCATATTTTATTCTAACAAAAATTAATATTCGAATATTGTTCAAATATTTATGTGAATGTTCATATTCTTTCAAATAACTTGTTCGAACATGTTTGAACGATATATTCAAATTTATTCGAATTTCAATATGAAATTCAATATATTTTGTTAGGTTAAAACTTGAAAATTATAATAATAGAATTTATATTAATAAAAAATAATAATAAATATATAAAATATTGAAGATATGATATGAAATATAATAGATTAGAGTTTTTTTAATTTAAATAGTTAATAATAAATTTGTATTACATATAAATAATATAATATATTATTTACGAACGTTCATATTTGTTCACAAAAATATTTATATTCGTTCAAATTATAACATTGAAAAAATATTCAAACAATGTTTATATTCATATTCGAATGAAGAAATCTAATTATATATAAGTTGAATACTTTTCAAATACGAACTGTTCATATCGCATAACATCCATAATTAAAATAAATCGTGTTTTCAATGTTCGACTAATAGAATACGAATTATTTCCATTTTCAATTTTCAATTTTCAATTTTCAATTTTCAATTTTCAATTTTCAATGAATCGTTAATAAGTAGTGATCAAATGTATGGTACAATTAAAATGGCGTTAAACGTAATTAATGTTTACAACCTGTATATTTAATTTTGTTTTTTTATATAATTTATTTTATGTGCTCCAGGTTGTCAGACATTGGGAATAATGTTACATTAAATGTGACAATAATAAAAACTTGTGGCGATTATTCAATTATGTAATATAAGAACTAGTTGCCGTGTCAATAATTGGTAAAGGGATTTTAGATTCCTTATTTTATATAAAAAATAAATAAATTCCTTATATTTTTATAAATAAAATTAATAATGCAATAAAATATTGGATGATTTAATAGGATCACCCAATTCAAGTCACTCAATCATTAAATAATTGATTTGTATGCATGTGGTACAACGATGTTAGAATTATCGAATTTAATGTGTGTTAATTTAAAATATCAAATTAATACATTAAAATTATTAATATTTTAAATTTGATTGATGATGCGCATCTAAGGACGGGGAGATAAAGATAAAGACGTAAAGTGGGGCAGGGTGGAGTTAGTGCCCCAGGGTCAGGGTCAGGGTCAGGGTCAGGGTCAGATTCAGACCCAGGTGTGGGTTGGCAATGCTAGGGGTATAAATGAATCTAGTCAGTTTGCAAAGCTTGAGTTATGAGACTAGATTCAACCAAGTTTCTAATTCAAGTTTGATTTTTATTACCTAAGACGAGTTGGGTTCAAGTTTAAATTCATACAAATCGAGCATCAAAACTCAAATTTTAACAAACCGAAGTGAGCTGGTTCGAGATCTAATAATTTTATAATATTTGTTTATATTTAAAACTATATATATATTTCAATTAATTCTAATTTTAAATTCGACCCGAGTTAAACCCAAAAATTTATCGAACTAAACATCATCATAATGTTTTAAGTTTTGATCCCGAACCAACCCTTGTTTTATCAATCCGATTCATGACATTAAAACACTTGAATTTGGATCGGTTCATTCGTTTATACCACAAATCACAACTCAATGAAGTTAAAATCGGCTCAATCTTGCTTGTTCAATCTTGAATCGGTTATAAAATAAGTTTGTTTATATAATGGCGTTATGGTCTCTTTTTAGAGGATGCCAACAGTCGTCCGGTTCGTCAGCAAACAAACTCGGTTATGATTTATTTTTTATGGAAAAACGATTAAGAAACTGGAAATAACAATTAGGCACAACGATTTATAGTGGAAATCCCATGAATTGGGGAGAAAACCACTTGACTAAGAGTGAATTATGCTATTAGCCTGTTCATTAATCAAACCATCCATTACAAAATACAGCAGAGATTTAAAGAAAATGATAGGGAATAAGAAAGCAGTAAGAATTTCAGCAGGGTAACGGCTTGTTCTTACGCATCCAAAGGGTCATGCTATTTCCGTCGTTGTGCTCTGTATTTATAGAGTTAATGGCGTGTATAATTCAAGCTCTATAACCGCCTCTGACAGGTTTGTTTGAGGTTGTTGTCGCGCGATGTAAAACGAGGCCGAGACCGAGGCATGGTCTGCGTGATCGGGCCCGAGGCGTGGTAAACGTGTGAAGGCCCGAAGCGTGGAAAGCGTGGGTTTGTAACCGTTTGGACCGAACCACGAAGCCAGTTGTCAGAAAACGTTTTATTTCGCCAAGGTTATATTCGGTCCTCTCGTAGAATATCGGACCATTTTACCTTAAGTATACTAATGGGCTGCACAAATTCGATTCTACCATATTGATTGGCCCAATCGTTATTGGGTCTCATCCATTGTAGGATGTCCAGTCCTAGAGTTCTCATCACCGCTCATACCGGTCCGGACATATACGTGATTCCGGAGAGGTATGATAACATTGTATAAAATTAGTTAAATTCAATTGAATGGGTTAAAATTAATATTATTTTTCTGTTTTGAAATGTAATAATAAAAATAATATAATTAAATATTATTTAACCATGTTTGGTCAACAAAAATATAAGTAATAATATTTCAAGAATATTAGTCGCAAATAACAATGAAAGGTCACCCGATACTTCAATTTTTCACACGTATGAGTATTGGATTGAGTGAGACTAATCTATAGTAAAATTTACCCAATTTTTTTATATTAATTCGATTCGTTCTTCATCAAAGAATTGACTTATGTATTTTCACAATATTATTATATAGTCGATATATTTGTGAATTATTGGTAAAAATAATATTAGATGTGAAAATGACTTTTTTATGGAGGCGATAGGATTGAACATCTACACTACAAAAATATAGTTATAGATTTACAAAATTTACAGTATCAACAAATTTAGTTATATTTATCGATTTTATATTATTTATATAATTTTAAATAAAATTATATACCAATAAAAATCCACGGCAACCCGAAGTCTAGTGGATGGGGCCCGCCCCACTCTACCACCACGTGGTCACTCTCTCATTGGTCCTTTTCCATACATCTTTCAATCCCCTCATCCTTTTTTACTTCCCAATACTTATGACTCTCACCCAAATATAGTGGAATATGACCTAAAAGATTAGACGATTAATTAGACACAATTATAGGAATTTAAGTCTAGTTAAATGTCACTTGTTTGAGTGTATACTAGCTTAATTGATACTCGATATTTTATTGATCGGTTGTGGGTATAATCTATGTTTTAAAATGGGTGGTTCGGATCAGTTTTAGTGAATCAAAGGTTTTTTGTTCGATTTAAATATTTAGATATTTTAAAATATATGTGATTCATTCCCGTTTTAATAAAGGTTCATATTAATTTACATGAATGGGAAGCTCTTCGATTCAATCTAAAAAAGGGTTTGAAAATATTGGGTATTATGAATTCGGATGTGAAACCCGATTCAGGCCCAAAATGAATAAATCATATTTATTAATATTTAGCAAACTCTACATACTAAATACACAATTTCAAAATTTGTAGTCGCTTTGGAATTATTTTAAATTTGGGTTTTGTGTACATAATTTAATGATTTATTTAATAAAGAAAAATGGATATATATTATAAATCCACGAGTGGTCCCCATGAATTAAATTATAAATTTCATCTTCCTCGTGAAGTAGAGTACGGTATCCACGTGGTTCGTGGTCTCCATATTTATTAAAAATAAATAAATAAAATATAATTAGATAAGGTGACAATTTGGAAGTAAACAAAAGGGAAAATTCACATACAAAGAAGATTTTAGGTCATTATCTAGATATGTCCCCACTATTCATCACATGCATCTTTATCATTGTAAACCCTCAAATCTACATAAAACGACAATTTAGTTCTCTAAGTTTAATGATTATTGTAATTTTGATACACAAAGTGATGAGAACTTTAGGATCGGGTACCTTGTGATGGGTAAGACCCAATAACCGTTAGGCCGATTCAAATAGTGAGAACGAACTCCTACAGCCCATTTACACAAATAAGAAAGAGCGGCCCGATGTTCAACGAGAGTACCGAAGATAACCTTAACAAAATAAAACGTTTTCTGCCAGCTGGCACCTGGGTTCGGTCCGAACGGTTACAGAACGGTCACAACTCACGTTTTCCACGCTTCGGGCCTTCCCACTTTTACCACGCTTCGGGCCCGATCACGCAGACCACGCCTCGGTCCCAACCTCGTTTTACATCCTGCGATAACAACCTCTAACAAACTTGTCAGAGGCAGTTACGGAGCGTGATTTACACACGCTATGAACTTTATAAATACGGGGCAAGACGACGGAAATAGGAGGACCCTTTGGAAGCGGAAGAACATGCCGTTACCCTGCCGGAATTCTTACCGCTTTCTTTTCCTTATCATTTTCTTTAGCCTCTGCTGTATTGACTAATGAGTTATTCGATTAGTGAACAGGCTAAGAGCATAAGCTGCTCTTAGTCAAGTGGTTTTCACCCCAATTCCTGGGGTTTCCACTATACATCGCTGTGCATTTACTTATTTCCAGCTTTTAATCGTCTTCCACANCTACAGTAATTTGTAAAGATTGTAACTTTTTTGGAGACATTATTTTAATTTTAGTTAAATTTTGGATTATATTCGAAAAATAAAATTGGACAGAAACAATAGAGTAACACTCTTTAAATACGAATTTATGAATTTTATTGAATTTTTGAATGTAATAATCATTTTCTTCATAATTGAATTAAAATTGTTAAAATATAAATTTTAATTTAGAATTGATTATTTATTATAAAATCAAGAAATGAACCTTCAGGATTTAAATGTTTCTACCTATTTAAATATTTGATTAAGTTATTTTAACTTAATAATGACACTTCTCTAGTAAATGTGAGATAAATTAAACAAATTAAATAGTTAATTTCTACTGTTACCCATTCTACTACTATTCAATGTGATCTCGTTTAACTTCTCGATTACATTTACATCATTGACACTCTATTATGGAAAATTTCTCGGGTAAATTATTGTGAATCATCATAATTAATCTTTCATAATTTCTCATATATAGTTTTGTTATGATTTTACCTAATGGTGTTGTTTGGTTCTGCAGTCCACCGTCCGGTGCGTTGAACGTGCCGTAATTTTTTAAACTTTGACCAAACATACTTAACAAGTGCAGTTCACCGCCCGGTGCGTTGTTTGGTGAACTGCATAACCAAACAACACCACGTTTAAAATCACGATCAGTTCACCTTACAGCACAGTCATCTCACCTCACCGCTATTTGTCAAACGTTGTTTCAAACGTACCCAATATGTCTCGGCACATCGAGGGGTGTTACTTTTGGGTAATTTCGTAGTTAATAGAATGGGGTAGGGTATTTGTGGTAGTGTGAGTTTTTCGAAAAGTGATGTGTGATCGATCAATCACACATGTGATTTGGTATTCTATGTTGCGTATATGGAATGGAATTTAATTATCTAAACAAATGGTAGTTTGTATGGCTTTGGGTGGCTGGAATCCTTTGTTTTGATGTGTGGATATTATCCGTTTTTATCGGTATAACAGGATAGGTATGATCAAGATATCGACAAATTGGAAGGATACCATTTTAGAACACTTGTGAGTAGGACTGTTACACGATCCGAACAGTTTGTGAACAATATGCGTTAGACTCGTATGTAATCGTGTTCGCTCGATCGAATAAAAATATGAACATTATTCGAATATTATTTCGTATTCGTTTATAATTTGAACGAACACGAACATTTTCGTGAACGAATTTGAACGTTCGTGAACAAATATATTATTTTAATTAATATTTATACTGATAGATTATTATATTATTTAAGTTTAAAACCTTTAAAAAACTTTATTATATTGTTACCGAGTAATCTTCTTCTTTCTTTTGTGAAACATAGTTTGATTATTTATTAAGTACATTTATTTATTTGTAATTTTATTTGTAAAACAACAAAATGTAATTTTTTTGGTGAAGTTCGCACAAATAGTACAACACATGTTCGAACAAATCGTATGAACAATGTTCGAATAAGCTATTCGAACGAACATGAACATTCAATTAATAATTTGAACAATGTTCAGACATATTTTCACGTTCGAATAAAATATAACCGAACATGAACACGTTCGAATAAAAATGTAAACGAATAGGAACACATCAAATTCGATTCGTTCGAATCGAATAACAGCGATACTTGTGGGAATAAAGGAAAAGACACTTTAGGAAAGCTAAAAAGAGTGGGGTAGCATCATTTATCTCTACCAAAGTGTTTAAAATGGGTGAATCGAAAATCTATTATACTAATCGAACAATATGTTCGGATCAGTTCAATGGATTTAAACTATATATATATATTTATACAATATTTAATATTTAACAAAATTTAAAACTATATTCTTTTGGCTAATTTAGTTAAGAATCAAATTTATGATTTTCAATGACTTCACATAAATAATGTTTTCATGTCAACGTTATACCGATCGATGCCTGAAATATCGGGTAATAACGATATTTTCTCAAGTACATCCTGATATCAGATTTTATGGTCAGATCCAATGTTTTTTAATAATATTTTAGTAAAATAATGATTTTGGATTAGTTGGTGTATCCACCATACTGATATGAAAACATTATATATATACAAAAATTTAAATAGTATACATTATAATGGGTTTGTTTAGAACTCAAATTAAAAGTACAGTGAGGTGCGATATCCAGATCGTGATTTTTTAATGGTACACAAAACACAAGCTTAATTGCGATGTGATAATCGTTAAAAAATCACAATATATTCACAGCTGTTAAAACCAGCTGTGGCCTCATCGTGATTTAAGAAAAGACTAATTTACCCTTACTTCTATTAATTATAATATAATTATATTTATTATTTTATATATATAATGGTATATTAGTATTTTTACATAAATAACGATCATAATATCACAATTTTACCAAACATATTTAAAAATTCACGATCATCATATCTCACCACACCTCACCACACCGCAATTTTAAAAAACTATACCAAACAAACACAATATATGCCCAATGAATTTAATTGTAAAATTGATTTTAACCTTTCAAGCGGGATCGAATCTATTTTATGATGTTGTGGCCCGATTTCGAGATGAAAATTTTTCGAAGTAGATATCTTCGCAGTCAGACTTGTCGAACCGACTGGTCCAAATTGTTTTCAAAAACTGATCCCTACATCAAACAATCTTGCAAATTATGCATGGGCCTAAAAATATTAGATTGAAAAAGGCCTCAAGCCCATTTAATTTCCCTTGGGGTTTGTTTTCTAAAGCCCAAAACATTACACAGTTTCTAACAATGCTTTTACACCAGTAGGTACGACGAAAATCAAACAATACCGACTTTTTACCAGGTCTACCCGGAAAAAAATAAAAAAAATTATTCATTTTTAATTTTTTTTAAAAAAACATTCTAGTATACGAGTTATACCGATTTAGACCAAAACGATATACCAGACTAGTATAAAAACATTGGTTTATGGTCTTGGAGAACTCTTTTCCGAAAGATGGAATTCACTTGAGATTCCATTGGACACATTGCTTAGTTGGAGTGGGCATATATTCGGTTCAACAAGTTACGAGAAAAACCCATTGAACCAGTATGGATTGACTCAACAAGTTAAGAAATTTTCTTAACGATCTAATCTATCAACGGATTGACATAACCTAAACTCTAAACTAAAAAACCTTCAATTTGCACCATTAATAAAAAAGGTAAACTTTTGATCAATTTTAACCGGTTGACCCATATGGATTAACGGATTGAATTTCACGGTCTAACCCCTACACCAATATTTGATGGATCAGCCCATTGATTAATCCATTTATGCTGTTGGAATGGTCCTTGCCCACCCCTATTGCTTAGGGACAAGTATAGCGATATACAAGCAACGAGATGAAAAAGAAGCCGAATCGAATCGACTAAAGATCTTAAAGAAGAGATCATACAGTAGAAAAGGTGAGCTCTCCATTGGGGGACAAGGTTTTGGCACTTCTGAACTCATGGTTTTCCAGAGAAGCTCAACAGATTCACATGGACACAAGAACGACAATACCGTGGCAGTAGAGGTGGCGATCGGCCGAGGGTAGACAAATCACTTCATAGTCGAGATGTACGACTTGAACAAGGATATCACAGGGGCATTGCTAGAGAATATTGTACATGAGAGTGTGGTTGAAATGATGGCCTTCCCTTGTCGTTCTTGAGCACTTTAAAGTTGATATCAATTCCTTTTGTGTGCAGCAAATATTTGTTCATAACATTCTTGAGCTTTTCTGTTACATTATTCTGACTTCCTGAGCTGTTATCTGTTGAAGAAGACAGTGAGAAAATGGAACTAAAAGAGACAAACAAATGCAGGAATTCAATGCATGAGAATTTCCAGTTCAGAATATGAGATGCTTCATATATTTCATTGCTGCAGGTTTGAACAATGGTTATCGAAGAAATAATGCTAACATTTAACCATTAATCTACTATTCAACAAAACACGAAAAAAAACAAGTGCATGAGAATAACCAGTTCAGATAATGATAAGATTCATAACATGATTGTCGTTGCTGAACGACTATGAATTCAGTATTCTTCGAACCACAGTTATTGTATGAATAATACTAACATCTATACGACAACCATTAATCTACTGTTCAAAAAACAGATAAACAAACAAATGCAGGAATTCAATGCATGCGAAAGTCCAGTTCAGATAATGAGAAGCTTCATATCTTGAATTTAATGCAGGAGCATTTAAATGAACTGAATTAATGCATGAGAATTTCCAGTTCAGAAAATGAGAAACTTAAATGCATTGGATTTTTGAGTTGTGCATACTTACTGTAGATGTGGTTCATTAAATCCCAGGCAGGCATTGTTGGTACCTAATACTTTATTAACTGAGATATCTTTCTTCACGCCAGCCTGATTCAATTCCCACATTCTGATTCTATAAAGAGATTCCATTCTGAGCACAATTTTCTCAGAGTTTCACACATCATGCTTTCTTCTTCTATGCTGGTGGTGGTTCTTGTGTGTATCACTGCTGCCCTGATGGTGCGGAAAACCGAGGGAGCTCGTGCCTTCTTCGTGTTTGGTGACTCATTAGTGGATAACGGTAACAACAACTTCTTGGTTACAACAGCCAGGGCGGATGTACCCCCGTATGGAGTCGACTACCCAACTCACCATCCCACTGGAAGATTCTCCAATGGCTACAATATCCCAGATATTATCAGTATGCTTTCTTCATGTAAACTGCATGAAAAAATTAATACTAAATGCGAGTGTGTGTATCCACAGGTCAAGAACTAGGAGCAGAATCGACAATGGCTTACTTGAACCCGGAGTTACATGGGAAGAAGCTTCTGGTTGGAGCAAACTTTGCTTCAGCTGGAGTTGGCATTCTTAATGACACTGGCTATCAATTCGTGAGTAAAAAACAGTAGCTGCATACTTTCAAAACTTGATGCTGAATTTAGATAACATTATTTTCAGGTAAATATAATTAGAATCCACAAACAGCTTGAGTACTTTGAAAAGTACCAGTGCCGAGTTACCGAGCTGATTGGAGAAGAAGCAAAGACGAAGCTTGTGAAAGATGGCCTGGCTTTATTTTCCATAGGCAGCAACGATTTTGTCAATAACTATTACTTGACTCCAGTCACCATGAGAAGNTTGGACGTAAAATCGATTGAGGGCACAGAGAGCTTGCTGCAATTTCTCCTTCGCGATAATGACGGTGAGAAGAAACAGTGCCCAGAATCCCGATTTAAATATTAATCTCTCAGCCAATGGTGTGCCGCCATGTAATACTGCCCAAGACAGCGACAGTACGGAGCGCACTCATCACGCCTCTTGAACTATCGAATGTGAAGAGGCGCGGGTCGAGATATTAATATTTAAAGCATAACAAAGATAAAAATATAACTTAAATATACGTTATTAAGTTTCAAATGTAATTGGCTCATACACTAAGGGAAAGATCGGTCCCCTTGACTCTCACTGTCTACAGGTACGGTCTCTTGTTCTCATGAATGTGCAAACATCATGTGATCGGCCTTGTATCACCTCTGCGATTGGCAATCAAGCCCGGGGGGCTAGTGATGAGAACTTTAGGATCGTGTACCTTGTGATGGGTAAGGCCCAGCAACCGTTGGGCCGATTCACATAGTGAAAACGAATTCCTACAGCTCATTTACACACTTAAGGAAGAGCGGTCCGATGTTCAACGAGAGGACCGAAGATAACCTTGACGAAATAAAGAATTTTCTGCCAGCTGGCTCTTGGGTTCGGTCCGAACGGTTACAGAACGGTTACCAACTCACGTTTTCCACGCTTCGGGCCTTCCCACGTTTACCACGCTTCGGGCCCAATCACGCAGACCACGCTTCGGTCCCAGCCTCGTTTTACATCCCGCGATAACAACCTCTAACAAACCTGTCAGAGGCGGTTACAGAGCGTGATTTACACACGCTATAAACTCTATAAATACAGGGCAAGACGACGGAAATAGCAGGACCCTTTGGACGCGTAAGAACAGGCCGTTACCCTGCCGGAGTTCTTACTGCTTTCTTTTCCTTGTCATTTTTATTAAGCCTCTGTTGTATTCCTTACGGATTATTTGATTAAGTGAACATGCTAAGAGTATAATCTACTCTTTGTCAAGTGGTTTTCACCCCAATTCCTGGGGTTTTCACTATACATAGCTGTGCCATCGTTTATTTCTAGCTTTTAATCGTTCCCCGCAACAAAAACAAATCAGAACCGAGTTCGTTTGTTAAACGAACCGGACGACTGTTGGTACCCCCTAAAAAGGGACCATAACAATACTATATATTATAATATTGGAAATGGGTATATTATGTAAAACATGGATTTTTATAAAAATGGAATTTGAGTAATACTATTTGCGTAATGAAAAGTGTAACTAATATGTCTTTAAAGTCTAGCTTTATTACATTTTGTACTGAAGCAAATACTATTCATGTTATAGATTCCGACTTCCGAGTTCCCACTATGAATTAGCCGACAAAGATGAATTATTTTCAAACCACAACTTTGAAAACTTTAAAAAGAACCCCATAAAGTTGTGTATTTACAATTTCATACCTTCATTATTCATTCATCTTCTTATTGGGAGAGTTTTCCGCCTTTGAATGCAGCAACCGAGATGAATATACAACTTTATTTCTAGCCGTTCAAACCTTAATAGAACACTATCCTTATATGTTTATGCTTGTTGGGATCATTTCTTTATGATTGTCAGGTGGGTTTCCGTTGCTAGTTTTTCATGATTACGGATGTTGGGTTTGGGTTTGTGTTAAATCATCATTTTGGTTTCTGGGAGTATTCGATCTGCGATTATTTAGGGAGATCTGGGTTTTTCTCCATGGTTTTTCCTTTTTTTGGTGCTTGATTTAATGTTTTGAGTGGATCTATATTGATACCATTGATTATCCATGGATCCGATTTGTTGCCTGCTTTTCGTTTGTTATAAAAATTCTATTTGAAAATTGTGCGACTTAATTTCTGAATATGCGTGCTGTTTTCTGCAGATATTTTTGAGACTCCTTGGTAATCGAACGGATCCAATTTAGGGCTCGAATAATTTCGAGCCTTGAATGGTCAAGAGAAGGAAAATTAAACATTTTGTGGATATTGGTTTGATTTGTTGTGTGGCAATGTCCCTTTTGCCGAAAAGTGACTCGATTCAGATCCGTGAAGTGTGGGAAGAGAACTTAGAACAAGAATTAGCTCTGATTCGTCAACTTGTTGATGAATATTCTTACATTGCAATGGACACAGAGTTTCCTGGAGTTGTTCTTCGTCCCGTTGGCAACTTCAAAAACTCTAGTGATTATCATTATCAGACATTGAAGGACAATGTTGATCTGCTTAAGTTAATTCAACTGGGACTTACATTTTGTGATGATTCAGGGAATTTACCAACTTGTGGAACAGATAAACATTGCATTTGGCAATTCAACTTCCGCGAATTCAATCCAAATGAGGACGTATTCGCGAATGACTCGATCGAACTACTTCGCCAAAGTGGGATTGATTTCGTACAAAACAACGAAAAGGGTATTGACGTTAGACGTTTCGGTGAGATTCTAATGTCATCCGGGATCGTTTTAAATGATAATGTTTCATGGGTAACATTTCACAGTGGTTATGATTTTGGTTATCTATTAAAGCTATTGACATGTGAGAAGTTACCAGATACACAAAGTGGATTCTTTNTGTTGTATTCCTTACGGATTATTTGATTAAGTGAACATGCTAAGAGTATAATCTACTCTTTGTCAAGTGGTTTTCACCCCAATTCCTGGGGTTTTCACTATACATAGCTGTGCCATCGTTTATTTCTAGCTTTTAATCGTTCCCCGCAACAAAAACAAATCAGAACCGAGTTCGTTTGTTAAACGAACCGGACGACTGTTGGTACCCCCTAAAAAGGGACCATAACAATACTATATATTATAATATTGGAAATGGGTATATTATGTAAAACATGGATTTTTATAAAAATGGAATTTGAGTAATACTATTTGCGTAATGAAAAGTGTAACTAATATGTCTTTAAAGTCTAGCTTTATTACATTTTGTACTGAAGCAAATACTATTCATGTTATAGATTCCGACTTCCGAGTTCCCACTATGAATTAGCCGACAAAGATGAATTATTTTCAAACCACAACTTTGAAAACTTTAAAAAGAACCCCATAAAGTTGTGTATTTACAATTTCATACCTTCATTATTCATTCATCTTCTTATTGGGAGAGTTTTCCGCCTTTGAATGCAGCAACCGATATGAATATACAACTTTATTTCTAGCCGTTCAAACCTTAATAGAACACTATCCTTATATGTTTATGCTTGTTGGGATCATTTCTTTATGATTGTCAGGTGGGTTTCCGTTGCTAGTTTTTCATGATTACGGATGTTGGGTTTGTGTTAAATCATCATTTTGGTTTCTGGGAGTATTCGATCTGCGATTATTTAGGGAGATCTGGGTTTTTCTCCATGGTTTTTCCTTTTTTTGGTGCTTGATTTAATGTTTTGAGTGGATCTATATTGATACCATTGATTATCCATGGATCCGATTTGTTGCCTGCTTTTCGTTTGTTATAAAAATTCTATTTGAAAATTGTGCGACTTAATTTCTGAATATGCGTGCTGTTTTCTGCAGATATTTTTGAGACTCCTTGGTAATCGAACGGATCCAATTTAGGGCTCGAATAATTTCGAGCCTTGAATGGTCAAGAAAAGGAAAATTAAACATTTTGTGGATATTGGTTTGATTTGTTGTGTGGCAATGTCCCTTTTGCCGAAAAGTGACTCGATTCAGATCCGTGAAGTGTGGGAAGAGAACTTAGAACAAGAATTAGCTCTGATTCGTCAACTTGTTGATGAATATTCTTACATTGCAATGGACACAGAGTTTCCTGGAGTTGTTCTTCGTCCCGTTGGCAACTTCAAAAACTCTAGTGATTATCATTATCAGACATTGAAGGACAATGTTGATCTGCTTAAGTTAATTCAACTGGGACTTACATTTTGTGATGATTCAGGGAATTTACCAACTTGTGGAACAGATAAACATTGCATTTGGCAATTCAACTTCCGCGAATTCAATCCAAATGAGGATGTATTCGCGAATGACTCGATCGAACTACTTCGCCAAAGTGGGATTGATTTCATACAAAACAACGAAAAGGGTATCGACGTTAGACGTTTCGGTGAGATTCTAATGTCATCCGGGATAGTTTTAAATGATAATGTTTCATGGGTAACATTTCACAGTGGTTATGATTTTGGTTATCTATTAAAGCTATTGACATGTGAGAAGTTACCAGATACACAAAGTGGATTCTTTAAGTTGATGAACGTATTTTTCCCGGTAATTTACGATATAAAGCATTTGATGAAGTTTTCGAATAGTCTTCACGGTGGTTTGAATAAGCTTGCTGAGTTACTTGAGGTTGAGAGAATAGGCGTTTGTCATCAAGCTGGTTCTGATAGTTTGCTTACTTGTTGCACTTTCAGGAAGCTTAAGGACAATTTCTTTAGTGGTTCATTAGACAAGTATTGTGGTATTTTGTATGGTTTAGGTGATGAAAGTGGACAAAATAATTAAAATGTTTCAACAATTACAATTCTGTCTTAAAAAATTATATATTTTTTAGCTTCATTTTACGTTATAAGTTCTGTACTACATTTATATGTAATAATAATAGGTATTATGAAAACAATCCATAATAAGAAAAATTAATTTTAACAAAATATTGGGATATAATCGCATCGTAGTTCTATTTAGTACAAATCAAACATCAATGGAATTTGTGTTTATTTGAATGCTAAAAATTTAGCAGCTATGTTAAACGGATTTTTCTCCGGGGACGCCGAATTCGAGTTGTACTCTTTTCGGACATCGACTCTCATCGGAAACTTGTTGGACACGAATCCGTTTTTTATATTTAAATTTATTATTATTTATATATATTAATATAATTTCATTAATGTTTAAAAAATTAGCGGTATATCAGTCTTATTGTTATATAATATAGTATATACTACTATTTCGGTATTTTACTGATTTTAAACATTAATTATCATATATATTTATGGTCGTAATTTATTATTTTGTATAATATAATTAGATAAATAATAATTTTATTTATTGTTAATTATAAATCATGTTAAACACACACGTCTTTTAAATTTTAATTAAAAATTAATTGATAATATTAGCGAGTCGTACTCTTTAACAAATTCGAGTCCTCGAATACAAGTCTCCGAGTCCACGTGGCACCGTGGCGGTATCCGTTTAACATAGCTCGGCAGTAGGTTTTCTCCAACCGACACTAAAACGCACTTTGTAAAATTTTATTTTTACCCTTATTAAATTATTATTTAATCCAAAATTAATTACAAGTAAGGATAAAAAATAATTTTATAAAATCACGATCAATGTACCGCGATTTCAAATACAGGTTTTTAAAGTCACTATTACTTATACCACGATTATCTTACAATAAAGTAGTGGTCTTATCGCACTCATATTTTTCCAACGCTAGTAGATTGTTTGTGTTAGCTGCTTTAATTTATTGGGTTTTAATTTTTTTTTTCAATTTTAATTCAATATCGATTTGATATGACCAAAAATTGACATATAATTTTGATCTTTTATTAATTTATGATTCTTCCTTAATTTTGAAGATAATATTTATATTTGATAGTGAATAATTACTTTGGAAAACATTGATGAAATGGTTGATGATTATGACATGAAATTTATATTTTAAGAATGAGAAATCGTCACATTAAATGATAAAAAAGACAATTCAGAATTGGGGATTTTGTTTATAAAAAACCCTAAGGGTATTATTGTCATAAAAATATTGCGTTAAGTGCAAAAGCATCCCCAATGTCCCGTAATTGCCTAATTGTCGATGTACATTATGTGAAGTATGGATTTCACTAGTCATTAATGCGATTTTTCCCAGAAACAAATCTGCCGTCAAGGAAGATGGCGAATTCACGGATTTGAAACTCACGATTCTTGAAAGGAGGTTCTGAAACAAATTCCGGGAGGAGGTTTTATATGAGGGTCACTGCATGAAAGGCATTTCGCAAAAGACGCATCCTCTTTTGCCCCCACGTTGCTTTTTTACATTATAAGCATTACCTTTTCTGGGTTTGCTTCACTCTGCTTAACTATATTTTTTGGGTGACTCATACGGGTGTTACAGTTATACCTATTTAAGTTTTTTTGGGCTGCTTCAGATGATGGTAGGGTTCTTGAGTTTGTCTTTTGGCTTTTTGTGCGCCTCTGTGTGTGTGTGTGCGTCTATTTATTTTTGCTTTCTCTTATTTTTTTAGGTGATTTAGAAGAATGGTTTCTTCAATTCAAAGTCAGATGGAAGAGTCGGAAAATGAGATTTGGGAGACTGGGAATGCACTTCTCACTTTTCCCTCATCACGTGAAGAACTTCTCGGCCTCCTTCATGTAAAAACCCTTACTTTACATTTTCTGCTCTTTCATGCATACTCGCTTATTATTATTCTTTTCCTTATAAGTGTGGTTTCCTCTTAGTTTTTGTTTGTTAATTTTCGCCCTATAGAAATAATTTCATTGGTAGTATTTCTGATTTTCAGAAAGCGGAGATGATTTTATATGGGATTTATCAGGAGCCATCCCAGTCCACAGCAAAATCTCTTCTTCCAATGATGAATGCTTTGATATCTGAAGAGATTTTTAAGCATTCTGATGGAGATATCCAAGTTGCAGTTGCTTCTTGTCACAATGAACTTACAAGAATCACAGCACCTGAATACTCGTATTCTGATGAAGTAATGAAGGTTACACTCTTTATTCTATAGCTAAAACAAGTACTTTATATATTTCCTTTCTACAGGATATCACCACAATAATAAATGAACTTCCTTTTTTGATGGACAGGATATTTTCAAATTGTTCATGATTGCGCTCAAGCAATTGCCTCGTGGGACAGACATTAACTTTATGAGAGCTCATAGGATTCTAAATACAATGGCAAAATTTAGGACATGTGTTATGATGTGGGACTTGGAGATTGAAGAAATGGTTGTAGAGATGTTCAGAATTTTCTTCGAGACAATTAAGTGAGTCGCAAGTCTAGGGGTTCATTTTGGTGGTTTATTTTTTATCACTCCATTCCTGCAATCTACTTAATTCTAAGATGTATGTGAAGTGCCTCGGCTGAATGAGTGGTTCTACTGTGTTGTAGAATTTTTTTTCCTTGAAATTTATGCTTATAATTATCTTAAGGTTAAGGAAAAATGAAGATTTGCTGGAATTCATGGAAACCATTATAGTGATGATGATAAACGATAGTGATGACATCTCCGTGGAGCTTCTGACACTTCTTATTGAGAGTATGAAGATTAGTACCAAGGTTATGATTGTCTTCTTTGTCCAGATTCAACAAANTGCAATTACATATCCCTAATAATAATAATCAATAAAATATTTAAGAAAATATCTGGGGAGTGGAGTGCAAAGTGGCATGAGATTAGCATTAAGAGATAAATATGTGATTATCCGAATTAGATTCCATTTTTAATAAAATAAAGAGACAGAAAATAAATTTTGATTGACAGTAGGTATTTATGCTGTTTCACATCATGTTTTTATGCCACCACCAAAGTGTTGATGT
Organism: Utricularia reniformis; assembly: GCA_009725065.1. NCBI lineage: Eukaryota > Viridiplantae > Streptophyta > Magnoliopsida > Lamiales > Lentibulariaceae > Utricularia > Utricularia reniformis. Next base: position 603,410 of record RWGZ01001702.1, on the reverse strand, counting down.
CGGATTCATATTTATTTTTATTTTTATTTTTAATTTCAAATTACAAAAATCATGTCCAAAATATTAGTCTATCACAATTACTGTTGAATTTCTCCTGAATTTCGGTTGTATCAAATAAAGTTAATTGGACGATATAATTGGATTTTTATCAATTTATAATTTTATTAATATATTACAAAATTGTAAATAAAAATATTTTGGATATTTAACTCAAATGTTTATTTCTTGATTTTATAATAAATATTAATTTTATTTAAAATTCTATATTTTAGATTATTTATATTTCACTTATCAAGAAAATAATAATGAAAATTATAATTATGTTATCAACTTAACTTATAAATTTGTGTTTTAAATTGTGTAATCGAAATTTTTCCAAAATTTCTACAATTTTCCTGAAATTTAATCGAATGAGAAATGTACTCGGAATAAAACATGGATAACAATAGGAAACATTATTAAAATAATATCAAAATTTTAAACAGCGTAAAAGAAATCAATTTTAGAAATGGTGTATTTATTAACTAAATTTTCAAAACCGTTTAAAAATAATTATATGGTATATAATGAACAATTTTTCATATAATTTTCCATTAGTTTTTATTTTTTGGGAGGAGATTTGAGTCATTTGACAACTTCATAAGTTATTTTGTAATAAGAGCATATGTTAGTTACAATCAATATTTTCATACTACTATGATGGATCGTATACCGATCCAATATTTTAATATTGGGAAAATACCTAAAAAATCCCAATTATTTTGATTAGATATATTTTGATATTTCAAATAGATCATACATTTTAAATAATATTTAATATTTTGATAATTTATCGTTAAATACTAACGATGTAGTAATTCAGAACCAATCAACTAAGAACATTAATTTTTCTTTGTAAAAATGAAGGTAAATTTCTTACCTAATCGACGGACTTTCTATGAATCGAACCAACAACAAATATACGTCTTCTATAGAAAATTATGCATCAATCACATCCACGTTAATTTAGTATGCCTTGTACATACAAGGGTTTATCCGTTAAAAATAACTACGAGGACTCCATTTACAACAAATATAAGTTATTTGACCAGGTGGTTTAAGCAATAGAGGAACTCAAAAGGCTAAATGATGAAAACAAGAATCTCACACAACTTCTTCATGTTAATTACCAAACCAAAAGAGAGAACAATACGGGAACACCAAAAACAAATCCGAATACATTCCCGGGCATCGCCTGGTACTGAAACTCAGATCACAGCTCATATAAATAAGCACAAAGTTACTGCTAATGTCAAGAATAATCACAAAATATGAGTTGCATATTAGATTCAGCAAACAAACATGCCTTTTACTTTAACCAATTTAACTGAGTTCAATGAAGAAAATTCATTCTATTTCTAGTTCACAGTTTTTAGAATAATTATTAACACTACAAGTGTCAAGTGTTACTACTACCTGTGCAAATTTAGATCATCAATACCATTAGCTAATTGCGAGTCCACGACATCTTCGGCAATTATACAGTTGCGATACCTGAAACAACTGATTAGATGGTCATTTGTAATTCCAGCTGCCTGCATGAACGAGTAAACAACTGTAGGTCCAGCACCTCGAAATCCTCTTTTCACAAGATCCTTACTTATTGTCTCTGCTTTGGATGTTTTAATTGGAACTTGTCGAGCATATCGAAAATTTCCAACAATAGGTTTGTTGCTAACGAAACTCCAAATGTAATGGTCGAAAGATCCGTACTCATCTATTATCTGCATGACCACAAACTATTACGATTACTGTCTATGAATTCGAAATAAAATGAAAGCATAACATACCTTGCAAATTTGACGTGCATTTTCAATGATTGATCGGAGTCTAAGTTCGGATAAAAGTGAATTGGCAGGGTTTCCGGGTGCTGAAACTTTCTTGTCTTGCATTTTTGACACAGAAATTGGATCAAAGTCGCTGAAGACATCTCTGTGAATACATAACCTAAATTTTAGTTTCACAATCATTTATGTTGAAAAATGTGTCAACTACTAAACAACCTGAATATATTCCTCTTTCCAAGAATGGCAGGCCAAGATAGTTCTGCCAATGCAGTTGAATAGCTAAATAGTTCAAAGAGCTTCCTGCAAAGACAAGTTAATCAATTTGACAATGCTGAAAGTATTGACTGTTTCCTTGCCAATAAACGTAGTTAAATACTCACTTGTCGTTGTGAACGGGAAGTCCCCACTCTTCATCATGGAAGGCAGCATAAGTTGGATCTTCAAAAAAGAATGTCAGTCAGTAAGTACAATGAAAGAAGCCCGCAAATATGAATTGAGATAAAAATACACAATTCTTTTAAACAATGACTCCCATTGCCAAAATAAACTCAGGGAGGATAATGAATAAGAGGGCAAACTAGCTCTTCAAGGGCGTGCAACCAACTTTGAGCACAAGGCACAACACAAACAAACAAAAATAGTTTAATTTTTGCTTTTTAAATGGACATCAGCGATCATTTATATCATCTGAACATCATGTGGGGGTCGGAAAGCGATGGTATCCATACATAGGTTTAAATCAATGCAGGCATATAGCTTCAACATAGATCCGGAATAAGACTGCATTGATTTACAATTGATATCCTAATACTATATAGAAACAACCAGTCAATGTTGCAAGAATAAAGTAAAAATGCTAGATCGTAAACTGTGCTGCAATAACTGGATGTGCAGGTGTAATCTATATAATCACCCCTCAGCACAAGAGCACCCAACAACTTCTACAAGCCAAAAATTTCTATCAATACTCATCAATCTGCATATTCATGACATCAAATCAATTTTTTGAATTTAAAAAATGAATAAGATTCATGCAAAAAGAACTTTTTTTAAGAAGAACGCGAGAAAATTCACCTGTGTTTGAAGTCACCCAAGCACACCTTTTCTTAGACAAAGAACTACCCAAATTTTCATCATCTTGCGCCTCATCACTTATGACATTTCCCATTATCTTCCCAATCCTCCGTTCTAAATAATGAGCAGGAGCTGAACTCCGCCGTCCAATCTTCCCCGTTGAAGATCGACTGTGTGAAGAATCCGTCGAAGCATCTGAAGAACAAGAAGCATTTAACGACAAGTTATGCTGCCGACACCTCAGAAAAGCAGATGCACTCCTCTTATTTTGGCTAAAACCCAATGGCGAGGGAACTCTTCCAGCCGACATTTGCACAGATGGAGACTTCTTTCCCTTGCTATCATCAGCAACTGAAATCTCCTTCGCCTTTTCGATTTTCAACTTCCCCATTGGCTTCCTCAAATCCACAGATCTGGTCTTATTTCCAGCTGGTATGAGTGCCTTCCCATCCTCAGGCTCCGTCGAATTCATCAATTTTACCGTGTGCTGTTCAGACATTCTAGCAGAGTACTTTGAGGCTTTCCCTAAACGCCTTAAACCAGTTGGACTTCAAAATGCGCGCTGCAAGAAGCACAACTAAAGCTTCTTATGTGAGATTCATAAAACACATTAACAAATGACAAAATGCGCGATCTATGGACGAATGATGTTAGTGAAACGCCGGCGGCGCACATATTCCGATGCGAGGCGGAAACTGAGCATTAAACTCCTTCCAGTTCCCATTATCCATCCATCGGTTTGGGACCATTGTTAGCTCCTGCTAAGTGCTAAATCTAATCAACCCTTACAAAAATTCAAATTTAAGGTAAATGATTCATTCCAAGCATCTCTTTTTAAAGATATAATAAAACAAAAAAAAATACTTTTATGTCGATCCAAGGTCTTTTCACATTCAAACAATAATAAAATAGTAGATAAGAGAAATAATTCAACCGACGTATAATTTATATATCTAATAAATAAATTATTAATGAGTGAGAGTAAATTTGTAGCTTCCGAACTATAAATCTCGATTTATAGGATAAATTCGAAAATATTGAAAACAAAATATAATTGATAGAAACTGAGATTCGATCTACGGCTCTAATATCATAAAAGTAAATATATATAAACGATTGCGGTGGTGGTCTCATAGCTATGAGACCATACCTCTGAACCAAATCTGAAAAAGGAACTTAGAACAAAGAATTGTCGAAAAAATTCTTTGATATGAGTAAAATAACTTAGTTACACAATTACATCCAAAACTGCATATTTAAGTATATACAATTGGGCTTAACCTAAGACTTTCCTCAACGTTGGCTGTTCAGTCAGACTGGACGGCCAACGTAGCAAAATTTGTCTGTCTGAGGAGAGAGTGTCCGGTCCGGGACACTCTCTCTCCTCCAATTTTATTTTTAAAAAATAAATTTAAAAGAATTATAAAATATAAAAAATTATAATAATTTTATATAATTATTTTATCGATAATATTATGATTCTAAGGTATCCGATGTGTAAAAAAATAATATTTAAAAATTACAAGTGTCCGGACATTGTTGTATGAATGAGATGAAAGTTATTTATAAAATTAAAGAATGATGGTGTGTACAGAGAGAAAGCTGATGTAGATGAGATAATGAAGTTTCCGGACGGACATGGTTAAGGATGACCTAATAAACTTGTCAGCAGTAAATCCAACAATGAGAAATAAAGAAAATACACTTTGTGGGATAAGAATATATTTATTCAATAATAAAATTTATATTAAATATCCTAATTAAACATTAAATTAGATCAAGTCCAATAAAATATAAAAAACGTTTAATTATAATTTTAAGATTTTGTGTGACACAATTGAGAGAGAAATCAATATCAAAATCCTCTCTTCACTATAGAAATATTCATTTAATAAAAGTAAAGGGGGTTTGCTTTACACCTTGTAATTTCCCAAGGAATACTTTTAAACTTTAAGGGAGCCTCACATGATAAACCACAACTTTAAAGTTGGGCAGGGGGCTTTCTTTTTATTTAAATAATTCAAAAAAATACTAAAATATACATTATAAAAATCTAGTTTCTACAATTATATTTCAATATCATCACTCTATTTATTGTATTTATCTCATTCTATAATTGTGTTATCTTAATATTAATATACTTTTAGAAAAGAATAATGATATAATTATTAGTAGTAAGAATATGTTAGTACTTTCGCAAATCACTCATAAAAGGTTTTAGCATTAGTGTGAAATCGTGATTTCATAACAATAAATGATACTTAATATAGTTTTACATAATATATTTATTTTAATCATTATATATCTATTAAACTATTAAAAATAATTAATTTTTCATAATTAGTTTATTAATTTTATTAAATCAAATTATGTACATATTTTTAATATTCTTTAAAGCATATAATAATTTAAACATTACAATTTAAATATATATGACATCAAGATTATTTTCATTTTAAATATTAAATTTAACATATTGGAAAATCAATATTAAAAACAAATATATAATATTGTATTTTATACCATTATTAGGACGTGTATTATGGGCTTTTGTAAACAAATTGGGCCAGATTAACTTCAAATTCAGAGGAACCTCAAGATATGGGAAGTGGGGTAAGATGAGCAGCAAAACGAAGAAGACTGTCAATGGACCCGGCGCAGGAACCACCTGTGTAAACGGAGGATTTCTGGCTAAATTGGAATACTATCTCTACAGCGGCGATAAGAAGCACGTTGCCGCCGGTATAGCCATAATCGGAGCCGCTATTGCTATGCCTTTGTGTTAGCTTTTAATGGAATTTACGATTCGTTTTGCTGATTAAACTTAGCAAATATCAGATGCGGAATGGGAATAAGAACACAGAAAACTTTTACGTGGAACCCGAGTACCGGGAGAAAACCACGGACCACCTCCTGGTCAATCCACTATCACGAAAATAACACAAAGATTACAGTCACAAGAACTATCGAGTTCTTGTGCAACTTAAATCAAACACAAGAATGTTCTAAACCAAGAACTGCTCCCTCTCGTGCTCCTCTGCTATCTTCTGATAAACCCTAGATGATTAGGTTATCATTAAGACGGCTAACCCTATTATATAATGGTTGCCTATGGGCTTTTAGGGTTAAACCCTAAGGCCCGATTCTTTGTAGACCATACTCAGTATACCTCCTCCAGTGACCGACCGTCACCGAAGCTTTACCGCTCTCAAGGCTGGAACCTCATACCGATCGTCACCGCTTCATCACTCTCCAATGCCGCTCGTCACATGCTCGTTGAGAACCTTCCCACCGCTCGTCACATAACTAGCCGATCGACACTGATCCTTGTCGATCGGGAGAATGACGATAAGCCAACACTTGGTACTTCATGAATAGAGGTTTTTTTCTTTCTCGCTTTTCTATTTGGTGTGAAAGCATGCTATTTGTTGGTGAGTGCTTTTAGAGTGTGATTTTGGTATGGAAATTCGATTAACTGGTTTCCTTTATTCCTCTTTCTGGAAAAAATGGGCTTATTTGTGCCTATTCGTGTCACTAATAAAAAATATTCGAGATGTTGATTTTATTATTGAGATTGATTAAGTTCTTGATGCTGCTTATTTTTATGTTCTGGTAACACATTGTCATGGTAAGATAATTTGGATCCATCCCATTTGTTATTTCGAATTGGAATTATTGGAATGAAAAGAGATTTAACTGCTTAAATCTGTGCAAAACTGATAAGAATAAACCATTTTTGTTGAAGGAACAAAGCATCTATCGCATCAAGATTATATGGAGAAAGCAGACCGAGCTCGAAACGAGAGACTTTCATCAGGATCTTCAAGAACTAAATGATGATGATCAAGAATCTATCTTCTAGTTTGTCACAAAGAGAACCGTTATTATTATCTTTTCCTCTGTGCTTGGATTGACATAAAATGAAATACTACTGATCTCGGTTTATGGAGGCCTAAAAACCCACCCTGGTCATTTTTTTCTTGATTACTAACTCCTTCACTGGGTAGCTAATCTTCTCATTACCTCAAACTAGATACAAGATCAATGCGAAGGCCTAGAAAAAGTGCAGAGAAAATTGCTTTTGGATGGTAAGTATTGCTTATTTTATATATAATCTGGTAAACTTTTGTATTGAGGAAATGACAAGCT